>JAZFAU010000286.1:0-600000 GCA_037178615.1 Dione vanillae | reverse complement strand
AGTAAACAAGTAAAAACACTTAATGTAAATTTAAAACATTACAATTTACTACCTTAACTAATTAAGCATGGAACACAACCTATGGAGGCCCTTTATGAGGGCTGAAGATTATTATAAAGAATTTGGCACACCCAACGTTCCTATTTGCTATCTTATCATATTTACTCGAGATAACGGCCAGCTATTGAGCACACAATATATTAACACTCCAGTTCCTCACTACAATAGGAAAGCACCTGTCGCAGTTTTTATCAAACAGATAACGATTATTAAAAAAAATAATGTGATTGAAATCGTGAAAGTGTAAGAACAATGGGTGTTTATGTAAAATTTGCCGTCGGCATACTAATATTAGCTTTAAGTGCAAATGCTTTAGACAATGAAACGTTAGTTAGTACTGAAAGTACTGTCAGTGACGATGTGGAAGTTGTGCCCGATGACGTCATAGAAGCTAACGACACCAAAGACGTAGAGCTTATAGAAAATAAAGAGCAACTAGAAGTGAAAAGTGGAAAATATCAATCTATGGATGGCTCGTTGATAAATGATACACCGATTGACTTGCAAGCTGTGGACTTTGGCTCAAGTGACGTACAAAACGAACGTCAAGTTATCAACTCGCCCAGCACTACTTCTATTACCAACACTGAATATGGTAAGTTCTGAAGATTTATCGATATATACACTTTAGTTGTCTTATTCCACGTCTTACTATTTTAGTGGAACAATCAAAGATAAGTTAATGCTAAGATTTTCTGCTCTATTGTTATTACTTCTTACTACAACATTTATTTTGGGTCTAGCTTTATAAATATAGATTATCAAGAGAAACTCGTGTTATTGGTAAAGTTACTATCTTCTGTCACATTTACAAGCCATGACAAATTAATTGCATTTAGAATGACGACATTGTCTCGTATATATTGCTCTTTCGATTTTTCGATTTCTACCTCAGAATGGACGCTTGGCTAACCTTTAAAAAGTAGAGTTATCATTTTAATTACTAGAAATACAATTTTTCATAATGAAAATATCGTCCGTAAACAACATCCGTTACTTAAACCGTCACTTAACGTGTCGAAAGGAAAGCGGGGTACGCAGTGTCTCAACACTAGGTCCCCACGGTTACTGCGGGTCTCTCTACCTATGATAGCTATGATACCCGGGATAGAGCGTGAAACGTGAAAAGATATTATTATAAATTTAGCTTACAGGAGTATAAACAAATAACGTAAAAACATAATTACTTAACAAAGTACAATAAAGAGAAATAAAATAAATAAATAAATAAATAAAGCACTTAACATTACTCAAGTAAGGAACACGCAATCGTATTCGTAACTGTGACTAAGGCACGTGACTCATATCGGTGATCACTGAGTCACTGAGTACACAAACGATCTTATATTTATAGACATAAGTAATCTTAAGTAAATTAGCAAATATATTTTATATAATAAGACTGCAAACTATCTAGGTAGCTAAAAAGGCATTGAACTTTTACATATAATTAATATACATAGATATATATGTATATAATTTACATTATATCAAACAAATTGAATTTTCAATTATTGTGTATGTTAGAAATATATTATGTTTTTACGTTAAATTGCTCTTAATGTGTTGATTTATATTTACAGAACTTTTCTTTTCCTAGGCATAAGCCATACTATGACTAATCACTAAGGTATCTTCACTTAAGCCTATTCCATCAGATTATATCAAAGAGTTTGTTGAGACGCTAATGTCAGATATTATTGAACTGAATTGAATTGGGACATTCTTTAATTGTGTAGTTTTAGCGAGAAGGGTTTTAAATGCATATACATTGGCATTACATTACATTAATCAAATCGATTTTGCCACCGTCACCGGTCAGTTACCTCGGATACACAGAATATGTTACAAGTACTACTTGTAAGCGGATACTGCAGGCAATTTAAGTGTTGAACATATGAACACTCATTATAAATTAAACATATAAAAATATAAACAAATCATAAATACAATATATTTAAATTAATAGTAAAATTCCTTTAAACTATCTTATTAATAATTAAACTTATTAAAAATGTAAGTATTAAATAAATATATACACCTTCATATATCTCTATATATATGTGTATTTATACGTATTATAACATTATTTTAAAGTAGGTTATAGTGTGACCCAAAAAGTTGATCCTTTTGTTAACTGAGCGATGAAATCATTCTTATTTTAACGTTAATAAATTTCAAAACGATGAGTACGAAACCTACCTACAGTTTATCATACCTGATAAAGTACGGAGCCCTTATCTTTACCTAATTGCTCGTGCTTCATGGCTTGAACAAACCTGCATAGTTGAATTATTATTTTTTGAGATATATTTTAAGGCCGTCGTGGCACAGCGTTTGTAAACGCGCCTGTTGAGGGTTCGATACCCATTCAAGGAGAATTCATTTTTTTTATTTTTATGCTCTGGTATAAAGGCAAAGCGCGGCGTTAAGTTCCACCACTAAACACTTAGTGAAACAAAGGACGAAGAACGTAAATTAGAGTGTTTTAGTAATAGATTTCCTTGCCATGTGTAAATTCTGGGTGAAGTTATAAAATTAAAGCTTCATTAATAACATCTTATATTGCGAGTTTATGACTATTTGTTGGCAAAGCAGTCAAAAGTAAAAAAAAATTAATCAATCAAGTATACCTATATATTTCATGATTCAACACGTCTTCGAGTGTTTATACTTGAATCATTTTTTTTTTAATTTTCTCAGGTAATTTTTTTTAGACGAGAAAACACTATTTATATTCTGTAACTCATATAAATTTAACATTTAATTACATTATTTTATGTACTTTTATTTCATATCTAGCTTTCATTAACACGGTTATAATTTGTAAGGTGTGGCCATTATCAACATCAAAAATGATAATTTACACATGGCAGTCACATTACACTGTACACACCTTGTATAAAAATTAAATTATTTTATTGTATTTTAAACATTACCTTATGTTTCATTACATAATGAACTTCATCATAGTATTGTGACAATTTTGTTAAGTTATAATAATATAGGTTAAATCTTGTCATCTTGTAAATTGTTAAGAAAGAGGGGGACAGAGTGTCTTAACTCTAGCTTAGTCTATCTCGCAAAAAGAAATAATAATGGTCAAAGTTTTTGATAATAACACGTATTTTTCTTTACAACATGACATTGTCGAGTGTATTGTACTGAACGCTATTGCACGCTCAAGACGCTATTACTTAAGAACAGAACAGGATTTAATATTGCCTTCGAGGTTTTAACATAAATATTTCAGAGGCCATAATATATTTAGAAAACAGAAGTGATCGAAGTTACTTTTAAAGAAAAACAGCGAAGCACACATAGATCACACAATTCGAGTGTATTTGGACAAAGATTATACGTAATTGTAGTAAACGACATAAGTCACTTAATAATAATATTTCAGGGTAGTACCCTTCCAGTACGGACCGTTGCCTACAAGCAATAGCCCTAATTGACATAAATTCATCGCTTTTACAGCGAATATCATCTAAGATTAGCCTCTTTTACTCTCTCTTTTAAGTTTGGTTGTAAGCAAAATTATTGTGCTTTTAATCTCCGTTTGTGATTTGGGAACTGGATTATTTACATTTCTCACTCTAGTAGACAAAGTGTGGCATTAAGCTTAGCCACCGGGCAATGAATATCTCGAATTCCTACTGAAAGTAAGAGATCGAAAATCATAAGAGTAAGTTAACCTACATATAAAAATAAATGTATATGATATGTGCCCTAATATACTTCAACTGTAAATATATTTTCCCATTAATATGTAATACATTCAAGTGTAATATCTTTGCTGATAAGTGTTAATTTTTTCATATAGGTATATTAAATTTTCTAATAATTATTAAATTTTTGTATCAAAAATGGAATTTTGAATTCATTTCATGTACTTTTTATAAACAAGCAAAAAGAAGAAAAAAGCAAAAACATTTAAATGCTTAAGGCAGGTAGTTCATAGAAAAAACAAAGTTGCTTATTATGTATTTTTTATTACTCTTTAGCTTTAAAGATGGACAAACAGAAATAAAAGAGAAAAATATACATTAAATTAAATTTTAATAATACACACAGAAAGCTTAAAAACAGAATTAAAATATTTAATTACAAATAAATCTTCAGTCGAAGTCATTTGACCAGGAAATATTTATTGTTGATTTTTTTATTTTTACTTTTAAACTCTGTAAGTTAAACATTTAGCAATCGTTTTTCCAATCAAACAAAAAATAATACTTAATCCAGTCTTTCAAGTCTTTAAATCAAAATCAAGCTTGCGACTACATTACACCGTTTGCTGTATTCAAACTACGCTTCGTACACGACATATTTATAAATAATCTGTCACTTAGATAATGGCTTCCATATTTGTAAAAACTTATACAATGAAACAAAACTGACATCATTTATAATACTACGAATACTTGTTTGATATAAAAATGATAAGCTATCACCATTATCGGAACGCATCGATATTGTGTTAAGCTGCTTAAGTCCTCTATGTACATTGGAAAATAAATTGTTTATATGAATGATGAAAGAACTAAACTAAGCAACCAATATTTTTTCCATTCACTTTGTTTGTTTTTAATTGCGTAGTTATTTTTCTTCCTTTATTTTGTATGAACTGACTTATTCTAAAATGTTGAATGAGTTTAAATTTATTTTATAATAATTATCGAATGTTTTCCTTATTATTGCCAAATTTCAAATCAAATTTTATATAATTCATTAATAGTTCGGCATAAATAATGCACAAGCACTCAATAGCATTGACTTTGGAGTTAATTTTTTTTTGTAAAAATAAAAATCATGGATAAAAAAATATATTTATCAAAATTATTATTACCTCATAAGAAATACTTTATAGGAACATTTTTCAAAATATTTTTGAAACATGATTACACAAACTATATACTATAACAGTAACTTTTGAACGAAAAAAATTAACGATATTAAACATCGTATTGAAATACGATAATATATTATGTAATAATTATGGTATGTTGTATGTAAATATTTTTAATGTACAAAAATATAAGGAAAGTATAAGTATAATAACTTTTTTAACCACTAGATAAAAAATACATTTCTTTTTTGTGATTTGGTTCCCTTATAGAAAATTGAGTTTGCAATTCCTTTAGATTGCCTGGAAACAATTATCCACACACAATATTTTACACAACAATATTTTAGCGATAAGATCGTCTGTTTCTTCACATTCTTTTTTTGTTTATCTTCTTTCTACTTCTATATATTTTATCTATGCTTAAAATATCATTTTAAGGGTGCAACAAAGAGATTACTACTTGATTTTTTTAGCCGAGTAAATATTTCATTTCTTGGTGTTTAACTTTGAACCTACAACCATCGCGTGTAAATTAAGACGTGCTGCTGCGCTACAATGACCTCCGTAAAACTAACTTTTAAATAACTTAACTTATATTTTATTATTAACAATGCATTTTTATATCACTAGCTCACATCGACGGTAGAGTACTGCCTTCGACCAGCTACCAAAATAATGGGCAGCCATATGTCATCACGATACAAAGGTTGCAGCAGATACGCTCGAATTTCCTATACTGGTTCTACGACCAAGGCGGAAATGAGAACATTGGGGACTACCAAAGAGATATCCATACATCCACACCACAGATTCACAAGAATTTCAATTTCCAATTGCCGTTCTTCGGATTTCGCTTCAATTATACGAGGGTAAGGCTATTTTTTATTATTCTATTACTTTATCCACGACGTTTATGGCGGAACATAACAGATTAAAATAAATAACTATTCCCGAGAGGAGAAAGGAGATCGCACCCACAAGGTGCGATCTCCTTTCTCCTTTCCGCCTTTTTAAATGTAAATTAAATATTATTCTAATTATAACTGTCCTTTAACTAATTATTTTGTTACTTCTTCCTCTACTACCGGTAACTTGCATAAAGCAGTTCCATAATTTAATTTAACCTTTTTGTATCCTATATCAATTTTTTGGTATAAAATAAAGAATATTATTTTAATTTTACCTTTTCTCTTATGCTATTGCCTAATAATATAATATTCTTGTTTAATTTTCAGCTGTCAATGAACGGTTACATATACTTCAGTGACCCGCCAGACCATTACACCTACCCTCTCTCATTCCCCGTACGAGACTGGCCTAATGTCAACGACCCTTCCTTCATTGGAATATTTTTCAGCAAATGTCGTATTGGCAGTCAAAGACCTGAAGACCCTGATCAGAGAAGACCCGGTATTTACTTCCGTATGGACAGAGATTTACAAGTAATATATTTTCTTATGATATACTTTAATTTATTTAATAAAGCTACAGCTTCTTTGGGGTAATTAAAACTAACTGCCAAAAAAGCCACGTAAAATCCACAGCTTCAAATTTAATATTTATAATGGTTATAGTTACAGATTTTTTTAATATTATATCATTTTAAATATTAAATTGAATACAAAGGATTCACTGGAAGAAGTCTCTTCTATATATTCCATCGTTGTTAATTAATTTTACAAATGTCTTTTGTACAATATTTAATGCATTACAGATAGCATATAATATGAAAAAGAAGTAAATCTTAGAAGTTACCACAATATCTATAATAAATTTCAATGATAAATTATTATCTTTCTTTTTAAGACTCGTACGGATCAACTTGGTGTTGAAATGCGAGAACGTATTACGTGGGATATCCGAGAGGGTGTAATCGGTTCAGAAACCTTCTTCCCAAAACATGCTATTACTATTACATGGAAGAATATGTCTTTTGCTGGTGGTATTGACAACTCCTTGTTCGTTGTAAGTTTAAATTATATATAAAAAGTAGTGACAGAATAAAAAATATTTTTATTATTTTCTTAAGTACTGTAGTAGTCTTGTTATGATTATATTATATATCAAATATGGACGATACTGCGTTCTTCTCATTTTAAGAGTTTACTGACATTGTATTATGAAGATGTCACGTTTCGTTGAAAAACCGACTTATAATTTGTTTTAACGACTAGAAATATTCCACAGATTATATTTTTATCTACCACATTTTAACTTTATATAGCATGACGAATATGATTCATAGAATTTCTATCTGCATCTATAAGTGTAATTTTATTTTTTCAGACTAACACCTTCCAAATGGTACTAGCAACAGACGAAGTGTTCACATATGCCATTTTCAATTACCTAGAAATAAATTGGAGTTCACACACTGAAGCTGGTGGTGATACCACCACTGGCGAAGGTGGTGTACCAGCTTATGTAAGTTAACGTTTTATTACAGTAATAAAATTTATGTCATTAACTCGATGTACTTTCTTAAAAGTATTCATAAAAAGTTTCCTAAGCCATAAATGATTGTATTTCCAGATTGGATTTAACGCTGGTAACGGCACACAGAGCTACGAATATAAACCATACTCTCAGGCATCTGTACTCAGAGATCTAACTGGAAGAGGTTGGGCCAACGGCTTCCCTGGTAGACATATTTTCAGAATAGATGAAAAAATTCTTATGGGCACATGCAATAAAGATATCGGTAAGACAATCGTTTGCTACTATAAAATTAAATGAAACGTAACATATATAATAAATATTTAATTTTATTATCACTTATTACTTCTTACACTTATTGTTCCTTGTATAATATTTCAGACGGAGCGAATTTACCTCTAATGTTTGCGCCTGAGAGTGGTAATATGCTCGGCGGTACAATAGTTAACATCACTGGTCCTTGCTTCCAACCGAACGATCGAATTACTTGCAGATTCGATACAGAATCTGTTATCGGTGCCGTAGTAGATTCTAATAGGGCTGTTTGCGTCCAACCACGCTTCTGGCATAACGGTTACGCTAGACTGGAAATTGCTATCAACAATGAACCTTACAAATGGAAGGGAAAATTCTTTGTTGGTAAGTATTAATGTTTTTCCAAATTTTATTTTCATTTATATATTTTTTAAATTCAAATCTAAAAATTTACTTCATGACCAATTGTCTTGTTTTCTTAGAAACTCCTGCGACTGCAACTGAAAAGATTTTCTTCCCTGATAACGCAATTCATGAAAGATATCCACCAGAAATTAGAATAACATGGGATCGATTTAACTTAACAAGTAACCTAAATGCGCAACTACAAATAAGCTTATGGGGCTACAAGGAAGTGACGATTAGACCTCAACTGGAATATATAGACATGATTGAAGTTGGTGTAGCGAATACTGGAGAATATGTTATAAATCCTCAAAATTTCCGCAACAGAGATAATATTATGCATAATGACATGCAATTTGGATTCCTACAGATTAATTTGACTACACCTGAAGTGTTTAAGAATGTTCAAATTTCACCGTAAGTGTATATTGTTTATAAAAAGAATATATTTACATAACTTTCTGCAGTTAGCTTTTCTGAGATACTTTGTTACTTAATTAAATAGATTTGAAAATTTTTCTTATTTGTTTAGCTCTTTAGCTTTAGCTTCAAAAGTAGTTAAAAATAACCAACAAAAACTCAATAAGTATTTTATTTGACATATTTTTAACGTTAGTAATATCAATATATGTTATTTCTAGTATTCTGTGGAGTCGCCCTATTCCTCTTGGCTGGTATTTCGCTCCGCAATGGGAAAGACTGCACGGTCAACGTTGGCCCATGTCGATGTGCAACAACTGGTTAAGAACTGATCGTTTCCTTAAAAACTTCGCTGCTCAAGTGTCGGTGTGTCCATGCACTTTAGAACACGCATTGTTAGATAAAGGACGCTTTATGCCTGATTTGGCTTGTGATAAGGATATCAATCCAACGTGTAGATATCACTGGGGTGCCATACATTGCGTCAGGAGTGGTGCTCCTAGGTAATTTGAAATCATTATTTACATTATTTATGTGATTTTTAATGTGTTTTAATCGTAGCTAATAGTAGAACAATACTTAAACTGAATTTATACAAAAAACAGAGAGTATCTTAAATGGCATTCTATCTGAAGCCAAAGTTCATTGTAATCATCTTTGGATATCAGATACTATATGTAAAAAACTTCCTATAAAGATGCTTGCAATATAATAAGACGTAAAAAAGCACATCAGAAGACGCAGCGTTATAAAGAACAGGCTTGGCTGGTCAAAGTGCTTGGACGGTACCCAAAAGACGAGAGTTTGAATCCCGCTGGACTAAAATTTTTATGTTTTCTTTAATGCAAATTAGAGAAATGTAGCTTTGTGTAACAACTGATTAATATGTAGTATATTTATATTTGTAGCTCGGAAGGTTCAGGTCAACAGTGTTGTTACGACAAAAATGGGTTCCTAATGTTGTCTTATGACCAAATGTGGGGCTCTAGACCACACCGCTCACACGACTTTGGATTTACACCTTACAATGAAGCTAATAAGGTAAACAATAAAATGACTGAATGTACTAATATACTTATTTGGATTTTTAACATTTATAGAAATTTATATTTAAAGATGTGCTAAGGAGTTTCTTTCGCCGTTTTTTCTCCTCCAAAAGCACCTTTCCGAAATGATAGTAGATAAAAAATTATTAAATAATATTATATAATAATATATTATTTTTGATTTTCTAATAATTATATATTATATTTGATTTTTTTAACAAAATATATAATAAAAGAAAATATGACGTACATTCTTTGATATTTTACTCTTACGTATGTGATGTTTTTATACCCTTGTCTTAAAATGACCTTAGAATTTATTTCGTAAACCAAATTTTAGGTGCCATCTCTGTCTCATTGGTTCCACGATATGATTCCGTTCTATCAATGCTGTATGTGGCAAGAAGAACAAGCAGTTGGATGTGAAACGTTCAGGTATCTTGAAAATTCGTATAAAAAGAACAAGTTTATACATCTTTATAATAACATGTACGAGTATGATGTAGTTCAAATTTTCTATTTTCTATTACTTTTTGTTGCAAAAACTTATTAGAAAATAGCTTATCTTCTTTCGCCTGTTTAGTCAAACAAAAGTTGAGTATGACACTCAGGAATTATATACAGAATGTCACATCGAAATTATTGATATGCGATATGCTAATTGCTATATTGTAACTTGCAGTTAGATTTTTCTATTCTGACCAGAAGGTCTTTAAGTTCTTAAGCTTAGTAAAATTACAGAAAAAATTAAATTACTTGTTGTCTGTGTTAACTATATTGTAATAATCTATTTAGTAGTCAGTTTATAACTGTAATAAATAAAAAAAATATTTGATTTTCGTCCTTAGATCATTTTTAAATGGCATTCAAGTTCGTTACCTATAAATATTAAAGTTAATTTATTGCATAGATTTGAGCGGCGTCCTTCACAAGATTGCGTGGCGTATCAAGCACCAGGAGTAGCCGGTTTATTTGGAGATCCACATTTCGTCACTTTCGACGGTCTTCAATATACATTCAACGGGAAAGGTCTGAAAAATATTGTTATACATATATTATACACTAATGTTAGCTAAATTTTCTTTCCTCGAACAATTGTATCATCCGAAAAGAGAAGAAAACAATTTAGCGTTTCATGAATTCACCGCGCGAGTGCCAAAATTAAATAATTGAAATCTTCGTAAAATGGATCTAGGAAAGTGAGAGATTTTATATATTTTTTTTTATTTTTTCCAGGTGAATATGTTCTCGTAAGGGTTGATCGTCCTCAAATCAAACTTGATGTACAAGGTCGCTTCGAGCAAACAGCTAGAAACATTCACGGACAGGTTAACGCTACTATTCTTACATCTGTTGTGGCAGCTTCAAACAACTCTGTTCCTATTGAGGTAAATATTTAAATATATATTTTTTAAAACCTTAATATATATCTGCTTGGGCTATATGTATATACAAATTCTGCCCAATTTAAATTTAATGTAACATTATATTGTACACTGAAATGATAAACATAATATAATATAGTAACAAGCTCATTAATTTTTCTGTTTTTTGAGTAGTTTTATAGAGAACAAAATAAATACAGTAAATAAAAAACCATCTTAAAATATTTAATAAAATACAGCTGCTTTTACAATATTTTTGCATGAGTACTTAATTCTTTATGCTAATATAAAAAAAAAAGTTGAAAGATTATAATATATATATTTTTATTCTTTTTAAAGAGATATGGCTATTTTAGAACTTTTTTCTTACTTCGTTTTCAATTGTTCTATTTCTTTCAGGTAAGATTGCGACCACAGCACGCTCAATGGAGGTATCGGCTGGATGTATTCGCTGATAACAAGAGGATTTACTTTGATAGATCCGCATTGAGAGTACAATATTTCCCAGGTATAATTATTCATATTAAAATAAATATCGCTTTTAATTATTTAACAAAGTGTTGATTTATAATTATAATTATGAATTTGGATTTTTTTTATATATACTTATATAAACATACAAATTTATTCAAAAAATATATTATTTTAGGTGTGACAGTATATCAACCTATGTACATCCTGAACCAGTCAGAAATCGTCATAATGTTCTCCTCCGGGGCAGGAGTCGAAGTTATAGAAAACAAAGGTTTCATGAGTGCTAGAGTGTATCTGCCGTGGACTTATATGGTAAAGTTTATCATTGACGCCTCTTTATTGTCGTTTATTTAATATTAACATAATAAATATGAGATTGAGGACCGTCGTGGAGCAGAGGCGCAACATCTATCTGTTTGTGGATGCGATTCTCACTCGAGGAGATTGGATTTTTCCATTTTCTTCGCTGTGGCAACTAGGCAAAGTACGACTTTGAGTTCCGACAGTCAACATGCAATGCCTATAAAATGGCGAAAAGCAGGGAACAATGCCTTAACAATTATTAATGGTTCTCTTGATAAAACTTGAAGCTATAAAAATATATAAAATCATGAATCCAAGTTACTTTATTTTTAGCAAATGAAAAAAAAGTTTTACCCTTTCGATCATATAAATCTTTTATATCATTAACGTAGACTAAATATGTCATAATATAATTTTTTTTCTAGAATCAAACCCGTGGACTCTTCGGCAATTGGTCATTAAATATTAATGATGACTTCACGAGACCTGATGGCACCATAGCCCCTGTCGACATTAACAACTTCCAAACAGCGCACAGAGAGTTTGGACAGTACTGTAAGTATATGAAACTACATAAAACATTTTCAGTATACGCGTGTTCCGGGGATTAGGAGCACGCCCAGTGATTCATTCAAGAAAGAAATTTTAGACACACCTTTTTAGAAAGTTTACAATGTTTGCAAGTTGTCAATGTTTTGCTGGTTTTACTTTAAACTATAATAATGAACCAGTGGATTTTTAAGCGAACGAAACGAAAATTCATCACTGACTATACCATTGGCATCTTTCTACCTTTCAATTTTATTATAACCGTGAGCATCTTTACTTTCATACGTTTTATTTAAGCATATTAAGTACACCGTATTGTTTTATTTAGGAGACCCTACGTCTTTTATACAAGTATTATATTTTAATCCTTATGAAATTATTATTTTGGTAACAAAATAAGAGTTAGATAAAAAATGAATGGATAAGAGATGAAAGCCACAGCCATGAACATGAGGATTGTATAATACATAATTATTTTTTTTATTCAACAGGGCAACTTAGTGATCGGGAGCAAAAAGATATAGGCGTGGCGATGTTCGTGAGAGAATATGGACGGACTGCCGCATACTACAACGACAATCAATTCGTACCGAACTTTATACGAGAACCGGCCGACTTTTTACCCACAAATAGGTCCCAAGACGTTGCAAGGGCGTCAGAAATATGCCAAGACTCGTACCAATGTCGATACGACTATGGTATGACTTTGAATCGAGATATGGCGGAATTCACGAAAAATTATCTCGCATCTATTGTACGTATATTTTTTTGTAACAAACGTAATAAAAAAATACATATTTCTCGTTAAATTAAGTTCTAAAAGTAAATTTATAAGTCAAGTATAGATGATTATTTTTTAGTTGAAAATGAAATAGTATTATATAAATATTTAAAAAATTGTACATCCTTTATGAACGAGTCTGTAATCTTACTCATGCATCAAAGAGCCATCCTATAATTACATGTAAATAAATACAAACGCTCCTAAACGTGGGAAAATAACTATTAACCACCACTTATCGCAAAGAAAAGACGTTTTAAAATTATAGACTTATTAAATATGAATCAGTCAGTCTTCACATTTTTTACTACAAGGACTCAATTTCAACTAAATTGAAAATTCTGTAAATATTTATAAGTATTTAAAACCAGACTAGTAAGCTTAAAGCTTCTTTAAAAAGCTTCTTAAAGTAGGTTGCAGGAAAAAATTTTATCTTTTTATGAAATCTTTAAATAATTCTAATTAATGTTGTGTAAAAAGTATATCTTAAATATTAAATAGTCGCGTGTCCCCACTCAATTCATATCTATGATGTCTATTGTTCTGTAATTATGACTAACCAAGGTCTTTTATGCTAAGGGAATGTCCATAGAAAATCTTCAGTTACGTTACAAATGTTGGTGGAGAAAAATCATTTGTGTATAACATTTTACGTGTGACAGCAAATCCTCTAAGAAATTTTAAAAAGTGCTTTTGTTATAGACCAATATAAGGGAGCAGAATGCACGTAGAGTTATCAGCTGCGGAATTTTAGAAACTCCTCGTTTCGGCAGAAAGAGTAATTTCTTCTTCACTCCTGGGACAACGGTAAGCACTAGCTTTGTTTATATTTAAAAAAATTACAACATATGCTGTGGTATTGTTTTTTTTTTGGGAAATTATTAAATGAGATCTGACTATGAACTAAAATCAAATAATGTTTATATTATCTTATGATGTCTTATTATAAAATAATACAATACTTTTAAATATAATCACCATGAATAAAAGAAATTAATAAATTATTTTTATTTTTATTAAGGTTAACTTTGAATGTAATCAAGATTTCATTTTAATCGGAGACAAACGTCGTATTTGTGAAGATAACGGCAGATGGAATATACCTGACTACGGATACACTGAATGTTTACGTAAGTATAAAAAGACAAAAGATTAATCTGGTCTTAACATATATTATTTCTGCCTATATGTCTTAGTTCAAGAACTACTTACAAGATACTAAGAAATATATTTCTATGAACAGGTAACCAGGAGTACTCACAACGTGCCCTATTTTTAACTTGGGGCATCATAGTGGCAATTATTCTACCATTAGCACTTCTCATTTGCCTGTGTTGGTTTTGGTGTTGGTACAAACCTAAATCTGAGGGCAAAGAGGGATTCCGCTTCGAAGATATTCCGCGATCTAAGTCTGCCTCGCGTCTTAATCTTAGATCTGCTTCAATGGGAAATATTACGGATACTATGAAATCGTCAACTTTACGCAGTCAAGACTCTGATATAAAACCTAAATTGCCTGACACTCCCACAGAAGAAGTTCCCATTAAAGCTGCAACACTTAGTAGGGCAGCACCACCTCCTCCTTCAGAACCCCAAGATGGTGACAGTTCAGGAATAGGTTATCCAGATTCCAACAAAAGTGACTCCAATAAATCTGATAAATCGAAAAAACGCAGGGCTTATGATAAAACGTATCGTACTAATGAACCATTACCCAATGCCCCCGATGTGGAATTTCCAGAAAAACCTTGGGACTTATCTGAGGAAGATTTGTTATCTTTGACAACTCCATCTGAAACTGAATCCAATCGAGATTCAACATTGACCAGACCGACAAAAGATATTAAATATATAAGTAAACCACGTCAAACTGGACGTCACGCTTTACCCGATTCTGGTTATTCCACAAAAGAAGGATCAGAAGATCCTTATTCTCGTAAATACGAAGGACAATATAGTCCTATACCGTCTCAATATTCCCCTACTTATTCAGAAATTTATTCACCACCTATAAGTCCCGATAACAGTCCAAGGACCACTTTTGACAATCCTGGATTACCTGAAGCACCTAAAAGTGCTCCCCCTACCGAAATCAAAACATTTACACTTCCGCCGCAAAGAGGCAAATCCGTCGAAACTCTTATAGACCCTCCTGTAACTGAAATGCCTACGTTTAGCAGCCGTTCAACTATGGTTTAATTATTTAAGCAAATCATAGTTTTAACTGTAAAAATGACATATCCCACTGAAAATAGTAACCAATGCCCAAAAGATGACAAATATATTGAGAAATGGGCGCCTTAATTAGCTTTGTATATGTGCTCGTTAATATTTTTAAAGATTAGATTAGATTGCTTAATACTTATTATTTTTACTTACATTAGTGTACAGTTTACAAGAAAGAGTCTGGATTTATGAATTACTATTTTATGAGATTTTATAGTACTGTAATATTGTCCTTTGTTGTTATTGTTGATATCGTCCGTTTTCTTTCATATGATTGTTATAATAGAAATATATAAGATAAATAAACGTTATTAAGTCGGAATTATATCACAGCGAGAGGAAATTTCTGTTCCGTTAACTAATGGTAGAATAATCTCCAAATATTTTTATATATATATTTTAAATAAATAAGAAAGCAAGGAATAAAACTACTAGAATCAGGTGGAATAGAAATTTTCTCTGTCGTGTGACTTCGTTTCATTTTACCCTATACGCTTTTATTACTTGCTTTCTTATCAACGTGTACACAAAAAAATTGGGTCACTCGACCATATAGCAGGTTGGTAACATTTTTATTTGTTCTCTTTCGATAAAATGTTAGATCGGAGATAACGCTTATCTTAGTTAAACACCAATACCAAAATTGCAACATGAAAGTAATTACCTTATATAAATAATCATGTTTACTATTAGTAAAATAAATATTTTTACTTTACTTAAAATTCTTGGATATAGGGCTGTTTACGTCTCTTGTATGATGTATATTTCGTAAATACCGTTACCTTTTTGTCTATTAAAATACAAATTGAAAAAATTTAGATTTATCAAATTAGCTGTATACATAGATATACATAGGAAACAAAAACGTCAAATTTAATATATACAATTAATCCGATTAAATTATATAATTATAAATACTTTTTCGTCTACGTATAGGTAACCAGGAATATTCGTCCCGTACATTGGGTGCAACATGGGGGATCATCAGTGCTGTAATGTTACCCATAGTGGTTGTTCTCATATGCGTGGGCTGGCGCATTCTCAAAAGGAGAAAAGAAGAAGAACGAGAGGAGAACGATTTTGTACCAATTAAGTAAGTAACTCTTTTTTCTATTTTAAAATAATAACATTTGACTAATGTGTTAGTATTGAGCAAGTTCAAAATTAAAGCCGTCATAGTACAGTAGCACAGTGTCTGATTGACGATACGACGACTGTGAGTTACGTTCCCACTCAGAAACGACGATGTTCATTTTCTCAGATCTGATAATAATACAAAGTACGGCAGTAAGTTCCACCGACGCGATTTTAACACGCCATATCCCAAAATGGGGACTGGAATGTTATAAAACTAGGTTATTTCTGTCATATGCAGCATAAAGAATGAAGCTAAATAAAATCAGCTTAGATTCAACATTTAGTACTTGTCACTAAGCTCTTCAGTTATATTTTAAAATATTATTATTAATTTTCTAGAACACGTGCCATTGATCCCGACGAATCAGTAAAGATGACTTCCGACGATGATTCCATACCATATAAGAAAGATACAACTGAAGATAATCCAGAATCGAATGACAATGTTGGGGGTGTTGATGTTGTGAATAATAGTAGCTATCCATATCAGTACCAAGATAGTGAGCAATCAGCTCAGTATCCGCAACAGCAGCCATATCCGCAGCAACAGCAATATCCGCAACAGTTTCAACAACCGCAGTCGAGTAGACAGTTTGCAGGAGAAACAGAAATTAATTAAGATTATAGTTTAATAATTTACGTTTTAATATTTTAAATAATTTAAGTATCTATCTTTTATATTGTCAATATGATGTAAATCATTGTATTGATGAAATTGAATTGAATTTTTAGTAATAAAATTGGTTTAAAAAATAATTTAATTATATTTTTTTATATTTAACCATGTTTTTTTTTTGTAATCTTCTTTTTATTTTGATTCTTATAATTAATATCCCACCTCGAACCACATATGCGATCATGACAACTTGGTGTCATTTTGCTTATAAAATTTTTAATGTTAGCTTAATATTAGGAATAGTGTTAAATTTGAACGTTTTATTAATTTTACTTAAATATCACTTCTATTGTGTTAACAACTTCTACCGAAATAAAAATATAATAAAAAAGTAAGTTTTTCATTTTAGTCACACAATTTTGATTACTCATATAATTTTTGCTGTCATTCTGTTTTTTATTGAAAAACACGTCATTCATAAATGTTTTATGAAAATGTGACCGAGGGCTGTGTCCATCATTGGATTGATAGATAGATAGATAGATTGATGTGTTTATTTGTAAATAAATCAACTATTGTGTTTCTACTTTAAATAATTCATATGAAGCAGATAAAATAGTGCTAAATCATATTTTCTATGATTTATTTCCGTTTACATTAAACTTTTTAAATACTAACAGAAGACCGCTCAAATTTTTCACATGTACTGATTAAGTATATAAACAAAGAAAAAATTATTAGCTACGAATAGAAAAAAAAGTTCAATTTTTTTAGCCGCATACCGAAAAAAAGGACGAGGAAACAATAAAGTAAAGCTCCTAAAGCTTTTACTGTAGTGTGTATTTATTTTGCTCTTATTTCAGTGTATTTATTTTTATACGTATATTTAAATATGGATGTAGAAAAGATGCACTTTTGGTTGTTCAGACATTGCATCTTCTTGCTGTTTCTTTCTGTTCGAATCAAAATGAGATCTAATTTAATGATAAATTTATTATTTTCTTATTTCCTTATATTCTGTTTTAAGAGTAATAAAAGCTTCCTATTGTAAACTTTCGAAATTAAAGTTTAAATCTTAAGAATCAAAAACTTAGCTTTTCATAAGATTAAATAAACTTTATAAGGTGCCATATCAGCCATAATGCGATTTCATTTATATGACCCAATTTGTAAGATCACTAGGTTTAAATCGTTAGTTAGACGCCAAGGATAGGTCACTTTCAAAATAAAATAGTCAAATGATCAGTATAAAGTATATACATTTATGTATTTATAGACCTATTTAAATACATAAACATATATATTATTTACCTAAATTTACTTGTATATTTATTTACCTAAATATACAAGTAATTAATATTTTATTATATTTTTATTGTTGACATACCTAATGCTTTTTCTCTCGCTACGTCGAGTACCTGAAAATTGTTCGCTCGAAGGAGATCGCTGTTTTAGCGATAAAACCCTCCAAAAAAATATTATTATTATATTAGTTCATTTATATGGTAACATTGGTGCCGCTTGTCAAGACTGATTGACATATGACATAATTTTGTATTCGCTAAATATTTCTTGTTTTTATTTATTAAATTATTAGTCTCCATTGAAAATATAATGATACCCTTAATTTCTATAATCAATTTAAAGTATACTTCATGGCTTGTTTAGTTTAAATTTTACCTTCAGTGAAACAGTTGCGCTGGCTTGCATTGTATTCTAGTAATTAATAACTTTCAAATCAATTATAACTAGATGAAAATAAATAGTATATTTTGGTAAGTATTATTGATTTGCCTATGTAGTGTGTACTAAAATGAAATAATTGATTTTAAATAGATATCTTTATAAAAGTATTCGTATATAAAATATTACTTTCACAATAGTAGTAGCTTATTTTAAATAATAACATACTATGCATGCATTCTTATTGCTATAATCAAATGAACATTTTTTATAAGTTATTTTCCAGTATATAAAAATAATTTAGTAGTATTAATATTTAATGTCTCCTTTCTTTTACTCTTAATATTGTTTATAAATTTTTTTTTTTATTTATTGCAGTGTAATTGGTGTCCCATAAAGAACATAATATGAAGTTTCATAGACTATAGTCACAATTATAAGAAACCATGTCCAAATAAGAATGAATTTTTCATCAAAAAATGTCTTCAACTGTCTATTTTTTCGACCCTGGCTAGGTGTGCCTCTAGGCATATGGGTTGCCGTCTCAGTTGTTTATTATTGGTGGTTAATATCAAGAATAGATGTTCTAGAAACTGAAAATAAAGTGATTAGAAAGCAACTCACTTTGAATGATATGCATCATTTTATTATAAATGACAATCATTATCATGTTCCACAGGTAAAGTAAATTATTGTTTTATTTTTGCAATACTTTATTTCTTTACTGAATTTTCTTTAAATATTCAGGCTTTGTTACATAAGTTCTTTGCTTGTTTAGATAATTTTGTATTCATAAAAGATAATTTATATAAATATATTAAGTATATATTCCAATAGTTTAGTATGGAATATCATATATTAAATGTAGAAGTAATCAGGATTTTAACACTATAATTTGCAGATACCAGATGAAGCTGGGACACTGTGTGAAACTGTTCACATAGCTTTAGTTTGTATGGGAAAATGCACTAGAATTATTACACCAATGCTAAAATCTATGTTGCATCATCGCCAAAATCCAATACATTTCCATTTTATAGTTGGCCTAAGTTCAATGCATACAATTAATAAGTTATTTGAGACTTGGGATCTGCCTGATGGTAAATATAAATAATTTCTTTATTTCTAATTTTTGTAGTGCTATATGGTAAAAGCTTGTTTTTACCATATAGTGGAAAAAATATTTGAAGTATTAATAATAATAGACTTGTTTGAAATTTTTCACTGTATATATTTTGCTAAAATTACATATTGAAATTTCAACTTCCTTATAATACATACATATTTTTATGGCTTTGACTTTAGAATATAATAATATTTTATGAAAGAAAAAAAAGTGAAACTTGTAAGACTTTTAAATATATCTTACTATTTACAATTTTAATATTTTTAATAGAATACTTAAATATTATCAAATGGAAAATATTTGTCATATTATCTTCATATTTTTATATATAGTTAAATACACATGTTACAATGCCCAAGATCGTCTCTCAGAAGTTAAATGGATTCCAAACAGTCATTACTCAGGTATTTATGCCTTAGTGAAGCTGCTCTTCCCCAGTATATTACCAAATACATTGAAGCAAGTGATTGTACTGGACTCAGATTTAACATTTCTGTGTGATGTAGCTGAGCTGTGGCACATGTTTAGTAATATGACTGATGATCAGGTAATATATGATTTTATTTTATCTTTATTTATCTCATGCATTAGATTGATTAGATAAATTAAATTTGATCTAGTAGAATAATTATGAAGTCATTAAAGCTAAAATTAATAAGATAAAATTTGTAAAACTGTCATGGAGCAGCACATCAAAATTAAAAAAAAAATAAAATATACTTACACATACACGGCTTTACTCTTTAAACTGCTCATAGCAGGGCAGGTAGAGGGACCCGCTGAAACCTTGGGAACCTAGTGTTAAGACACTCTGTTCCTCGCGCACACTTTTTTCGAGGCATTGCGTGTTGATCGGCGGTACTCAACGCCGCGTTTTTGACAAGGTATCTTGGTGAGTGAAGAAAGTGGGAATGAAAAAATCCATCTTTCCCGAGTGGGAATTGAACCCATAAACCGTGGCGTTTACAGACAGATGCTGCACCTCTGCACCACGACGACTCATAAAATAAAATTTACTTGTACTTTAAATAAAAAATACCTATTAAACTAATTACTTACATTTCTTATAAATAGCTTCACACTATGTCTAGGGGTAGTCAGAAAGAACGGAGCGCCAATCTCACAAATCTTATAAATATGTGGCTACATTTTTAATGAAAAACAAGAACCTGTAATAACTAGTACTTAATGTCATATCTATTCTTACAACTGTTTACAATTAGACCGTGTAAATATTTTATATTAAAATAAGATTACTCTAACATAAACTTTATTTTTTATTGCAATTAATTACACCTAAAACTTATTTACATATGATATCAATAATCTTATATTTTGTTGCTAGTATATAGGCCTAGTAGAAAACGAGAGCAACTGGTACACAAATACAGAGACTCGATGGCCTGCACTAGGCCGAGGCTTCAACACAGGTGTAATGTTACTGGATCTACACAAAATAAGACAAAACACAGACTGGACAAATCTATGGCATACAGTTATAAAGGAAAACTTGGAAAGATTAAAAGAAACAACTTTGGCCGATCAAGATGTGATCAATGCAATAATTAAAAAAAATCCACAAATATTATTTAATATAAGTTGTAAATATAATGTTCAAATGTCAATGCAGACTTTAGCTAAGAATTGCTATAGGGAAGATGTTAGAAGTGTTAAGGTATGTATTAATTATTATTTTTTAATAATATGATTTTGTTGTCTTAATTTATGAAGTTAATTTATAACCATAATATAGGATTATTTATGTTTTTATATACAAAAGTGTGAATGAATGAATGAGTGAATATATACATTTTAAATGTCATCTTAAATATCTATATAAAAGTTTTATCCTGCATAAAGTAAGGTAATTTATAGAAAGATTGAAATTAGTATGAATATAGTTCTTTTCTGCAATATTACAGTTGTTATTAAATTCAGTGGTATTAGTATAGTTTTAAATTATATGAATTATATCAACTCCACAAATTTTATAATTTAAATATTACTGAACACTTACTAATGAGTACTGCTCTACAAAGTAGATTGCAAAATCATATATTTAGGCTTATAATATAATTGGTTTTCTAATTCTAGATAATTCATTGGAATTCTCCTAGTAAATACAGTGTTCGGATACGAGACGCGGAATATTTTAGGAATATACATCAGTCTTATGTCAATTTTGATGGTAATCTTTTGAGAGAGAAACTACACCGTTGTTCCGAAAAGGAGGTTGTGACGTATAAGGTAGCTTTTTTTTTTCATTTTATTAAAAATTTTATACAGGTAGTTTTAACGATATTTATTTTATATAATATTTATAAAGTGCTAGAATTTATAGATGAAGTTTTAAAGGCAATTTTTTGAGGGTAACCTTAAAATGTTATTAGACTGTATTTGTCTGATTAAAATATGTATGCTAATACTTTGTCAAACATCTAAACAAATTGATTTTAAAATACGTGTTTCAATTTCTCCGCTTCCTTAAAGCTAACCTTATAATCGTTTAAGTATTTATGAAAATAATTAATTGCACAAAAAATTACAAATATATATTTTACATACTTTTAGGATTTTAAAAGTGTTAATCCACACTGAGTATAGAAAAAATATTTAAAGAAAACATAAAAATTTGAACGCAGCGGGATTTGAATCCGCGCTCAGTTGTCAGAATGCTTGAATTAGTAATTTTTTTTTTTTATATACTCAACAAATGAAATAATTTAAAAGATGTTTCATTTAATATACTATCTATTTCTCCAGATGAATCATTCGGACCTATGCCTTAGTTTCCGGGCGGCTCAGCGCGTGAAACTCCGGACCCACCTCTATTATATGGATTATAATTATGTTAACATAGATAATTTTGATGTTACTCTAGTATTACAATTGTCTATGGATAGATTGCAGTTTTTGGAACGCTTTGGTTAAGAATTGGGATGGTACGTGTATTTTTTGTTTATTTTTGTTCTTATTATGTACCGGTTATAATGTTATACGCTTTTTCAGTAATTGTTTTATTTATTTTAACGATCAAAGTTACTATTTTACCTATATGGCATCAGGGAAGCCATCACAGAGAGTAGGGGGACACATTTTCCTGATCGAACTAATCGTCTACCTGTAAACGCCTACAATGGTGGATAAAATAAATATTTCCATTTTCTTCACTCTGTTAACAATATAAAGAGCGGCGTTAAATTCTGCCCCTCAACACACTACGTGTTGAAAGGCGGAAAGTGGCGAACGGAATATTTTAACACTAGGTTCACTAACAGCATATCACTAGCAGGGTAGGCAGAGGAAACAATTCTGCCGTTCTTACAAAATAAAACTTTTAAAAAGAACTCAAATCTCTACTTTGTCTTGTTATCGAAGCGTTGAAAACAAAATGAATCCATTTTCCACAACTAAGAATTGAACTGACACCTGCGTAGCTAAATATTGTACTACTATGGCTGTATTATATTAAAATCAATGTATATATATATATATATATATATATATATATATATATATATATATATATATATATATATATATATATATATATATATATATATATATATATATATATATATATATATATATATATATATATATATATATATATATATATATTGATTTTTAATTTAATAATTATAATAACTTTAATAAATATAATTAATATTTGTATATTGAGGACCGTCCTGGCGCAGAGGTGCAACGTCTGCCTTTAACACGACGGTTTCTGGGTTCAATTCCCACTCGGGGAAGATGGATTTTTCTATTTTCATTTTCTTCGCTCTAGCAACTAGGCAAACGATTGAGTTCCGCCAGTCGACACGCAATGCCTCCAGAACGGAAAGCGGGGACGGAGAAAACAGGGACTAAGCAACGGAATGTCTTAACACCAGACTCCTGTGGTGTGTGGAGGCAAAGGGAACTGCAGGAGTTCTCTTTGCCTACCCTGCCACGTGCGGGATAAAAGCGTGAACCTAAAAAAAATTGTATATCATTAATTAATAATTTATTTCCAGGTCCTCTAAGCGCAGCTATATATTTATCAGACTGTGAAGTGGCGAAATTGGAAAGCTTTATACGCGACTGGTCGTCAACACTTAGTTCCAGAAACAATATTGGATACCATCTTGTTTTTAAACACGATTCGGTAATAATATTTGCAAATATTCCTACAAATTTACTATTATTTACTTAGATAATTTGTTTTGGTAACAAATCATTTACTAGCCTAAGTTATTAAAGAATTATGGATTTTTTAATGATAAATAAATAATTTTAATGATACTTTAATTATAAAATATTTTTTGAAGACTTTTTTCTTGCTATAAATTTACTTACAATCAATCTAAGCAGTTAAATCTGTACTAGTGCACACGAACCAAAGGCAATCAAGGCCGCGCCAGTATTAGTGCACGCGAACTAAGAGTACACAAGGTTACACAAATAAGGGAAACCTAAGTTGTGCGTATAAACAGACAGATGAAAATTTAAAAAATCATATATTTATATATTCTATTTGTATTTTCACATCTCGCTACATATTTTTTTCCTAAAATATTCATATATTTTTTTATTAAATTCGTCTTAATGTTACGGGAATTAAATGAAACATTATATTATCAGGAATTTTCTTTATTATATTTCAGGTCCACTACCCGGTAAATTATTTACGTAACGTCGCCTTAGAGAACGTGAACACGCCTTACGTTTTCCTGATGGACGTAGATTTCGTTCCGATGGCGGGTCTGTACGAGCATTTGAGGACCGCCACTAAGCTTATCAATCCTTATCCACAGAAAAAGGTAAGAACTTTAGTTATATTACTGGCGTTTTTTATTTTAATTATTTATGTAAATTCTCTAACAATAATATTTGTGTTGGTAATGGTTGCTAATAAGGCAGATAACTATATTGAGGCCGTCTTCTCACATTATATTACCTCTTGAAACGTTGTTAAATTTCTAATTTTGTGTGAAATTAAGTTTATTTTATATTTTATAGTATGTTATTATTATAAAGTTTTATTATATAATAATGCTATAGTTTTTTTTTGTTTTTATTTTGAATTATCAGAAATGAAATTAAACTAAGTAATTAATATTAAATATACATAATAATCATTCCGTTATTGTTGTTGTTACTTTTCATAATAAAATAACTTTTGCTAACAAAGTAAATTTTGACCGAAATAACTTTCCAGTGTTTAGTAGTGCCAGCGTTCGAAACTCAAAGGTACCGAGCGTCGCCTCCCAGATTCAAACAAGGAGTTACTCTCCCGTCTCTCCATTCTCCACGCGGCGGGGGATGTTGGGCCGTTTAGGGCGCGCGAGTGGCCCAAAGGACATAGGGCCACCAACTATACGAAGTGGACCAGCGCTAGTGCACCTTATGAGGTAATTATATATTTTGTTTTTAATTTTCGTGGAGTTTTTTTTAACTTCACGCTCTATATGTATAAGGGACTTATTGTTAAGAGACGTTGTTCATTCTTTACACAATCTTCGATTAGCAGTAATAATTGGGGATTTTTTTTCAGGACGGGTTTCAATACATATTATTTTCAGCATTTTTAGGATTCCGTAACCAAATGACAAAAAACGGAACCCTTGTAGATTCGTCATGTCTGTCTGTCTGCCCGTCCGTATGACACATACATTTTTAATAGTTTTGTAACCTATAAGAACTATACTGTTGAACTTTCAATAGTATTTTCTTTCAGCAGGATTTAGAAAATTTTAATCACAAACCTATGTGTATTATCAGATATAAATCCGTCGTTTAAATACTAGATATAGAAGATTTTTGAGTCCGACTCGCACTTGGCAAATTCTTTTATTTCCATAAGATTATTTCACACTAATTAATGAAATAATAATATTTAATATAATATGTTAGAAATAAAATTTCAATGTAATGAAACTGTGTTTATATAACAATGTATAGGCTTTCTTACTAAGGCACACGAATGTTAGCTTAAATCCACAGGTTTTTTTTTAATATTATTACACATTTATTTAAGTTTTTGTAATATTTAAATTAAATCTTATATTTTTTGTTACAGGTCGAATGGCAATCCGATTACGAGCCCTATCTAGTAGTGCATCGCTCTGTGCCTAAATATGACACTAGGTTTTCTGGTTTTGGCTGGAACAAGGTACTCTATTATATACAATTTTTTTATTTCTTTTTTCTAAAAAGATATTATTTGTTTGGAACTTTTAACAAATTCATTACTCTACATATTCTGTTTTTGTTTATCATATTACTTTATTTTTTTTACTTCACGCTTTAGGGTAGGCAGAGGAAACTGCAGGAACCACAGGAGCCTAGTGTTCAGGACCCGTCGCTATTTCGTCCGTGCTTTCTCCGTCCCCACTTTCTGCCTTTTCGAGGCATTGAGTATTGAGTGGCGGAACTCAACGCCGCGCTTTGCCTAGTTGCCAGAGCGCAATAGAAATAGAAAAATCCATCTTCAACATCATCATCATCATCCTGGGGAATCGAACCTACAAACGTTACAGACAGACGTAATGCCTCTGTGCCAATACATTAATGAACGAATTCGATAAGGAAGTAATGTAGTAAAACCATTATTGTAAAAATTATTATTTTTTTCTTTTTTTTTTTTTATTTAACGTTCGTTATTTTTGTTAATTACACCTTTAATCATTTCCATAATAAAAAAAAGGTTAAATACGATATAAAAAATTTAAGCAAAAGTACCAAGCAATCATAAGCGACTACAACGTCTTCGCGCAAATCTATAAAATATGGATGTTTAAAAGCTGAGCAAAAGTACCAGGCAATCATGATCAGCTAGGAGATCCCTGTCGCTGTTCCCAGGTGTCCCACAGCGTGGAGCTGCGCGCGCAGGGCTTCCGCGCTGTGGTGCTGCCGGACGCGTTCGTGGTGCACACGCCGCACGCGCCCTCGCCCGACATCACGGCGTTCAGGGCGGACCCGCACTACCGCATGTGAGGATCTATATCTGAATATATTTATATTTATGTCTATATACTGACATTATTTTTTTAATTGCTAAGAACATACCTTTAGCTCCATCGCGTGTGAGTATCTATATCTATCTAAAAAACTTAACTTAACTTAACTTCACGCTCTATCCCTAGCGGGGTAGTCAGAGAGAACGGAGCGCCAAACGCTGCGGTCCCTGCATACCTCTTTCGCCTCGTCCACTATCATTAACCTCTTAATGCATGCTCTCCGGGGAGTCCTCATGCTTTTTACGTGACCTTCCTCCAGTATCTTCGATACTGTGTTTTCGAAAGTCAACCGAGGTCTCCCCTTACCTCTCGTACCACTCACTTTTCCATCGTATATCTTTTTTACCATTCTTTCGTCACTCATTCCTTCGACGTGCCCAAACCACATGAGCACGTTCTTCTTCATTCTTACTGTGACATCCTCACTGGTACCTACCATCCTGTGTACCTCTTCGTTGCGGATTCGGTCAGTTAAGCTGACTCCGCATATCCTTCGAAGAGATCGCATCTCCACAGCATTCATCTTTCTTTCATTCTTCTATAATACCCACGTTTCACTGCCATATAACAGCGTCGGAACCAGAACTGCGTTGTGTACGGCCAAACGTGCAGCGACGCTGACGTTCTGCCGTCTCAACAACGCAGCTAAGGCACCGTTCATTCTGTTACCGGCAGCAACACGTCTTTCAAAATCTACCATCTCTACTTAACATACTTCCCAAGTATACTACTTCGTTCACTTGTTCTAATAATTTTCCATTCACAAAAATCTTGCATTCTGTCCTTTCTTCGTCTCTTTCAAATACCAGAACCTTTGTCTTACTTGCATTCAGGCTTAGACCATTATTTTCACACCCGTCTTTCAGAATGGTGACCAATGGTGACCAACTCGCTTTCTGATGATGCAATAAGCACTGCATCATCTGCGTACAACAAGCAATTTACCTTCAAGTCACCCACTTTTACACCCATGTCACTTTCTTTCAGTCCTTGAAGACAGCTATCCATATACAAATTGAACAACCAAGCCGACATGGCACAACCCTGTTTGACACCCGATTGGATGCCAAACCGAGGCGACATGTCGGCTCCTACTCGCACACAGGCTGAGTGATCTCTATAAAGAGACTTTACAGTCCGCAGCAAAGGTCCGCTCACATTGTACCGGGGTAGTATCTCCCACAACTTCTTTCTCACAACCCTGTCAAACGCCTTCTCCAAGTCCACAAAAGCACAGAAAACCTTTTGGTTTACAGCCAAAAACTACTCTGTGATCATACGGATGGAAAAGATCCTCCTCTTCCAGGTCTAAAGCCTCCTTGGGCCTCCCACAGTAGGCTTTCGGATCTTGCATTCTTCTCGCTAAAATTTTTGCATATACTTTGCCACCTAAGCTAATCAAACTGATAGCTTGCGCAGTCTATCTGTGAACCTTTGCCTTGATACACATTCACGATGACTGCACTTTGCCAATCATCTGGGACCTCCCCCGATTTCCAGCACAAATTGCACAGAAACCAGAACAAGTCCAAGATGCGAGGTCCACCATATTTGATCATCTCGGCAGTAACTCCATCCGCTTCCGCTGACTTACCACATTTCAAGCTTCTTATTGCACTCTCAACTTCTTTTATACTGATTTCGCCATCTGCTACATCAAGACTCAGCTTGTCGCTGTTACTTGACGCAAAAGTGTCATCACATTCATACATCTCCTTATAAAGTTTCGCCCATCGCTGCAAAACGTGTGATCTGTTTGTAAATATCTCACCGTCCTTCGAAAGCACCCCTTTCATTCTAAAAGTTGACGAACAACTCCGTGAATCACTAACTTCTCGCCAGAAAAGCTTCGGGTTATCCCGGAAGTTGCTCGTCAACCTTTCATCCCTTTTACTCTCGTTTATTTCACGCTTCACCTTTATCAGTGCTTTCTTTTGGTGCTTTTGAAGCTTATACTCTTTCTTTTTAATCTCTCTCATACTTTTATTCTTACCCGAGGCTTTATAATCCTGCCATGCCTTCTTCTTTCTTTCTACAGCATCTTTAACTTCATCATCCCACCATTCGTCACGCTTTTTACTAAAGCCTCTTTTCCTTGTACCACATACCTCTGCCGCAGCTTCCACCATGCAGTTCCTAAGGTTCTGCCAGCATACTTCAACACTTTCAATCGAAGAAACTGATAAAAAATGTAATAATAGATTTTAGCATTTATCCTTTCTTCTCTTTTAATTTTAATTAAACCTATAAGATCCCTATGTTAAATTTCAATAAAATCGCTCCAGTACTTCATGAGTTTATTCAGTCCTAACAAACATACATACAGAACACTTAATACCATAATATTCCATTCGTGGA
Source organism: Dione vanillae (assembly GCA_037178615.1). Classification (NCBI taxonomy): domain Eukaryota; kingdom Metazoa; phylum Arthropoda; class Insecta; order Lepidoptera; family Nymphalidae; genus Dione; species Dione vanillae. The sequence goes on along the minus strand of JAZFAU010000286.1, from coordinate 570,887 downwards.
ACAATTTCTATAAAACCCCTTTTAATATGTTCAAGATTTGCGGAACTGAACGCTTTATCTTGTTTAATGCTTTTTCTTAAGCTTCAAGCTGCATCTTGCATATTTCACCTTTCGAAACATTGCGTTTCAAGTGGCGGAACTCAACGCCGCGCTTTGCCTTGTTACCAGAGCAAAAAAGATTTAAAGAATTCATTCCCCCCTAATGGGAATCGAACCCATAAATTTGTTTATTTTTTTTTTCATTTTCTTTTCAGATGCCTTGCTCTATTGAAACAAGAATTCATGGATGACCTCAAAAGAAAATATAACGTTACCTTCGAAGATACAAAAACATAGCTACAATGACAAATGCATATAATACATATTAATATAATGGAGATTATTATTCAATTTTAGAGGCTATTTTTACGAGTATTATTTTATTTATTTCTTTTGTTATGTGCAAGTAATTATATGAAGTAAGTCAATTTTGTTCGTTTTAAAATATGATATTTATAGAGGTAATGTGTTACCAGAATTGTTTAATATGCATAATAAAGAATTTAGTAATGTGGCATGACTGGCATAACTAATTACAGTAGAAATCAATAGATAGTATTGGAAAAACAGCAGTTTTGTGATTTTGTTTAGAAATTTTTAAGGAAAATGATAATTATTCAAAATTCCAAAAGACATTCCCAGTTTTTGATAGAAAAAATTGTGAAATTAATATACAAGTAATTTGATAACTTATATATATATATATATATATATATATATATATATATATATATATATATATATATATATATATATATATATATATATATATATATATATATATATATATATATATATATATATATATATAAAGCATGTTTTTTTATATACGTCGCGATTAAAGGCTCGAGGTAAAGAACCTTCTTTGTACTAAGGGTATGAGAGAGACATCGAAACTATTAGCGTGAATACAGACTATAGCTTAACTTAGTCTAGATAAATGGACTATGCAGTCGAAACTATTAGTGTTAATATAGCCTAGCTACATAGCTTAGTCTAGGCTAATGGACTATCATTCAAAGTGTTTTATTCGAATCGCTAAGTCGAGTTTACATTATTATATAGAAGTATACATTATTTTCTTAATTGATGCCATTTCCACAACTCAGAGATGTCCCAAAATATAGCTAATTCAAATCCCGAAAACGTCACATTATATTTAAATATGACAATGTGATTTATGCATTGGTATTTATATCGATAAATTTTAATATTGTTTTACTTTGTTTGTAATTTTAATGTTTCTAAATGCTATTTTACACCTGTGCACCTTTAGTGTTACCACGTGAATTATTTAAATATTTATAATTAATTTTATTAAGTTGTAATAGTTTCAATTGTAATCGTTTCTTCTGTTTTAGTTACATATACATTGTATTACTATAAAAAAAACAAGATTCAAACGAAGATATATTATCGATAATATTCTCTTACATTACTCTTTTATACTCTTAAAAGAACTTTTATTTTTTTAACTTTATTGTATGTTCCTAATTTAATACCAAATATTATATTTAAATAAGCTTTCCAATTAGAATAGAATTTAGTGATATTATTTTATGTTAAATTAAAAACAAATAAAGGTAAGACTCTTTCTATAAAGTTAACAGGCTATCTCTACTGAGGACTACATCACTAATGTCTATATAAAATGTCGATATGTATTCAGGAATGAAATGAGTGAGTGTATGAGTTCATTCACCCAAAATAAACTCATTCAATCATTCATTTCATTCCTTTCACTCAGTCATTTCAAAACTTCCTCTATATACTCTGTTATATGGAATAGTTATAATGAAAACCTTATTCTTGCCTAATAGCGTTTTATTAATAAAATATAATATATATTTTTAATCACTTTATTTAATGGATCATGACAAACTGCTTTTGTACCGTATATTTTGTCACACGCTTGTTTATTTGATGCAATTAATAAATATTTTTTACAAGTTCTTTATTGTTTTATTTGTATTTTTAATCGTTATATATTTTTCGTGAAAGCTTTTCGAGTTTTACTTTTGGTAAGATTAGAGGTACAGAGTTTGAAATGGCAGATTGATGAAAAATATTTCCAATACTTAGAACTTTAATAGTTCAATTGATAAATGACTAAACAAATTCTACGCGTTAGCCGCGCTTTTGTCAGTCACAAATATGTTTTAACAAAAAATATTTCTTCTAACTTTAACTGTAACTGATAATTAGGTTTTCTTTACATTTTATATTACGCAAACGTAATATCTTTACGTACTTTTTTTTGCTACTAAATAGACAAAGTTGAATTGTTTGTTTCTTTGTGGAAAATTGAAGTCCCAGTGAAACAACGTGTTACATTGTTATTGCGTCATTATTTTGATCTTTTTGTTTTTATTTTCTCACTTTGGTGAAACAGTACGGTGTAAAGAGTCAAGCGTTAATTACCACTCGATGGCGGTTGGAGTGTAATAACACTACTTTCTCAATGATTTCCTGCTATAAGTCACTGTATCAATAGGTAGTAAATAAATGTAGCAATGCAAGCCACCAGTAATTAATAAGCCTCTGAACTCACAATTCTAGATTCAGCAGTGGCCAAATAATTATTGCTCTTAGGATTCTCTTTCGATATTAAAAGCCAAAGAAGGATGATAATTTGAAAATCAAGCTCTTGTATGTCTTTCTTTAGCGTCTCTACAGCCTTTTTGGCAGTAACTAAAGGAGAATTGTCATTCATGGAAGATCCTCGAGATTCTGTTCTTTGTTTTATCATTTCAACTTTGCTTGTTAGTTCATTCAAAATTTCTTGCCTCCCAGTTACGCCTACACTCACCTCTTTATATTCGTTAGTCACTTTACTCAATTCATCCAAAAGAGATCCATACTGTCGTACTAACGGTTCGAATTGCTCGTTTAAAACATTCTCTCTAGCTGTTATTTTATCCATCACGGAAGTTATATTGTAATGCAATTTATTTAATTGCGTGCCAGTGGTTTTAAATCTGTCGTAGAGTTCCTCTTTATAAGACCGCATTTGAGCGTGTCTCGCGCGCCAATCTCGTCCGTCAGCAGATATTTTTAATCTTAAAGCTGGAGCTACTCTTTCCAATTCCAGCTTCCAAGCCTCCCAATCGTGGATTTTATTAGTACTTGTCTCTTTTTCATCTTTTTCAAGGAATTCACCTTCTGATTCCTCGGAATATATAGCCATTTCTTCTTCAACTTTATCCAAAATGATTTCAGTTTCGTCTTCAACTTGATCGACATCATCTGGTGATTCATCTTCATCAGGTATGTTAGTAATTGGCTGCTGCCACTCAAAATTATCGTACTTAAGCGCTTCATCAGCTAGAGCATTTAATATAAAACACACATGATCCCCGTAACCTTGTTTCAATTTGTGAGAAGAAAAGTCTACATTAATATCCTTATCTCGTAACACGTCGAGAATAGACGCGATTGTTGAATTTGGGTCGTCTTCTTCGTTTGGCTGATCAAACGCCTTACCGGTTTTCCGAATAAGCCACGCCGCCGTCGACGCGAACACAAAGAACTGTTCACCTGGATTCGTAGAAATTGTAAAGTAGTACCGACTCATTGGCTTCATTTTAATATGTGGCCGTAACTCAGTGTCAATCTTAAGAATGCGCAGTTTATCCATTACATTGAGATCCATGATTACACAAAGAGTTTGTGCTCTTTACTGAAACGGATCTCTTTTAATGGCAAAGGTTAATGCCTTTATTGTTTAAAGCGTAAATACATTCACTACACTGTCGTTATCGTATTGTTTGTTTATTTGCGTAGCTATGGTAACGATATTATTGAACACGACCTACTACAACTACATGACAGTACTGATTACATTCATTTACATAATTTTGGAGCGTAAACTAAAATATGGGTGATTATTAAACATAAAAACTTACATATACTACAAATCTGATATTTTATTTAAAATTGTCTACAAAATGTTTTTATAATAATTCTAACATAGTATTATTAATAATAGTTTACATAATATAAACACAGTAAGAAACGGCGTTTAAATTTAAATTAGTATTTAAAATCCACAAAGCACAAGCTTTGGCACCTTTATGATATTTCAACACCGTTGAAAGCTATCGGAGCCGGCAATCCTCCAACACATGGTGAATGAAGCTTGCCAATCAATAAGTGAATAGAAAATATACTATTCTTAGTTAATAATTACGTAATATTTTTTTAAATAACTGTCAAAATAAAAGCAGAGGGAAGCTAAATTCCACCGTCCATGAGCGTCGCGTCGCGGAATAAAACCCGTAACTCTCGCGTTTACAATCAGACGTTGTAAACAAACAAATGCCACGGCCTCTGGTTATTAAAATATCGGTGAAGCACGAGTGATACTCGCACACTGAAGGTTCCGTAACATTTTCATGATTATAAACTAATAATTAAGGATTTTTTTTTCAGACTTTCCCCTTCGTTTTTATTTTACATTAATATACAATATCGTTGGATTTCGCTGATTTAGAAGTCTACTTTTTCTGTGCTGTAACCAAGGAACCATAGATCTGGATATTTAATTATTATTTCGAGCTCAAACTCGAATTAATAGTTAAATATCAATACCATTTCGCTTTTTTGGCATAGTTATATTGACAGACGGGCAGATGAGCAGTGATGGAGATTGAGACGAAAGTGATTTTATCTTATAATAGTTAAAGAAAACATCATGAGGAGTAATAACTGATAGTTTTTTAACTTGTTAGGTAGATACCTGTTAATCTACTACTGTCTGCTGCTACCTACAATAGAACATTTGACAAAAATTTTGATAGTATATCAAAAATATTTTAAGCTAGCAAGCTATACCTATTAGCTATAGGTAACGGTAAAATTGTTATAAAACAAGTAATCATTATATTCTAACATACTCCCCTACAACAGCTAAATATATACACAATGTTTTGAATGCTGTTTTTATCTCTACAAATAAATGCAAAGGACCACATGGGGTCGGGCTGGCCGCCAGATATACTAGTTGGGGTAGGGCATATAAAAATTTATATAGAGCCGGAAAAATAAATTCTCCTTGTATAATCCCCCCTTATCCCCCTTTATATAAATTTAACATTTAAACAAATAGTTTTTTTAAGAGAAAATTTATCTACTATATTATATAAAATAATTTCTATATAGAAGGCTTTTAAATATATATGCATATAACATATTATATGTCAGCAAAATATATATATTTAAATTAACCAATCCGTTATTACTTTTATGCAACATCTTTATAGGCATATTGGAAATGTAAATTGCGACTTAATTATCTGTCCGGTGATTTATAGTCTTTTGAAATATCTACTTCATCTTTATTAATATTTTAATGTTAATTATTTATAAATCAACATGAGCTAATGGAACTCTACTCAAAGCTAAGTGGTTTTACACATTTATATATCAAAATATATTGAGGCCGTCTGGCGTCTGGCACAGAGGCACGTGACAGTCGGGAGTTCGAATCCACTTAAGATATTTTTTTTTAATTTTTATGATTTTAGTAACAAGACAAAGGGCAGCGTTAAAGCAGAATGTAGTGTCTTAACACTAGGTTCATATCATATCAAAATTAATATAAAAAAGCCTTTTTTGTTTATTCTTAATTAATGATAATTAATTATTATAAGCGAACCACAGACAATATAGCACTTAGATAGTCTAGTATAAAAAAGCCTTTAGCCTACATTTACCACGTCGATAAAATCTTAAATCGGCATGTTTGGCCTTTAGATTAAAATAAATCATTTTTCTATTGCATTTTGTGTATAATTGATTAGGACATACGTTATTTATACAGGAGGTTGCTGACTAACACTGTGTGTCATACAGATGGACGGACTGACGAACTTATTAAATCACCAAATAAGATTTATACGTTAATATTTTTGTTTTTTCCATTATTTTAAGCTCTTTGCTATAATAGGATATACGTAATACGTTTATTTTCAACGATTTGAAAAATGCGTGACTTTGTGTAGATTACGTCATATTTTTAACGTGAATTCTTCAGGTATTTACTATAATAGTAGCGTAAATAAACAATGATCATCTTTTTAAATAAAATTGTTTATGAATATATTTAAAACAGTTATAATGTAGCTGCAGATTTTCATAAAACTTTTATAGTACAAAAAAAATAAAATACAACAAACAAAAACCATTGAAACTGTAAAGCGATATTAATATGTGATACAGAGATACATATTATTATAAAGTCAAGAGTCATAATTTAATGTTATTTTTAGAGTTAGGGTCTGTATGTCAGTTCCGCGGCGCCACGAATGCGCCTGCGTTCACCTTGTGCAGTCGCCACACTTTTATTTCGGTGCATTGTTTTTACAAAATCATATCAAAGATCGAAATTAAAAATGTATCATATAAACAACTTATGATCCAGATTAATGCGTATTGAAAATTCTGAAAAAATATTGTTTAATTTAAGCCATATTTGTATGTAAGATGTTTACTTGGCATATATATGAGTTTGTAAACGAAATTATCTTTGAAAACAGTAATGAAAAATAACTTTAATTAAAAATACGAAAAAAATATTTTATTCGATCCATTTTTATGAACTAAATACAAAATTTATATATAATTTTGCAATAAAAGCAGCTTTTCCCATAAAACGAATTTAAAGTGGTTACTTTCTACAGGAAGGAAAAAGCATTGTCTAGCAGTTTCAATAATTCCGCTACGGAAACTGCAAGTTAACAAAAACAATCTTCCCGTTTAGAAAGCAACGACAATAGCCGCAACGCATCGACATGGAGCTGTACCAAAAGCTCGATCAAATGCTAAAGTTCATAACGAAACTTTCAACAAGGCCGATTAAGCAACGCATCGGGCTGGTCGATTTCACATATAAAACAAACAAAAAATGAATAAAAAGTTCCCCAATAAAGAACGGCTTTATCTCGTATTACTGACGCGATAAAATTAGATTCGCCTGCGCCGGCGCAGTCGCTACCTCGCCGGCCCGCGCTCGCGACGTCAGCCGCACCAGCTATTTACAAAAATATAATTTGTTTTGCCATCGCGTTGTGTTAACCATTTTGTGCAAGTGCAATACCCCTGTGTGTGTTTCTGTGCGTTTCCTCTTACACAAACAAAACTGAATACAGTGCAGTGCATGAGCTGAAGTTGCAAGGTGAGTGCGCTTATAAGGTTCGAAAGTCAACTTTTCCCGACTGGAATTGACGATGATTTATACGGAATTTGGTTTTAACTCATGCGACATCGTGTTAGCGGGTCACACCTTTCATCTATGTATTAAAATGTGGGTTAGAATGTAGCATATGTATATATTACATACTTATCTTTAATATATCACGTTATATATTTTAATATAAAAAATATATAATAATATATATAACACAGTACAATATGCTTGATATTGTTTTCTGGTAATTGTAAAAAAATTATAAACGATTAGGTACTTGTTGCAATGATAAGATTATGAGTCTTAATGATAAAAAATCATTTGCAAATGAGCGTTTTGATATGGATACCGCAGTTTCCGTAAGGTGCGCTAATCAATGTCAAATATTTAAATGTGTTAGGTGTATTTACTTATGTTTTATAGAAAAATATGTATATTTATTTAAATATTTACCAGGTTAATTTCTTTGATAAAATTGGATCATATTTAATATAATAATATCAGCGTACAAGTATTGTAAAATATTATGAATATTTTACAAACTTGTATATAAATGTCTATAAAAACACATTGGTCAAAAATCATTAAAGTGACCTACGGAACCTGTTCCGTATGGAAAGAGTTACGTTTTTGCCAAATGGCTACGGAATCCTAAAAATCAGCTGTTTTAATATACTTCAATCTTAATAAGGATCTAGATCCCATACAAATAGTGTCTAATATATTTTGAAAAATGAATTATATGTTACAAATTTTTATAAAAACTCGCTTCAAAAAAATGACATGTTTGACATTATTTATTTACAAAAATTAAGATTTACTTAATGTCATATATAATTAAAATGTTTAAAATTATTTATATAACCTGTAACATATAATATCATATTGGATTTACATATATGTATATAATATGTTTATTATTTAAACTTCAAACTAATTCATTTAAAATTAAACAAAAAATATATTTTGAATCCTATTCACTCACTCATTCAACTTGAAATTTTACGTGTTTAGGTTAATGATGCAATGATGAATTCTAGTCATAAAAAGGCAATGTCCCTATTTGGATGAAAAGTAAACAAAGATTACTGACATTGAAAAGCGTTCATTTGTCACTGGGTTTTCTTACCCTATTCTAATTCTTGATCTATTGCAACTAAATCACTTGTGACTTTAGTCATTCAAAAGCTAAATTAAATTACGCTATATAAAAATAATACTAATAGTAAAACAAATTTAAATGTTACATTGTTAAATGCTTAAAGAAAGATTCCATGTTTTCAAACAAAAACGTTTGTTGAAAAAAGCATTTATGAATGAATATTGCGAGTTGTTATAGCCTTTAGAGTATATTATGTGTACTAGAAATAGAATAAAACTGCTTTTGTTTTTGTAAATAATGACGAACTCATATTAATAATTGTCAGAATAGCCTGACCTAATCTCTTCAGGAAAAGAGAATTAAAATAGTTTTTCAAGTTATTTATTTATTTGGAAGCAAAACTCAAACCTTTGACGTAATTAATTTTAAATCGACTAAAATAAATCGGCATAATTAGGAGAACGATGTTTCGAATTACTAATTAGTTTACAATATTAATGAATGACATTAATAGTAAAGAATAAAACATAAAATATTAATAATAATTTTAATTTTTGACTTCAGCGTGTCATCCTCCTGGCACGCTACTTTAGCTTTTCTCTGCAAACGATTGCCAGCCAGTTTAAAGTGTTCATTTTGATTTTTAAAAAAATATCTTTAGAAGGAATTTAAAGAAAGAAAGGCTGCTTTGCTTTGGAGTATATCAAACATCTTTTTACTATTTTCTTCTTTTATATATATGTATATAATATATACATATATATACACATATATACTATACATGTATACATACATATGTATATTTACATGAAGGTATATATATAAAAGCTTACACTGTCAATCGACGAGCCAACCGAGGTCAAGCAGATATATTTTAGGCAATCTGCAAAATCGTAGACACGTAAAAAATTGATCACAGAATTTTTAAAATAAAAATATCTTTACAAATGAGTGTACAGCTAAGCTTTTTATAATTTGCTGAAGGAAAATGACACACACGTACTATTTGCTGACACAAAGTTATATTTATTTCTCTTGAATTACTCAGTGTTTCATCTAATTTAGGATAGTACTCCTGGATTATTTTTTATTTATAGTAGAACTATTACATATAAATCTAAATTTAATATCTGATATTGAGTGTTATTTGTAGATGCTTATAAAGTGTTACTTATTAATAGTACAAGTCACGATTACATCAATTAAGCGCAGTATGATTAGTATGATGTACATAAACGATTTGCTTTTAATGATTGTCATACAATTTTTAGTATATATAATATTTAAATTATTTTTCTCTAAGATAATTATGAATATATATTAAAATTTTTATATGAAACATTAATTTAAAGGGAGTGCTACTCGCGCACAGAAGGCTTAATTTCACGATTCAATCAACGGAAAACATAGTTTAAAACAGCCGACATCCTTAAATTTGAAAAAAATATATATAAAATAAATTTTAACGAGAATTGCCCTATAGGTTTTATTACAAAGCGAATATGATATATTTTATTACTTAAAAATCTTTAACTCTCGCGATTTATATAATAAAGATGAACTTTTCTATTTCCATTTTCTTCGCTCTGGAAATTAGGCAAAATGCGACGTTGAGTTCCGCCACCCAACACGCAATGCCTCGAAAACGGTGGCAAGCGGAGACGGAGAAAGCAGGTACTAAAGTAACGGAGTGTCTTAACACTAGGTTCGTATGGTGTCTGTTGTTCCCTCTGCCTACCCTGCCATGTGCGGGATAAAGCGTGAAGCTTAAAAAAAATTATGAGGTTCGTCTGTCATTTGATATAACTATTATTAATGAAAAATTACAGACGAATTTCACCTCAGTCTACACGTTAGCCAATTGGATTCTAAAAAATGTGAAGCTAATAAAACTATTTATTACATATTGTATTTTGATACTTTTATATAAAACATATACTACTTCTACTCTTGCTCTTCATAAAATGACAAACTCTTAGACGGATCCACAACAATGTGATTCTTCGTCGATTTTTTCTATTGAAATCATAAAAAGGAACTATAAACACAAGTACTCGAGTACTAAATCTAACTAAATAATTATAAATTGCTTAACGAGAGTAAGTAACATAAGAGAGTACAACTGAAAATGTAACAGTAATTTAGTGTTCAAATTGCTCGCGGCATTCAGTCATTGCTGGCTAAAGCTTACATTATACACTGACAAATTATGACGAGCGTCTAGCAATAGTTATTATTATGAAGCGTAAACTCTTATTCGATAATATGATCAAATATATATAAGTATTATTTTCAGCTTAACCCCACTCATAGTAGTGTAGGCGGAGGGAACTGCACGAAACGTTGGAACTTAGTGTTAAAACACTTCGTTCACGGTTTTAGCCTTTTTGAGGCGTATTGAGTAACAGAACTGAACACAGAAACGCCGAATGGTAAGAAAATGAAAAGAATAATCCACCAGTCCCGAGTGGGAATTGAACCTACAAACTGTCACGTTTACAGGTAGACGCTGCGACGCTGCGACGGTCCGGTCCTCAAAGTCCTCGAAGTATTTTATTCCGTTTTAACTTAGACATTTGGATATAATTTAAGATTATCATTTCATATTTAATTTATAACATATAGCATTATTATATTATGTATGATAACATATGTATGTCATACACAACAAGGTGTATGACACAATACATATACTATGTGCCCGAGGTGAACTGACTTCAGTAGTCAAAATTATTGATTCAAATTTCTTAATAAACAATATTTTCATTTCGACAGGAAAGCGTAGCAGAAATTTATCAAGCAAATTATTATTTTGTCTCTATTGTCATAAATACTTATTTGACATTATTATTATAATACTATACATAAACTTTATTGTTGATCAAATCAGGGGTTATCCCTGTAAATGGCCTTTTTATTTAGTTTTAACTCCGGAGGCCATTGATGTGCAGTGAAACCTTACTGGCTGTAAATGTAATGGTGTAGATCGATTCAGGTCGATGCGATAGTTTCAAATTTTTTTATTAAATCAATTTGGCAACATACAACTAGTACATTAGAAACATATATCTAATAACGAAAGTGGAGAGCAGAGAACTCTTGCACTATGACTTAAACCGAATATTAAACGTGAAACTTAAAAATGATATATTTTGTTAATAACACAATAACTTCAATTTCCTAAAAATCAAGTAGATATGTTTATTATAATACAAAAACCATTGACAAATAAAGGCCACGACAAAAAATATAAAAATAATAAGCTGTTTTAAAAAAAAAAAGGGAAACGATAAGGAAGTATAATAATTTTGTTATTTAATTAATTTTCCTTATGAGATCTCATATTTATTTGTTTTTACAATAACCAGTTGTTGTAATTTGCAACAATTGTTTAATGTAAGTAACATTTAAATGTAATCAGCTTTCAAATAAACATACAACAGAAATACATATATTTTTTTTATATACATACACATTAATACTTTAGTACTATTCATTGGATGACACAATATCGCTATGACTACAGTCTACATAAAATGTGATTAGTACAAGATTAGCTCAAGGTTATTTGGTAATCAGAAATATAAGTAAAAAAAGTTTTTAATGATAACTCAAATGTAAATGATATTATGTGAAGTAATACCTACAAGGCATAGCAGCCTAACAGTAAACAGGACACTTGTGTATTTGATTTCTTCTCAGGGGAATGAATTACAGACAATTTCCTGTCTCATAACAATGTCCTGAAAATTGGCCGAAGTGCAGAAAGTATATGTCTATATATATATATATATATATATATATATATATATATATATATATATATATATATATATATATATATATATATATATATATATATATATATATATATATATATATATATATATATATATATATATATATATATATATGCTTCTTTTAATATGCTTATATCATAACAGAGTTTGGGGTGTGCCTGTGTAAATGTAGGGTTCCAATACCTTTATTAGCTCCCCTACTACAAAAAACATATACATACATATATTTACACATTTATAGATAAGTATATTAAAAATCTATAGTTTTACTTAATCTAATAAAGCTCTTATTTTTTATTTAATTAATCTCTCAGTCGAGCCTTTTCAATCAAAACTTAAGAAAAAACAAAAACAAGCTACGCAATCTACTTCTACTGTCTACTTAACTTTTAAAATTCAAACGAATACAAATTATAACTATTAATATATGAAAGGCCTTACCGCCTCTCAAGGTCGTTACTACTTGCTTCACTTAAAGTACAATTATATTACTTCTATATAAAATTGTAATAATTAAAGGAGTCGCATTATCACTCACACACGTCGCATTGTTGTCGCAAAGTAATATGTAGCAAGCATTATCAAAACAGGTTTGGAAAGCGGTGTCGTCGACCGTTCTATCAAGCCGGTTAACTCACATCTGGGTTTTGGAAACGTCACAGTAAATGTCACGTACTGCCTTTTCTATTTCGCTTGGTGATTATGTTTCTTTGTAAATGCCTCGTTCTTCCTTGGACTATGCGTAGGTATGATTTTTCATAAGAAATGGAGAATATTTGGATAATCCATAACAAATAAACAGTATGTCACATGGAGAATGGAGTATGCTTGAAGTGATGTATTACGATTTAATAGAACCAGGCCATCAGGAGGAACATAGTGTTACTACACTTCGCTGCCCATTTTCCGCACTATTTTCATGACATTACGTGTTTACGCTGTGATATAAAAATAAATTAAAATAAAATAAATAAGTAAAACAAAAAAAAATATAAAGTGGTAAAAACAATTTCTAAAAAAATAATTTATTACATTAGTAAAAATTATTCTTAAATATCAACCAAAATCAATTTAGACGGTCATTATATAGAAAAAACATATTGTGAAATAAAACAAATGTACAATAGATAATTATTAATCACCTTCATACTTACACATTGCTATACGACCTTCTTGATATGAAAAATGTAAAAATATTAGATATATTTATTTATATCGACTCACAGTAAAAAACAACTTTTTAAAATATCTGACAGCGTATAATTAGTTAAAATATATACTAATATAGAAAACCGCAATGGAAGTCTAATGACGATAAATACATATCTAAAAGATTAATATTTGCTTAAATAGTAAGATTTTTGATTGAAAAAGTCTTTAAAACAACGTTAAGTGATAACACGATAACTAGCTTTGATAGTGCTATCGTAAATGTATCAATTTAGCCCAAACAATGGGTAATGATAGTATATATGTAGTATGACGCACGATGCACACGGTTTTTTTTTAATATAGAATCGGTTTAATTATGTTAAACAAATAGGATTTTTATATTACACTTGTTAATACAAAAGCAAGCTACACGAATAAAATGTTTTTTTTTTAGATTCCGTTGTCAAGCTTATTTTTACCACATATTGTAGTTTTCAATTAGAAATTTAAAGAATCGTTAAATTACATTCGCTATTAATGTTAGTACGAACGACATCATACTTAATTATTAATTTTTTCCTGTTGTTAAAAGCAAACAAGCGAATCTACGACCGACTTCCTATATAGTTACCAGTACAAATTTAATTCTAACAAAAATACCTATTTTTGTTTAGTTTCACGCTTAATAACGCACATGGCAGGCTAGACAGAGGGAACCGCAGGATCCATAGGAAAGTAGTGTTAAGACTGCTTTTCGCCTTTTTCAAGGCATTACGTGTTGAGTTGTGGGACTCGCGCATTGCCTAGTTACCAGAGCGACGAAAATGGAAATGGAAAAATCCATCTTTCTCTATTTGGAATCGAACCTACAAATTCTCGCGTTCACAGGTAGACGCTACTAACTAAACCTATTATCATACACTAATATAATTTACAATTAAATGCAATAATACACTATAATGTATATACTTCTTGACATATCATAACGCCTATCACGTACATATAACATGCACGTCATTAAGTCTTGACGTATAAAGAAATTTATTGTCACCAAGATGCCAATAGAATGTTAATACTAGAACAATATATGTTTAGACGGACAATGCATTTTATTTTTGTATATATCGCGTCGGGTTTTGGCACTTCCTAGATCTAGACACTTATCAATCAAACAATTGACTTCTAAATTACATTATTAAATACATTTCATTGTTCCTTTTAATTATTTTTAGTAGCTCAAATAAAGAGGAACCGTCGTGGCGTAGATGCTCAGCGTATGCTTGTAAAGGCGTTTGTGGGTACGATTCTTACACGGAGTGGAGTTTCCATTATCGTAATTCTAGCAACTAGGTATACACGGCGTTGAGTTACTTAACTTACCACGCCTCAAAAGCGGAAAACGGGGAACGGAGTGTGTTAGCACTAGGAATTATGTGGCACCCGACATCCTGCAATGTGCGGGATAAAGCTTGAAACTAAAAAATAAATTGACATTCTATGATAAGCTCCATAACATTCTAAATAAGCTTCAGATTAGTGTCGAGAGAACTTACTTATTTACTTTTATATTAAAAAATCATTTAAAATTACAATAATACACAACTCTTGTTCCGCACCTTTTTCAACAATACAATATATTTATATTTACATAATAATATCAAATTTATAGAAACTATAAATACTATTGATAATAACAATCATAAGGAAGTGCTATATTCACACTTCTTTATTTTTTTGTTGTCTTTTACCTAGAACGTAAGCAATAACTATACTTACTTGATTACACATACATACAATTTATGTACTAGAAAATGTAAGGCACTACTGACCCTCTATGTAGAACCTAATATTAAGTTCGTTCTCCTCCATCCGTTCTTCGTTACTATGAAATACAGGACCAGTACATTGAAAAAAATTCATTCGCTCAAACGTGTCGACTGCAGCACGAAAGCCTCTAGGCTATAACTGATTTAAAATTAACGATAACATTATGTACAAAAAAATTAATTAATGTATTCAAATGATAAAAAGTCTATACAAATCTTATAAACTTTCACTCTCATAGCAAACATTATTATATTTAGAGAGAACGAGACTTAAACATTACCTACCCTTATATATAAATACCAAGTTTTGGGCAAAACAGTACGCATATTCATTAAAAAAATGTCAAATATTAGTTCTAGTTATCTTTATTTAATAATCTATATTTAAAGGTTTAAATTTATTAATATTTTTTATTATTATTGAGTTGGTAAAAATGTAGATGTATACACATTTAAATCAACATCACATGTTGATACTAGCAAGGCGCGAAACGAATATAAGACCGGTAATATTTTTACTCACATTTAATAATAATACATACATGGTATTAAAAATTCGGATATTTCGCAGATTACTTCTACAATTGCCTATTTATATATACATAAGTATTAAAGAAATGTAAGAAGGAAAAAATATTATTCTGAAAGTCTTTATTAGATATCGATATGTATTTCAATCTGATCTAGAACACACTCACTTCGAGGAGATTTCATTTTAGACACACGATACTCTTACATACCAAGTGTTAAGTGATAGACCTGGGATATCACTTACTGAGCTTTTACTACGACTAGAATAAACTAGCTCTAATCTGATCCTACTAATTAATTAATAATTAATTGATTTAATAGTGTTTTGGGAATTAATGCTTGTTTAAAATTGTGATTATCAATATTTCTCTAGCCATTTTTGAAAGACGACAAAGATAATCAAAAATATATGTAAAATATATACATATATGATGTATTATTTTAATCTGTAATTGTTAAAATTATTCTATGAATAAAAAAATATAAATACCGAACTTGATTTTTACTGAAACAATATCTAAACACACCGCGTTTCTTCAGGTTCATAACTTTAAATCCTTAAAACTTTAACAATATTTACTTTCATAATATATAATAACAAAAACCTTCTATTTGAAAGTATCATATACATACGTTAACAAGTAAAAAGTAGTTTTTATAATCAATTATGGGTCCATCAGTCAACAGCGCGTGTAGGCGCCCACGCTAAGAATTTCACCTTGACTCGTGAAAGCTGTCGGCCGAATTGATACGTACAATATTATAATCTCATTAAACGAATTGCAGCATACTATGAATTAATTTAATTGTTAATATTTTGAAGGGCATAAACCGAATTATGTTAAGTTAAAATAAGAATATATTATATATCTATATTACAAAATATTTTTAGCTTTTTGTAGCTTTACGCTTCATCCTGACCTGACATAGGTATATGTCAGACAGAGAGGGGGAACACATTATTAATAATAGTCAAGTGGCGGAACTCAACGCTGCGCTTTGTCTTATTTCCATAGTAAGGTAATTAAAATCATTTACATTTTTAAATTATCATTAACGTTGGTGGATTTTAACCCTTAACAGTCACTGTCTAAACACAGACGCTGTGTCACTGCAATACGATATTTTTTAATGAAAATACGTATATGTATGTGTAACTATCTACTATTTAACAAGCAACCTGTCTTATTATAAAGCAAAGGGCACTTCTTTAAGAAGAGATCTATGGTATCTTTTCATTTATTTTGAAATTAATACATTCTGTGTTTATGAGCCGTGGCAATAAAACCTTTTGATTAAGTTTTATTGCTTTAAAAGTACAGCTTTTAACATTTTCATCTCTTCCATACAGTTAATGTGTTTAAATTTTAAATTGTATACGACAAAAGGATACTTAGTAAACATTATTTACACTTCAAAAGACCAACCTTGAAAGATAAACGTGACGATGGACTGTTGCAAATACTCAATTAACCGGATAAAACTTGTTACCCTTTTGAAATAGTTCGACCGGTTGGATTGTTTACAAAGACCATTCCCTGAGATCCATTTAATATTGTGACAATTATAAGTAAAAACTGAAAGTAATAAAGTTGATTCGTACACCTGTGCATATAAAGTTATTTAAGTTATGCTAGATTTGAAAGCTCCGGAAGGCTGAGTAATTTAATTTTTGTAAGAGAAATATAATATTATATATACATTATATTATTGGACTGTTTATGTATTTTTTTAATTTAATTTCTCTGCTGTATTTGTATATAGAAAGTTGGATATCAATACCGTAATAAAAATTAATAACTTTTTAAATCATCTTTTATACCGCATTGTCTTTTTATTCTTATATATGATATTCCAAATGTAAGGCTTGCTATATAATTCATTATATGCATTATATTACAGTACTTTTACACAACAAGTATAAAGGAGCACGTTAAATGAAGTAATAGTCCTTCAAAACGCTTATTTAAGTCAAATGTCGAATAATTTGTTGTACGAGTTAAGGTTTTAGAAAGGAACTTTTAGTTTTACATTAGTTTAAGCCTATCGATCTCATAAGGAGTGACTCTAAGGCTGTCCTACATTACAGAGAAATACAGGGTTTTAAACGACTTTTTAATTATTTTAGAAGTTCAATTTTTTTAGTTTTTAGTCAAATGTGTATGTTTCTACAACTACCCGCCTATTTGTGTAATTTCATTTTATTTAAAGACATTTTTTGATATATTCATACATTTTTATAGATATGAGGTACTATATATATTGTATATATGAATTATAATTATATAATTATAAGTAAATGATTAATATATAATTCAAATTGACTAAGAAAATATTGAATTTTACATTAAAGTTTTCTAAAACAAGTCAGTGACAGCTATCAACCAAAACACAGGGTTTTATCAAATTAATCTCACGTTTTTTATTTAAATATGTTACTCATATATCAATTAAGTTTAAATTAAACAAAAAGAACTAACCAAAGTTTTATTTAAACATAAAATAGATTAAAATATTCATTCAAACTGTTATTCTAATAGTCTAACCTTAGGCCTTAGCCAAGACGCCACTTGACAATCGTTTACGCTGACAATATGTATGGACTTAACGATAAGTCACGTGATCTAAGACAACGAATAGAAAGATCGTAGCCAAAAATATAACGTCAACGAAGCGTTGGCGTAAAACGAGAAATTTTATCGTTTCGTCAGTGTCAATCGATAATTGACAGTCATGTTGCACATTTTGACAATCGCAGTGTTAATTGTCAACGCTCACCTATCGAAGTACGAAACCCTGCAGAAAACGCTAAAAATTTATGGAAAAATAATTTTTCACCTTAATAATTACAAATTTATAAGTTAATTAGGAAGTTATTAAGTGAATCGATTATTAATTAATAATTACGTAATAAATTTTACGATTATATTACGAAATTGTATTATTTTCGTTTTATTTTTCAACATTAATAATTTTGAATAAATCGGTTAATAATTTTAATTATCTTACTTTACTATTATCTACGTTTTGTAACATATACTTAAATTTATATTTTTTATTTCTATTAATATTTGTTTGAGAAGTGTATATTTTTAATCTGTTTTAATCAAATTAGTTTAACATTAAATTCTTACACATGCAACATTGAAATATGTGACGTTACAGTCTTCACTTGACGTTTCAAAAAACGCCAATCACAGACAATATGATCGATGTCTTCTATTGACACTGTAGATCAAGCGTTTGATGTTGACATGTGTTGTTGGCTACCAAGTTAGCGATATCTATAATTTTTATCGCTGAAGCGCTTTATGGAATAGATACGGAGCGTTTGGTTTTTGGCTAAGGCCTCTTGTCCCGTTTCACAGTTTACGGATCGTAAAATGCCGGAACAGTTTGAGGCATCATTCACTATTGCGTTTCAATATATTTGCAAATATATTTGGACGAGTAGCACGAATTCCGACTCAGCGACATGTTTAGAGCTAGTGTAACTACTATATCGAAATTCTATTGAACACTTGTTTTGACAAACGTATTACGTAAAACAATAATGTAGTAGATATTAATGTTTTTTTTCCAAAATGAAATGAGTGTCCTTTTATATTATGGGTTTTATGAACAATTACAATTTTCTCAAGAAATATTTTTTGTTTAAAATTATTTGGTATTGCCACGTCAACTATATTATTTTACTTAGTCAAAATTAGAAAGATTTTTATAATTAAAGATATTAACTTGCTTATAACTAGGCAAAGCCCGGCGTTGAGCTTCGCTACTCAACACGCAATGCCTCGAAACAAGGCGGAAAGCGGGGACGGAGAAGCAACGGAGTGTCTTAACACTAGGTTCATGTGACCCCTGCAGTTCCCTCTGTCTACCCTGCAATATGCGATATAACGCGTGAAGCTATACAAAAAAATAACTTGCTTATATTTATTTATTTATTTTGCACCGGTTATATTGATTAAGTTTTATATATTTATATATAAATTAATAGACTCGTGATTTTATTCTAAAAAAAATATATTACTATTCATCTATAACAAAAAATAACAAGTAAAACAAGCGTCATCTGCACGTAGAAATATAAAGAGGGACTATTTTAAAAAATATGTCTTATAATAATTATTTCGAAACTATTTATTTATTTCACAATGAATCTTTGTAGAGTCGACACAAGAATAATATCAACGCGTCGTACACCCGAATAGCTGACCTACTTGCGAGCTAATTATATATAAACTTGGAAACCTGTATTATGGATAAACAAAACGTGTCCTTGAAATAGAACAATTTTATTATTAATAATCTGTCATTACAATTTAAAATTTTTTTTAATATTTATACCTTACGTTTCTCATTTAAAAGACAAATAAAATAAAATGTCAAATATTTATCAAGTGCGCGTAGAGCTCACGTACAGAGGGTTCCGAATCTATTTCATAATTGAAAGTAATGGAAAGTATTACTGATAACAGTTGACAAATATAAGTGTGCGGACGTTACTACTATTTTTTTTATAAAATGAGCCACAAATATACTGTTCCCATTACTTATACTGTAAGATGTCACTTCTTGAATAGGTTTTAATTGCATGAAAATTATGAACAAAGCGTCTTAACACTACCTACCAGACAGTTTTTTTAATATTATTTTTAATATATAAAAAAAAATCAATATAAATTATTAATTATTTATATTATTTTTTTCTAAATAAATAATATTTATATAGAAAAAAACGCCAGTACAAATCAATTTCATTTCAATTTAAGTAGTGAAGTAAACAAATTTCGTTAAGTAGGTAAATTTTTATATTTTTATATTAGTAATCATAATACCATTGTAAAAATTACACTTTGCACGACTGCCACTTACTCTAATTGCGGGATGCAGATTGAAACAATTTATATACTTAAATTTAAACTTATTGAAAAGCAAGAGAATACAGATAAAAAAGAACGAATGAAATGTTTCTTTTTATTTTCTAGCTTCATGCTTTATCCCGCTTATTGCAGAGTAGGCAGAGGGAACTGCAGGAACCATTTGAACCTAGTGTTAAGACACTCCGTTGCTTAGTTCCTGCTTTCTCCGTCCCCGCTTTTCGCCTTTTTCGAGGCATTGCGTGATGAGTGGCGGAACTCAACGGCGCGCTTTGACTAGTTACCAGAGCGAAGAAATTGGAAATAGAAAAATCCATCTTCGCCGAGTGGGAATCGAACCCTCAAACCGTCGCGTTTACAGTCAGACGCTTACGTCTCTGCGCCACGACGGTCCTCAAATGTTTCTTTATTTATGGAAAAGTCATGAAACAGCAGCATATCATTGCCGTTGTGTCTCATCGGGTGAGTGAGAGTTCCGGAAGCCCACAAAGAGAGGGTCTGGCTTTTTAGTTGTCAACGTATCCACATCCTCTCAGGTTGTAGTTGTTTATGGGAGAGGATGTCCACCTAACATTAGGTGGCCCTTCTGCTGGTTTGCCAACTTATAATATTTAAAAAAAACACGCTCTCTCTCACAATGCACTGTTTATGATCGCGTAAACTAATTGAACGTGACATCGACAGAATATTACATGGTATTAGGAAGATTATTTTCGTAAACGATGAGTCATTACATGTTTTCGAGTTTCCAACATTCATTGGCACATATCCGTATTTATAATAACCATTCATAAAATTAATCAGTGCTAAGCATTATTAGGTTTGCTTAATAATATGAGGTTTATATTTTTAGTGGACGAGCTATCTGAATCATCAGACATATATTTTAATGTAGATTTCAATATATGGTTAGAAATCGTCCGTCGTGGCGCAGAGAGGACCGTCGTGGCGCAGAGGTGCAACGTCTGCCTGTAACGCGACGGTTACTGGGTTCGATCCCCAGTCGGAGAAGATGGATTTTTCTATTTCCATTTTCTTCGCTCTGGCATCTAAGGCAAAGCGCGGCGTTGAGTTCCGCCACTCAACACGCAATGCCTCGAAAACGGCGGAAAGTGGGGACGGAGTAAGCAGGGACTAAGTAACGGAGTGTCTTAACACTAGGTTCTTATAGTTCCTGCAGTTCCCTCTGCCTACCCTGCCATGTGCGGGATAAAGCGTGAAGCTAAAAAAAAAAAAAAAAAAAAAAAAAAATTATGTTAAACATTTCAAGTGAACACCGACACCCTAATTCCACCCTATAATATAAGTAGTTAGCGATAAAAAAGTTTTTATGAAATGGAATTTAAACGATCACTTGTTGTCAAAGTCTCATGTCATTTTTGTCTTGTCTTTCTTAACTTTTTCTTTTATAATTAACTAATTGAAATGCATTTGTTACAGATCATTCGACATGATCCACGTGGATGAAACTGATCCTGTTGGAGGTAAGTCAAAAAATGTCATTTAATAAATATATAACTATACATAATAATTTAAACATTAGTTACAAGCAACGACTACGGTAGTGACAGAAACAATTTACTCAAACTTCATTTTTTAAATTTAAATGTTACTTCCTAACCGTACGTCGTGTGATACTGATTACAATAATATAAGTAATTGTTCTTACAAATATAAAAGGAGAACGTGCTCGTCGGGTTTTGAAAGCAATTGGCTCTAATAAAATAAACAAAAACACCCGATTTTTGGCAGAAGATCGGAATTCGTCTTTATTTTAGACTCGGCAGATGAACGCTTGAGATCGTTCAGACGAGTCGTTACTGTGACATGTCTGCCGAACCATTCGTCTACTATCCAGAAAAAGATCGTCTGATGAATATAAAGAAAAAAAATCTATAAAAATATTCTTCAGTCTTCTTAAAATTAATAGATAAAACTTTAATTGGCACGTTTCAAATGTTGAATTATTTTATGTATAAAATTATTAATTTTAACCACATAATAGCTTCTAACTATCACATTAATCTGATAGATACTTAATTTGATATTAAAGTAAGTAACGTACACGTACCTGTATCAATTACAATTTGTAATATGAAAGTTAATCAACTTAAACGCTATATCCAACATGTAATCGACGCAAAAATTACAAAATTACTAATGACGAAGTACTTATTGATGAACTGATAGTTGTTATTTCCCTTATATTTCACATAATATGAATTAACGGAACAATAATCTTATATCAAGCTTAGAGGTTTTTTAAAATAGGCATAAGGTCAATTTTTTTATATTTTTTTCATCTGTGGTAAAAATGGTGAATTTTGGATATATTCCAACGGCGGCTCTTCTAAAAGAATCATTCATTTTCAATAAGGACAGTGTTACGTCACATCCGCCATTCCTACGTGGTATATTTATGTATAGGGTACAACCCATTCATCTTGCGACAAATAGATTGGGGTGACGCATTTTGCGGCATTACTAGATTACAAAACAAAATACAAAGTGAACTAGTGAGGCATGCCAAGTATATTGTACGATTAGTGAGTATTGAGTTCTTTGAATTTTTCAAAAACATATAGAAGAATCTCTTTCAACTTATCGAACTGGCTTGAACGCCACATGATAAAAAAATTATATTTAATAATAAAATCTCTGATTTTTACAATTTCCCAAAAAAATGAGAAACAATATTTTTTTTGTTTTAGATAGTTATTTGGAAATGTAATTTTATGTCCTTCTTATCTGTCTTCGATAAAAATATCTGGCAGATAAAGGCTTGTTTAAACTATCAACTTTTATCTACTAGTTTAATATCTGTTTTGCGTTACTACAGAAATTGGACTTTAATTATTTCCTTTCGACCAAATAATAAGAAAAAAATATTTTTAAAAATATTCTCCCCTTATGTTGTCTCGGATAAAGGAAAAGAAAAAACTTTTAATATTTCCAGCCAAAATCCTTGTTCATAAATAATAAATCATAAATAATAAAGCGCTGGAGTGACATTCAATTATATTTCTTGTACCTATACTAAATGATGCGGGCGACGTGTGAAGATAAAAAGAGCAAAATTGATACCGGTATCGTCATTATAAAAAGTACCTACGTAATATCGGTTAATTAAATCATTCGGAAACATTATATTTATTATGAAAAATCAAATATAACTCGTTTTAAAATCGATTTTCCACATTACTATTGCAAAATAAAGATGATAAGTGTAATAAAACAAAATTACGAAAAAATAAAATAACATTTGTTAGTATATTTTTATAATTTAAAATTTCAAAGTCTCAAAATTAAAACCGAGGAATCTTCCCCAGTCGGGGAAGATGAATTTTTCTATTTCCATTTTCTTCGCTCTGGCAAACTAGGCAAAGCGCCGCGTTGAGTTCCGCCACTCAATACGCAATGCCTCAAAAAAGGCAGAAAGTGGGGACGGAGAAAGCAGGGACTAAGCAACGGTGTCTTAACACTTGGTTCCCACGGTCCCTGTAGTTCCCTCTGCCTACCCTGCCAAATGCGGGATAAAGCGTGAAGCTAAAAAAGAAAAAAATTAAAACTGTAATACTTAAAATGTAAATAATGCCGATTAAGTCTAGAATAACCTTTAAAATTAACGATCTTCTTATTTGTACAAGTGTTTCGAACACTTTCAAATAACCCAAACGGAATTTACTTGTTTGAAGGTTATATTGCACTTGTTGCTTCTTTGTATCTTTACTTGTAACCGTGTACCTATATATATGTATATATATATATATATATATATATATATATATATATATATATATATATATATATATATATATATATATATATATATATATATATATATATATGTGTGTGTGTGTGTGTGTGTGTTTAATATATTATTATTGTCAATATATAATAACATACTATGAATCCACAGTTCCGCGTTGAGTTCTCCTCTCTCCTCGTTGAGTCAAATATTAAAAATATTTAGAATTAAATGAATATAATGTTTAATAACGTAAGTAACGTGATTTTTTATTTCCATTTTCTTCGCTCTGGCATCTACGGATATAGAGCAGCGTTGAGTTCCGCCACTCGACACGCAATACCTCGAAAATAAGGCGGAAAGCGAGGAACGGAGATTCTTAACACTAGGTTCCTACTGCTCCTGCGATTCCCTCTGTCGATCCTGTTATATGCGGAATAAAGCGTGAACCTACAATTATATGTCAAAGAAACAATAACATCTATTAAAATACGAACAATGCCCGCTAGTGTACCTATATCTATAGAAAATGCATCATGAATCCTGAATGCGATTGGCTCTTTAAATTTTCTTCGGCCACTCATATAACTGTGATTCACTAAGAAATAGTGAAGTAAATTGACATTATGTATTTTAGTATACATTATAGGCAATGTTTGATACTACATGGTCAATCTGTGTATATAAATTTTGAATAGATTTTTAGCTAAACAAATTTTCTAAGCTTCCTAACACAATCGAATAAATCACGTAAATATTTATTGCAAAACATATCGGCGCCAAAATTATCTGAATAATAGTTTGTGTATATACCAATCATAAAGATCAAAGAGCAGAATGTGGCGGAGTCGGCGCCGTCATCTCGAACAAGACTAAACATAGAAATTTTGAAACGCTGCATTTTCATTATTATAAACATTATTGAACAAATACCAAAATTACCTTCACTGTAAGTGAAAACAAAAAATATCACTTTATTCAAAATCTCACTTTCTAAAACACGATCATCTAGTTTCAAGTGCTTGAAATATCTTAATTAACTTTTAAATGTCAATTGACGCAAAAAGTGGTCGGATGTTGGCTTATCGTGAACGCTTTCATCTTGGGCTGTCCCAGCGACACCTAAGATTAGTAGATTTAACTATTCACAAGATAATCTATCTAACTTCCTCCCCAAAACTTAAAAGTAAATCTGATAAGAAATTCTGTGAATTTACATTGTAAGATGATGATATATTTTCAGAGCTTTAATTTAATTTTCTATCGTATGTGTAGTTGATGAGTGTGTCATCGTTCATTTGATGTCTATGACCGAATACGGTTTCAATGCACTTATAGTAAAAATATATATTGTAAAAAACAAATATAACAATTGCGACTACGGTAAAAATAAATATTCCAACATTAAATATTTATGTTCTTATTCACTCTTTCTTTTATTCTTCCTCGCGGTGTTAAGTTCCGCTTCTCTATGTATGTAAATCTCCACCTCTCTATATATCCTATATTAATATATATATATATATATATATATATATATATATATATATATATATATATATATATATATATATATATATATATATATATATATATATATATATATATATATATATATATATATATATATATATATATATATATATATATATATATATATATATATATATATATATATTTATTTATTCTTTATTTCATTAATTACTAATTATAAATATTATAATTAAAAACAATTTGCATATTTTTTTATTATAATAAAGCTAATATTACCAGTTTCCACATTAAAACTGAATAAGTTTCAAATTTTGTTTTTAAATTCAAAGTGAATAAGTTTTAAAATTGACCAATATGACTAATTCGTAGTTATCATTTCGTAGTACTATGAGAACGTGCCTTAATTAATATACGGTGATCTATTTACGTTCAAATCCCACGCGATGGATATTATTGTTGAAACTAAAAATATAATTAAAAAGCTTATGAAAGAAAATTAATATATACCTGACTACTCAGTTTTATGCGATTTTCACATACAGTATCCTAGTAATAAGACGCCATTTTCCACTTGCCATCAAACTTTTGAAATATTTTGGATATTGGAGCTCAATGCTGCACTTTATTAACTAATAGAAATGAAAATAATGTATTCCCCAAAATGAGATCGAACTTGCAACCATCACGCTTACAATTAGACGCTACTATATCACTACCTTGATCTCATCGTCTGTTACCTATGACTAAGTATCTAAAACAGAAAACTATAACTATTTTTAGAATAATAAAAAAGTAACTATATTTTTTTATACATCATGTAAATTATTTTAAATTACAGAGATAGAGCCGCCGTTTCCGTACAGAGATGTCACAATCAAAAGGAATACAGATGTTAACGACTTCTTCGATATGCTATCGGAGATTGGCCGGTGAGTCACATAGACATTGCCTACAAGTACCTAGTGTTCAATATGGCCTAGCCGTGTCAATAGCTCCACTAGTGTTTTTATTACGTACTTATGAACCGACCAACGCGTGGTTTCACTGTAGAGTAGGCTATGACTAATTTTGAGTATGTTTTATTTACTTCCTGCCGTTTCTTCATGTCTGAATGGTTAATGAACTAGAATGTTTGGTTCTGGTTGCTTAAATTTGTTAAATATATGATGTGTAATGACAATTTTAATATATTTTCCATCGATTAATCAAAGTTTTATTTTAATCATGAAATTTGTCAAGTAAGTACGTTGGTTTAGTACTACAAGCGTATATAATCTAGACGCTTAAACGATTTAACGTAAGAGATTATATATCTATCTGTAGATGCTAGTGACACATTACTGTGTTTTCAACTTTTCTATTAAATATTTTCATTGGGCCTACTTTTTGTAGAATAAAAGTTATGTATCAGTAAGTTTAACTCAAATGACTCTTAGTTGAATACTTACATGTATAAGAACACGTGGATAAATTACGTCAACTTTAAAATATATTCTTGTATTATTTAATATTTCCTTGTTAAATTAATGTTATATTTATTAAATATATATTTTCAACAGAGGTAAATTCGGTACTGTGTACCTATGCCGAGAGAAAAGCACTGGGTTGGAGTTAGCAGCTAAATTAGTCTCCGTCAACCGAAGAGATGAGAGGAGGAACGTGGAACGTGAAGTGGAGGTGATGAGGAGACTCAGACACCCTAGACTCATCCAACTATACGATGCGTACGATTGGGGGAAATACATGTGCGTCGTTTTGGAACTGTAAGTACATACACTTATTTAGATTTTTCTCTATTTAAGAAGTTAGTTAATATAATAACGAGTGTTGGAGAAGTGAAGGCTATTTACATTTACGGTGTACTTTCTGTAACAAGTTCACAGTACAAATATGAATTTAAAGAAATTTTCCAGTGATTTCAACTTTGCGCACGTAGTGGTTACACTCGTACATAGCTATATTATCATAATGCGTCAAATTTTTCATATATACACTTAAACAAACTTAAATAAACAACAATTACCTTATTTGAATATAAAAAGCTTTCTAAAGAAATAAAATTAATAAACAAAAACAAGCTTAGCTATATCTAATATTAGCATAAAAATATATTAAATTCAAGTTTGTCGGCAGACTTGAAGTAGAAAAGGCAATTTATATGTCGACTTGTAAGAAGCCAACGGTCGTGATACCATTCATTAGGAATATTCATTGCTATGTTAGCATTGAAATTGAAATTAGAAATAAAAACGTTTCACCATTTAAATGTCAAAGAAACGATTAAATATTTATGGTGTTGTGATAGGAGGGTCCTTTGTCGGTGTATCTTATTGGGTTTCCTGGAAATTCTGATTATCAAGCGTTGTTTATAAATCACAACACTAGATTTCGAGAAATGTGTTATATATCTTTATTTTTTTATAGTAATGTATAAAAAAGCTAGATTTCTAGAAATGTATTAGGTATAGATCTTTATTTTACAAATTGTCCTTCAATAAGAATCTTTAAATTATGTTTAGTACAATCAATTTCCATTACACTTAGCTTTCTAAATACTTATCGTTGCAACCATATTAAAACACTCTTAGTCACGAGTGCAGTGTGACAAATAATAAAGTAGTTCTTGAAACAGTATTAATGGTTTACGTATCACATGAATAGAATATTGTAGAATGGAAGCCAAGTATTCAATTCTACGTTTCCGTTATCGTTACGATACCATCTTAGGTCACCGTCAGAGATTCACGATTTATTATTACGATGAAGTCTTGGAAGAGACGCTTTTAGATTTATTTTGTGAATGGAACAATTAGCTATGTTTACGCAACGCCAACTCATTTACGTTTAAAATGTAACACTTGTACGCTATTCCAGTATGTAATTTTCATTTTGTTCAATTTAATTTTACTATTCTACATAGAGTAAACCTATGAATTATATGGGTTATTGGTACATATTAACACTAAATCTTGTCTTATAAACCTTTTTAAATATTATAACAATTTATTTATAATGACCTCAGTCAAACAAAATACTACAACTTGATATTAATGTGTAATTTAATAAGATATAAAAGCTACTGTGATGAAAAATACAATAAAAAATCTTTATGTCTGACGCCATTCCATTGTACAATATCATACATTTACAACAAAGCTTTAAAACGAACTTAACGTAAAAAGAAGAAACACCTTTTTATTAAATCCAGTCATGTAAAATGGGATCACAAATCATTTCCAACAAAAACATGAGTAGCACAATACTGTTTCGCCTTGGCAGTACTCGTAAAGATCTATTTAAGGTGCGTTATAAAATAAATGTTATACTCATGCCAATGTCATGTGAATTATGTTTGTAGTAATTATTCTGAATGTAGGAGTTGCCGATCACCTGCGCCGGCGCATCCCAATTAGTGGTTCGCGCGATCTAAATCTGTTCAACCATTCAACAACTCTATGGGAATGCTTTAGTGCTGACTCATTTTAAAACTGATCTTCCATTTAAATTATTTTGTGCATACAGTCTTATGTTTAAAATAATTAATTGTTTTTTTTTTGTTTATCTGTGGTTTAAAACGAGAAAGAAATTAATTATAATGGTTTTTAAATATTTTTTATAGTATTATATATGTTACGTTTGGTACTTTTCGTTACTACTTATACAGAATTTAGCTAAGAAAACGAAAACTTGAAAAAAAACGCCTTTTTTAAAAAAATTAGGAAAAACGTTATAATATATTTAAAGAAAGTTAAAAGTTTACCCATATTTAAAGAGAGTGTTGATTATATGTATATAACATAAGCTGCAGCTCGGCGCTAACCATATCAATGGAAACTTACGCTGACACACGCTTGTACGTACAGTTTTGTTTGTTAATTGAGCATTGACGTAGGTTACGGCTGGATTTGGTGCAGAGTATTCCGGACCGCTGCCACTAGTTAACGGAACACTCGATTTGAACCGACTTGTTGATCTAGATACTGAAATAGATTACAATATACACCGATATACCTTCTGTCTGTCTGTCTTTGATTACTGGAATGTTAGCTGGCAGGATACATTTTAGGAGAAAAATTAAACTTATTTTAAAATATGATTATTGACTTAGAAAGAAGCTACGAATTTCTACGTCCTTGACTATAGATGTTTTGTGAGTCAAATAAATAATCATTTGCTTTCGAAAGCTGACTGGAACTGAAACTCGACAGTATCCTGGTATATATTACTAATGTACTCGTTAAATTGACATATTCTAAATTGCTAATTAAACCTGGCAATTTTTCCACTTAATCTCCACACAAATAATATAAAACCTTATTTACTCACTTTTTGAGAAAGTCAACAACTAAATTCAATGAAAAATCCACCTGATGCAATAAAATCGTCTCCAACGCAAAACGTTGGCGATTGTAATTTAAAATACGTTACTACACACTACAAAGATTTAATCGACAATCGTGCCTTGCTTGTACGAGTATGTATTCTGGACACGTTACAACCAGATGCGACGTGGGTGCGGTTGACGCACTTACTTAATGAATCCTTATAAATATAACGTATATTATATATTTTTATAAAACCACTAGATGTTTTGAAGAAAAATAACAAACATAATTAGTAGACGAGTGAGATAAACAACGCTACGCAAATTTAATTAACTATCATCTCCTTTATGAATCCTTTAAAGTTGTTTAAAATATGTATATAGCATTGAGAAAATCTTATTTTATTCTGCCCCATAATTAATTTGTAAACATAAATAATATTAAAAAAGTATTAACACCGATAAGGTTATTTATTGTTTTTTTTTATAATACTAGACTAAAGCGTCACCAGTCATACTAGCACACTATTATTTGTAAATATTCCCTTGATAAAAAATCATAATATTTTATGTAATAGTAACAAATGTTTATCGTGACTATGTAACATTATGTAGCATCATCTGTCATCGAATTCTCGGAGAAACCTATAGGTAGAGCGCGAATACTCATTTTGTTCTTTATTTTATGTTTTCATAAAACACACTTTTGTTTAATACTAACTAACTAACTAACTAACTTTTTTATTATAATGTAAAATAAATGGCTTTTTGTTTAATAGTTAAAATATTACTCAACTAAAGTGCAATCTAAATCTAACCTTACTTCATATTTGTCTTTAAATATAATATAAACTTGTTGAAAAATGTGTTTAGTGCCAATTAAAAATTTTAATATAGTTAGTTACTAATTAAATTTTTCTTCTATATAATCTCCCCTCTAACGTAAGGTTTTCAAAAACACTGTTTAACTAAAAGAAGACACGTGAACGCTTTAAACGTCAAAAACTAACTGGTTTGTTGTTAAATTACATAAAAAGAAGCTCACATTACTTTCCTGGATACGATACAAATTGATTTTAATTTCTTTTTAATGTATTTAAATACATATGTATTTAAAATTTAACCTACCAGAATACTTATACTAAAAGTGATTTACGAAGAATTTAGTTTAAACAATTAAACATCTTTCTGTATTCTTTATTGGACCGTGATCACATTTTTGGTTTAAAAAGCAAAAAATAATTAATATTTTAATAGTGCACATACTTGTAGCTACAAATGCCAAAAATAGAGCTACGGCACAAGTGCTGTAATCAGGTCAGCTGTTGACAGCCAGCATCAGGTGCTTTGCCTTTCAACAAATTAATTATAGAATTTTCACTTTTATTATGAAGATTCTAATTATTTTAGTTTGGCAGTAAATTAAATATTTAGACATATTTTATAACATAATTAATTAAACTGCGACACTGTAGTTTAGCTGGCTTGACGTTTTGTTGTAAACTTAAATATCGATTAAATTTGTAAAATTGTTAAGTCGATACCTAATTACACAATTAGGTATCGATAACAAAAAATTATCTGAATATAAATGCATAGGATCTGTGGGTTTGATTTCCACGGTCCCAGATATATTAAATTTGTTTCCCTATGAAGTTCTACGTTAAAGAAGGTAAATTAACGATATGTATGTAGATATGGCGTTGTTACCTGAAGATGTTTTTTTAGCTTAATATTTATCTAGGCTCTAGTTATTATATATACAAAAGAAAATATAAAACGGAGTGCTATCTCTTTAGTGCGCTTTTTAATTTTATAAATAATTAAGATGCTTATAAATCTAGAACGGTTAAAAATTATTTAGGTTGCACAATTCTTCTAACATTAGTAAAATTTTTTAATAGACATTCTAGAAAAAAATTGGGTCAATATAGAAGTTAAATGAATGATTGCAATTATGAAATATCGCATCAATAAGTATATCGAGGACAAAGAAATTTTGGTTATTTTGGAATTTCACATTCCTCATACATTGCAAGGCTGAGTCATAGTCGCAGGTCGAAAGTGACACAGACCGACTTACAGTTAAACAAACACGTGAAGGCTTCCTTATAGTGCGGTTAACCGCTATATGGTATTTAGTGACTATTTAAAACGCATTTATTTTGTTGTATAAGATACAAAATCGTTAATTAAATGTTAGTTAAAAAGTATTAATTAAAAATAATTGTATCTCATTAATAAAAATCAGGTAATACCTCAATTCTATTACAATTTGTCATAAATAAAAATTGCTATAAAAATAACAATTTTTCCTATAAATAATATTATTCATTTATATTATAATATTGAAAAGTTTGCATAGTTTTACGCTCGGAAAACACTGATTCGTTTAGAAAAACCTAGAATTATTATAATTACAATTATAGATGTTAATAAAGTGTCTATTTTTAAAACAGACAGTTCAAGAAAACATAATAACTTGAAAGTAGCGAAATGAAATATTTATTTTCCATAAAAATTTAATTTTTTTTGATAAACAGTTTTATCGTTAAAAGCTACACGCTACATTGCATCACGTGAACCTTTTTGGTGTAACACACTGGGTCTGCGATAAGAGTTTTTCAAATACTTATAATGTGCCCTATTATATTATACACTGTTCTTAATTATTATGAAGCCCATTGACGTTTTCATTGGGTCGCGGGGAGGCAAGGTCTCCAGTAAGTCTCGCGTTTAAAATGTATACATTATTAAAAACTAAAATTTGTAACAAAAATAAGGAAATGTTATCACCCATTTATAAATATGTATAGCTCAACTTACTTCTAAAACCATATAAAATCAATTTACTTCTCTAAGCCTGAAATACATAAATTATACTATGTTATTTCATACATTTCGCACATATATTATTAGTAGTGAACTTATTTTGGGGTACCAAATTATTCTGAGGTGGGCACAATCATATAGCCTACAAATAGTTACTGATCTATGCCTAATGTGTGTACCTAATAGTATCAATCGGCTAATAAAATATAATATAAAGATATTGTAATTTAATCTATTTTGTCAAGAGTGCCCTCTTACCTGGTTTCTTATCACTGCGGTTAACGTGTATCAACCGCAATATCAATGACCTAGGTTATCTTATACATATATTAGACTCTTAAAGGTCAAATAGATATAAGTATCTGAATGGAGTTTAGTTAAACTGATTGTCAAGTATAACTATAATGTATTTTGTAGATCTTTTTTATAGATTCACGCTTCCCGCATAAGGTAGAGTTAAGCAAAGGGAACCGCAGAAAACTAGTGTCGAGACACTCAGTTCTGCACAAGCTTTCCGCATTCGAAGCATTGTGCGTTGAGTGGCGGAACTCAACGCCGCGCTTGTCTAATTGTCAGAGCGAAGAAAATGAAAACGAAAAATTGATTCTCTCCACAAGAGAATCGAACCCACAAACCTTCGCGCTTATAACAGACGCTGCGGCTCTACGCCACGACGGTATAATTAGTATTTATCTTAAAAAAATGTAAAACTAATTTATTTCCAACAAGTCAATGCCGCTTCTCTCTCTACAGTCTTAAATATATTTTATAGAAGGCAGATACTAGTAGGTATCGGAACTGATTACCGCCTTTGCTAACCAGATTTTACAACCCAGATATTTTCAATATAAAATCTATCTCAAATAAAACTCAAAACCATATCAAAGAATCCTGCGATACATAATGAAACCACATAGCAATAAATAGTACTTAATTATTAAATACAAAAATAGTTCATAAAAGATCATTCAGCAAAAAAAAGCAAACAGTACTTCTTTTTTAAATGAAAATCACTATTTTGTACCAACAAAACACTTAAATTGACATTTTTAAACAATTAGAAAATCTTTTGCATTAAACAGCATGAAAATACGACATTACACCTTGGTTAAAGCTTAAAACTAAAAAAGAAAGCATATATTATAATAGAGGATTAAAACGTTCATTTCTACAACATTTACCGTTACATTAGATTCTAATAGCCCCAATAACTCTGACAGAGAATTATTGTAAGTATTAATATGGGCACACATTAAGCGTTCCTGTTTACATCTCAATTAATCACTATAATCCGATGTAAACGATGTAAACCGACTACAGTCGAGTGCTTCCTTACTTGGAGACGTCTGCTGGCTAGTTTAAGGATAGTTACACACTATCAATGTAGCTGTTTATATATAATACAAAATTATATGTGTTAAAATTTATACATTACATTACGTATATATAATTTAAAATATGTGAGAATTTTTAATGCTAAGAATTTTGTAAATTGTAAATGAAAATAATTTGAATAATTATTTTGAATTTTGTTTATAACATTAATTATCTATTATGTTTTGTCTTGTCTTTTATAAAATATTTTTATTATATTATTACTAGAATTATTTTAATAAAATATAACAATAACGATTGTGCGTTCCTTACGAAGCTACGAATATTATACCAGCCGTGGCGTCAAACCGCGTCTATGTTACGGCGCATACTTGGCGCGACGCCATCCTGTCGATACATCCTATAATATAGCTTATACAAGGGCTGCTGGCGTTAGAATTTAAGAAATAAATAATACAGGATTAAAGTAACTTCTTGTTACTTCTGTCTTAAGAATAACAATAGCATCTTTTGATTTTTTTTTTGTTTGTTTAAGAGTGTTATATTTAGAACGGAAACGAAAGCGTCTTATTAAATTATATGTTCAAATGACATTCTTAAAATTATTAATACATTACCAAAGAACTATTATCAAAGAACTTATTACATTACCAAGTTTAAAAATATAAAGCACGGTGTTTGGTTATGCTAAGAGCAACAAATTATGGATACCTTATAGGCGATGAAATAGAGAAAAATATGCCTAGTATATATATACTGCTAGATTTGCTACTGCCTATATACTGTTAAGTTTTTGTTTATATAATATAAAACAAAAAATTGATGATGATGATTGGTTACTAAAAGTTTTTATGTTGAGCTAAACGATTGAAACGGTACATTTAATGGATTTTCTTTGTTTACTTTAAACAATCAAATCAAGGCCCTCGACCAATCAATTAATGTAGAATTATTCCAAAAAGATTGTGAAAAGGATAAGTATACGCTGTACGACCTTATTCCTTACAAGCAACACTGACACGATTACACATGCAATGCATCACGCGACGCCATCGCGATGCAAATTACAATGTTAACATATTATGAAACAGACCTGTGACATAAACACAGTTTCGAACTTAAAGTCAAAAACGATAAATTTAAACATCTCAATTAGGTACGAATAACGAAGATTATATTGTATAATTTTTATTGCAGTCATAAATAATTTAAATGATCTTTTTACATTGCTAATTAATCTGTGACAAAACATATGACATGTGTCATGCATAATAAAAAAAATGATTTTTTTTTCAGATATATTAAAAATGCTGTCAACCCTACCCTATAAGTCATAATACAGCTATTTACAATGCACTTGAACTGTATTGTAAAATAGGTTTAACATATTCAATCGACAAGCATCCAGTATTACCATACTTATTATACATATAATTCTTATGTACTTTTTATTATACTATTAAAAGTAATTAATTTGAACACTGTGACTTACTACGGAAGTATCTCAGTTGTAAACAATTGTACAATAAAACGTAGGAATGCTGTCTGTTTTATATATTTTTATTCAATAATTTATTGAATTTTTAGAATATATTAATAATATATAAAGATGAATACTATAATTATATTGCAAATTTAGCTACTAAATGTAATTGTATTAAGTTAATTATTATAGCAACCAAGTTAAACGCAGTTTTAAATTACATCTAATTGTAATTAAATGTTTTATGTTAATTTACACAACCGGTGATAAAGCTCTTGCGTCATTATTCATAAATATTTTAACACAAAATTGAAATAAAACCGTTTTAAACTTTTTACATAAATACTTTTTTGCCTATTTGTTTTGTCCATGTATTTGCACAAATATTTTATTTATCTTATACAATGAATGCAATAGCATTATCTCATTCATTCTTATCTTCTTTAAATACTAAAAATACTTTAATTTTTCATACTTTTTTTGTACAATACATAAATTATTTATAAATAATTTGAGCATTGCGATCTTGATGATTTCGATATTTTTTTCTGCGAAACGAAAATGGGTTAAGGTTAAGTAAAGTTTGGGATGACATCACTTGACCTCCTAAACATTTTAAAATGTAACGATTCTATACTTTAATAAATGTTATAACGTGCACATACATACATCACACGTAATGACATTGATTGATCTTTCAGGCTAAAACGATTGTAAATATTTCGCGGATCACGTTCTAAATTGCTTAAAAACAAATGTTATAATTTATATATTAGGCTGTAGTAGTTTCAAATTAATAATCGTTAGTTAAAATTTTGCTTAAATTAAATTACTATAAAATTAAAACTATATGGGAAATCTTTGCTAAAAATTAAAAAACCATTTTCTTAAACCATAAAAAACCATTTGCTTATATTTTCGGATACAAAAAAATATTGATGTAAATTTAACATTCTGTTCTTTATTTGAGTAACCATGGCTGTTTAATTATAATTAATTAATAAATATTTCTTTAGAATTACAGGTGGCGAACTATTTGAGCGTGTTATCGATGAGGACTTCGTACTGACTGAGCGAGCTTGTACCGTATTTATGCGTCAAATATGCGAAGGCATAGAGTTTGTGCATAGGCAGAATATTCTCCATCTTGATATGAAGGTATTTTTTTTACTTATGGTTTTTAATACAATAAATCATAATCAAATTATTTTTAGGAGTATATTTAATTAAATAAAAGACTCTTCTCATCGAAAGCATTGGGATATTTTTTTGGTCAAGATCCAAGTCGTTAATCAGCATGGCGGAAAAGCATGCGCGGGAGTTTTATGATTGTCTACAGCTACGTCGCCATTATTGTTTATAATGCTGCGAACGTTTTTATTTCTGTCATTTGTAAATGTGAATACGTACACGTTTTATTTGGAATTATCTGTTTGTACACCCACTCGGTGTTATAAAAGAAAATTGCTAAGAAACGCTAATTATAAATATGACAAGTTCAGTGAATGTTTTTATTCAGAATTTACCTACATATTCTTATTTTAAGCACTTCAAAATGATATCTAGTTTAATCTATTTTTTTATTTACAGCCAGAAAACATACTATGTCTAACAAAAGCAGGAAATCGTATAAAAATAATTGATTTTGGGTTAGCGCGCTTCTACGATCCCGAAAAGAAGTTGCAAGTATTGTTTGGTACTCCAGAATTCGTTGCACCAGAAGTTGTCAACTTTGACCAGATCGGTTACGGTACTGATATGTGGTCTATAGGAGTCATATGTTACGTTCTGTAAGTATTAATAAATGTGAAAAAAATCTATGAAATTATTAATCTTAATTTCGCTAATCTTATAATTGCTTGCTATTTAATTATGTACTGATAATGTGCTAATTTACAGATTATCAGGCTTATCTCCATTTATGGGTGAAACGGATATAGAAACAATGGCGAACGTGACTGTTGCAAAGTATGACTTCGATGATGAGGCGTTCAATGAGATCTCGGAAGACGCTAAGGATTTTATCAGAAAGCTTCTTGTCAAAGACAAAGAGTAAGTTATTTACAAAATAATTAAATATGCGTTTAATTTGTAGTCAGTGTCCCGATGTAGTTGAATGTGATATTACGAGTACATTTGTAGATTTGGATGGTCTAATAATAGGTGTCCAATACCCCAGTGATGTCGGGTTTATATACATATTCAAGCTAAGCTCGCGTATCGAAAATAATACATCGTAAAAAGATGAGTTTTTCAAATATATTTCACTAATTCATATATTTTCTAATCAATGCTGCGTAGTGTCAGCTTATCGATAAAGACCCTTTGTTACTTAATTCTCATCCAACACTGAAAATCCCATTCACTTAATGTTTCTTATTTACGAATGCATTTATTTAATAATCTTATAATGTAACGTTATATTTAAACTCTAGAATATACTAACTTCATTATTAGTTTAATTTAATTCATATTTAGTTTAATAATAGATACTAAGTTACTTAATTTTGTGAAATTTACACGAAATTCATAAATACCTTTCCCTGCACACATCCTAGCTTTTAGAATTAGTGTTGCTATGTTCTATAATGCCAAGTCCATAATTTTATGTCCAAATGCACATAAGGTGTTGGGGTGATAGTAACAAGGGTCTTTGTCGCAGGTCGCGTCCAAGTGCTACGGAGTGTTTACGACATCAATGGCTCGTCAAAAGAAAACCAATTAAACCTGAAAAACCACGACAGCCTCCAGTATCGCCTAAACATGAATTAGACGTCGCAAAAGACAACTTAAGGCTATTCGTTGAAAGGTGGAGCGAGCATCCGAATTCTCCATATGTGTTCGACATTGAAGCTCAAGAAATACTTTGTCTTACTAACGGTAATTGTGAACGTTTTTCTATTGGTGGTTGTTCACCTTCACCAAGAAGTTCTTTAAGCAGTTCTCCAGATATGGTATTTGATGAAGATGATTTGGAACCGCCCCCGTTACGAGATCCTACACATTCTACGAAGTACATCCCTGTTGAAAGACGAGCTTCGGATAGCAGTTGTTTCATGCACAAAAAACAGGATATATTTGTAAGAAAAAATCTAGCTGAGGAAATAAAGAAATTATCAGATCACCTCTTTATGCTTTCTACAATAAACACTGATTTAACTAATAATAACAGTATGAAAGAAGTTGACAAAAACGTATCAGAATTCAAAAGTTTTACTAAAGAAGAGAAAATACTACCAAATGGCTTTAAATCTGACACTACTGTGAAAGATACAAAAATTATTAGCAATGGCAATGTCAGTAACAGCGAAAGAAAATTATTTACATCCAAATCGGCTCACAGGGTAAATTCGTCATTTCTCACAGAGAAAGAACAGCAAAAACCAATGACAAGCAAAATGCCTTGGGTAAAGTCTACACGATCAAAAAGAGTAACAACCACAAGCCGCGATGTACCAGATCAACCTATAGAAAGACGCAATACATTCTTTGAAGAATTTGATCGGAAGACGTGATAAAATAGATAAATTAGTCAATGGTTTCGAGAATGAAAGACAAATGCCTTATAGGCGCGGCGATGAAAATAATGCGCATAGAACAAAAGATTTACTTTTACATCTCTTAGAAAAATGGGGTGAAAATGAAGATAGAGAAGGTGAACGAACTGCTGGAGGTACTTCTACTAACGGGAGACATCAATCGATATCTTTGGAATGGTCACAGTCAAATCAATTGGCCCAAAACTCCATGTCCAGTCTTCATGCCTTCTTTAAAAGGCAGTCGTCAGATGAAAAGGTGCAGAAAAAAACTACGAACCTTACAAGTTCTAAGTGATGTGTCAAAATGACAGGAACTATGTGCCATGACAGTGTGGTTCAGAAAGATTAAATAACTTAATGTAATTTCAACAAGTTCACATATAATTTTTTTATGCCTATATGTTGTTAAAAAGTTTTGAAATGATGACAATTCAAGGAGTAATAATTAAATGTATGTAAGCTTTATTGAAAAATAAATAAAATGTAAAGTTTTATGTCAAATATAATAGTTGTGCTATTTAATAATATATATAGCTGTAACTTTCGTCTTATTAATGACAACTCGTATAGATCTCACTCGTAATAAAGATTCGACCGTCAAAGTTGATCTTTCTGAATGAAGGGTAAGGTTACCAAAGTAGGGCATGTGTGTAGGTTTCTAAATAAATGACAGTAAAATGACAATTTTATACGAATCTAGTCTTCATACTCAAAGCTCTGTGTGAAATTCACTTGCAGGCAAGACTGAGATATACTTGAAATTACATTGACAATACCGCATAATTTTGTACTTTTTGTATATACGTATACATATTTTGAATATATACCCCGGCGTATTGTTCCTTATACGTACTTAAGTCTAATTTTATTTATAATTTATTGTTATATGATGCGTATGTTGTTAAAATATAAGGCTTTATGAAACTGATTGTTTTATTTAAAAATATCATTTACATATATTCACTGAAAAATATACTTTTTATTATATTGTTATTTACTATATTTACAAAGCAAAATGTCAATAATGCAATTTCCAAAAGAAAAATAAATATTACATTATTTTTACACTAATTATTATTTCTTTAGGGACCGATTGACAGCTTCAGCAACGTTAATTCATCCTTGGCTTATACAGTCAGCTTTATGCACAGAATTGCACGTGACAAAAGCTAAACTAAAAAGGTATGTTATAAAAAAGCGGTGGGCAAAAGCAGTGGCTGCTGTTATAGCTTTACGACGTATGGGTGCCAAATTTGAAGACGTCCACGATGAAAAGGTTGAAAAATAATCATTCACTCAATAATCTATGTTATCCATTCATTTAATAGTCTGTGTATCCATTCACTCAATAGTCTATGTTATCTTTTATATTGAATTGTAGCTAACTGTCACATGTATTTCGCGCTCTGAATAACCATTATAATTTTAATAGTACGTTAATTTTGTGTTACATTACTATTATAACAACAAAAAGTGAGCACGATGCTCAACAATAATATATAAATGACCTATTTTTCCGTTATATGTGTATATAATGTATTTTTTCCTATTTCGTTCAAATGCACAATTCATTTATTGTATTGCTATAAGTCATTAGATGTATAAAATATATTTTATAAAATGAAAG
This sequence comes from Dione vanillae, assembly GCA_037178615.1. NCBI lineage: Eukaryota > Metazoa > Arthropoda > Insecta > Lepidoptera > Nymphalidae > Dione > Dione vanillae. The sequence continues at coordinate 529,986 of JAZFAU010000286.1, read as the reverse complement.
TGAACAACAAAAAAATGTAAAGCAATATTAACTAATTAATTAGGATGCTAGATTAAACGTTTAATTGTAATGAAATTATAACATGGAATACTCCTTGTAGTGTACCAATTCTCGAAATAAGATAAATCTGAGGCTATGAGAATATTTGTGTTATTTTAACGTGTTGTTTTTTATTAATAATCTCTGATAGGATCTGGTTTTGTCTCGTTACAAATTAATGATATATTTCAATCATATTTTGTTTTACCACTAAGTAGGCACGTCTTTGTTAATTTTATTCTGTGTATATTCCTACGTCACTAGCTTTTTACCTTGTAACTAAAAACTATCTAGTTAATTAAGACTTGTCAAACACTATTGAAAACAGTTTTGTCTGCATTAAAATTAACCCTTGACCAAAGCTTGGAGCTGGATCTTGATAGGTGCCGTAGTAGTTCTATGTTCAACCCTGATGATGCTTTCAATTACAATTATTATATCGGTTGATATGGTTTAAATTTGAAAAATATTAGAAAGACATGTTCTTCACCTGATATATCTTTAACTTTGTCATCTGAATTTCCAAGGAAACATTACACTATATAGTAATTTCAAAAGACATTTATTGACTAATAAATAATATTATTAATGTTTGTTTATTTAATGTTGGTTATAAATTTTTAAGAGAACCAATAACTTATAATAGGCTATGAAGTTTGATTTATAAATTATTAAGTAAACTTACTATTCCCTAAATAGAAGTATACAAAAAAGAAATATATAAAAGATTAATGATTCTCTACATATTTTTTAAATAGTAATTAGATATTTAATTTAAATTAACTATATGTACATGGGGTTGTTGATAGTTTTAATAACATTAATATATGAAAATTCTTTCTGAATTGCATTTAATTAACTGACCAACTGACCAAATAACTTGTTGCCAAGACAGTGAATTGTATGGGAATAAATTATGATATGTATTTTTTTATCTTTTACTGATTACCTACCTCTTTCTATCTATCTATATCTAAAAGGCTAGAAATAGATTGCCTATTTTTATAATTTAATGTTAACGTAATGAAATTTTGACTAAATCATCATTGCGAAGGAGAACATCGAACGGAGAACACACGAAGAATACTCTAAAAAAAAAGATTTTTTTTTTCTTTTTTTTTTTTTACTTTCACGCTTTATCCTGCACAAGGCAGGGTAGGCAGAGGGAACTGCAGGGACCGTGGGAACCTAGTGTTAAGACACTCCGTTGCTTAGCCCCTGCTTTCTCCGTCCCCGCTTTCCGCCGTTTTTGAGGCATTGCGTGTTGAGTGGCGGAACTCAACGCCGCGCTTTGCCTAGTTTGCCAGAGCAAAGAAAATGGAAATAGAAAAATCCATTTTCTCCGACTGGGGATCGAACCCAGTAACCGTCGCGTTTTACAGGCAGACGCTTACGCCTCTGCGCCACGACGGTGGCTTATTTTGTGCTATGAAAGAATCATAGCACAAAATAAGGATTCATGTAATAAGGTAATTGGTTGGAATTATATTTGATAAATAAATAATACTTTTCATTTGAAATTGATTTAAAAAAGTATAACTTACATATTGCTAAGCAGTTTTCGTGAAAAAAAATATCCTTTCCTGACGTAGAAAACTGTTAGCCTTGTTCACTTTAGTTATTTTTAAATTATTGTCTTGCGAGATCATACTTTAGGGTAATGCAGCCTATATACTCAATTTTTGTTTAGAAGCGAATTATTGAGATTAAGTTTACTCAATTTATCTAATACAGTCGCATCTCAATTCATTATGGTACTCTTGGAACTGATGGTAATCTGTAAGATGTTCAAAAAATGAAATCCTTTCTAAAAAAAATGATTTGGCTGTCGATATTGAATAATAAATAACAAGCATCCTTTAAAAATATACATAATTATAAAATTTTGTTATGAATATTTTAGTTTAAATTAACTAAATAGTAAAATTACGTACACATACTCACATACACCACAAAAAAACGCATTGAAAAATAAAACTACAAATAAAATTTTATATTTTTTTATTTCACAGCCAATGTTATTGCACTCGCTATATAAACGAGTGCAATAGCACTGTCTGTATATGCGTATATATAAGCATTAACGGTAAGATTTCTGGTATCTGGCGCGGGCGCCGGGACCTCCGAACTTCTTGGGCTCGCAGCGACGCGGGTCAGCTACTAGCAAACTCCTGTCGTATTGGACGAGGATGTCTTTGATTTCCTTCTTGGAAGCTTCGTCTACGACTGGAATTTAATATATTTATTATATTAAAAATATCTGTAGTAATAAATATTGATTTTTTATATATAAAAAGCTTAATATATTTTAAGACTTATAGAAAAAACAATATCAAAACACATTTGTCACAATTACAATTTTTAGTAAACTGAAGTAATTTAAGATTACCTCCATTAATTATAATATTTTATTAATTTTCTAATATTAGTAAGTAATATAAAACTTGTAGTGTACACTTCAAACAAGCGAGGTATTGATGACACGCGCCGTTTGGTAATGTCACAATTTGATCTCCTTTCTCTGAAATGACTGACTTACATTGGGCAAGACAGCTTTGGAAAGAAAGGGTAAGAAAGCAATACTATTAGATTTAGAAAATTGCTGTAAGACAAATATTGTTCTCGCTTTCCTTTTTTAAATAATACTTGTTTTAACATTATTGTTAAAACAAGTATATAAAAATTAAAAAGTATTATTAAAAGAAACTTACATTTTTGATAAAAGGCTATCAAGGCCTTAGAAATGGCCTGTCTGATAGCATACACTTGGGCTACGTGACCACCCCCCTTGACAGTTACTCTGATGTCAACATCGGAAAACTTTTCCTAAAGAAATTGTTAAAATTATTAACAAATTGATATAAGATATGCTATTTTTAACAGATATAAAGATATGAATCAGAATGTATTTTGACTTCACATCCTAAGATGCTCAGGTTCGGAATAAGTGTTGTTCATCACTCTGACAATATATATTAAATTCAGATTTAAGTTATCAAATAATAGTAGTAGTAGTTAATAAATAATTTTCAAAGTTTAATAAAGGATTTGAGAGTTTAAATCAAACTTTAGTAAACTTACTAATAAAAACATTTTACAACTAATATATACAGTTCATGCGACTACATTTAAATATTACATAAAATTACTTTATTAGTACTTGTTTTATAAACTTATAATAGTATAGATTATATGAACAAAAAAATATATTATCAACATATAAATATAGATGGCATGTAAAATTAATTAGATTAAAAATTTTATTAATTTGTGATACCAAAATGTTTCTATACAATAATAGATTTTGAAAGACTAAGGCAAATGCAAATATTTGATAATTTGTTTAGTCTACTACAAGGTTAGTAATAGTTAACAAGACATATTTTAAATAACACAACAAATAATAGAACTAGTGAGCATATTATAATGTGTTACTTACAATGGACACAACAAAAATGATGATGCAGTACATATGATTCTTATTTAAAGAAAAATATTTTGAACCAAAAGCATTTGACAAATTTAAAATTATAATATATTATAATATATAATAATTATAATATATAATAATTATTTGTGAAACACAAAAACACAGGCAAAATAAAAAAAAAATCGTAGCCAATTTTAACTACTACCATACAAAGCAATAATAATAAAATTTACCTTTCCCAGCAAGAGGATGGGTTCTTGCAGTTTATATTGGAGGAGACGTGGCTCCACTAGGTCCAGAGGACGTCCGTTTACGCGGAGTACTCCATTACCGCGCTTGCAGTATGCTACTGCAGTTGCTGTTTTCTAAAATAAGTAAATAAACAATAAAAATTTTAGCAATTATCAGCGTTAACTAATGATCACACAGTAAACTTCGCTTGAATAAATATATTTGTCTTAAATATTTTGTATTATGGTCGTAAGAAGCCTAGTAAATTTATACATACATACAACTACAAATACATGAGGTTATGTTAAGACAATAGCGGCATCTTAAGTTCTGACATGAAATCAATTGCCCAATTCAAGTAGACTCAGCAAGAAATGAGTAAAGTAGTAAGTCTCCTTCATCTTTTCCGTTGAAGATTGTGATATAATTTAGGTTACAACAGCGACGACTGGATGGAAATAGTAATTATAGATATTATAAAAACAAAGTTAAGCAATAGTTATTTAAATATTGACCGTCGCGTTATCCAACAGTATAAATAATTTAATCAAGCCAAAGAATTCATAAGAAAAATGGAAAGACCTATAGCCAACACGTGGATGGAAGAATTACAAACTTACTTTGCGTCCAAACACTTGGACAGCATGCACAGGTTCGCGTCTCGCCTGTAAACACCAAAAATACGATTCATTATATAAAACAATTTATAGAAAACTAATGTAAATTATAAGATAAAATAATTTAAAGCAGCACGCACCTCTTGCGCGGCAGCCATTTTGACAGAGAAAGAGTGAACTCTGTGACAGATTATAAAACTTCCGTTAATTTGCACAGACCATCTTAAACTTACTTCAAAAATATATAATCTGTTTTCTTTACACAGACTCCTACAACAATTTATCAATACATATATGAAATTAGTAATGATCTGAAAGAAATTCTGAAATTCAAGGACTGAATTCAAAATGAACCCATTATTTTATTGTCCTTAAATAATGTAAAGTGCCACTGACATCTAGTATCGAATAGCCGAAATAAAAATTAAACTGTCATAACTTCTACAAGATGGCGCTGTATTTTCTTAAATAGTCAAAGCGTGACTCAATTCATACGGCACGATTGCCGCTTGTTTTGTATTCTTCAAACGTAATAGCTTCTGTCGAGACGTCTTGCTTGCGCACAATGTGCAGCAAAATTCCCGCGCGAGTGTTAAATTGAAAGAAAACAGTGTGAATTATTATTGAGAAAGAAGAAATTTGTGCTTTATTGTTTGGTTTATATAATGCAATGAACTCTTGTGGCGTATATAATTTTTACTAAAAGGATTTGATTACGAACTTTTAAAATAATATTCGAGGTAAGCTTACATTATTCGTAACGTGAGGGTAAATATTAAAAAACATAAGTTATAAAAAAACACTGTAAACAAAAGATGAAGATTTAGTAAACTAATCTAATTTCTTTTGTTTGGCTTATTTGTTGTTATACTTGTTATTTTAAACATACTAGAAAAATACTTTAAATATTATACATTTAAAATGCGTAATAAACTTATTACTAATTTACTGTAACACGGTATGTAGCCTACTTAGCTGTTGACTGTTTTTGTGTTAGCTTTTACACGATAACTTAAGTGACGCGACAAAAAGCGAATGAATCATGAAGGAATAATTCACATACTATTAACTAAATATTATAATTAACTATTAGTTAATTTTTTCGAAAAAAACAAATTTAATATTTGAACGTATACACGCGTTGGGTTGATTTTGCTTATGTCGTTCACATACCTGAGTAATGTAAAGTTTTCGTAATTCAATAAAATATATACTTATATATTATATTTTCAATAAAATATATTGAATTTTCTTTGACACATGCTAAAAGTTCTAGCCTAGGTAAAGTTATTGAAATTTGTTTATCGCAGATTCATTATTAATTTCAGGCTTGTATTTTTTAACAAATTTAAAAATTATAACGTCATACAAGTATATTTTGAATATGTATTAAAACAAATATTTTTTTTTGGGTTATTTAAGAAATATGGCATTTTTTCTTTTTTTAATACTTATTAAACATAATAATAAAACATTAGAACAATATGCTGAGACAGGATGAATCGTGTTAGGCCTAGACCTAGGCCTAAATGCCCTCGTTTTTAATTTTTAGCCTGGTAGAAAAGCCATAAATATTTAAAAAAAACACGTCGTTTTACAGGAGATATAAGTTTGTTTCAGCTTTACTTGTACTGGGTTTTCGCATCACTGAAGTACAACTTAAAAATGTCGACAAACACAAATTTGTGGTCGTATGTTTTCTTAATATGTAATAAATATCTAATATCAAATAATCGATATTGAGATTTTTATTCTTTATTTGCACCACAAGTTCTTTTTTTTTTAATTTTATAACTTCAAATCAACCGGAAGTTGATTACAGGATTAGGTTTTTATTATGCGACGAATGTAATACAAAATGTGTAAATAAAATTAAATATAAACGTTTGTTCATATCTTTTGATAGCGTTTCTGATCTGGATATTTGATATGAATTTCTGCTTGATAACACCACACGATAGAAAAAATGGTCTTTTCCGTTGGATGTGCGATACTCTTAAAAATTAGATATTAAATAATAATAATATAAAGATAATAGCTATTAGCTTCACGTTTTATCCCGCATATTGCAGGGTAGGCAGAGGGAACTGTAGGAACCATATAAACCTAGTGTTAAGACACCCCGTTGCTTAGTTCCTACTTTCTCAGTCCCCATTTAGCGTGAAACTAAAAAAAATAGCTATTAATAGTGCACTTTTTAGTTATTGTACTTGTCACATTTTAATTTCTATTTTGAATTTATTTTTTCACTAAACTCTCGTCTTATAGTTATCTAAAATGTGATCTCATTATTACTATATGGTTCTTAACATAAACTATATTTATAAAAATTATATATTATTTACATTAATATTTTTATTTTAATCTTTAAATTAAGATTTAACATGTCTTCATGGCAAAAAATCTTATTAAATTAAATGATTCCATAATTAAATATTTAATTTACCCACGATTTATAAAATTACTTATAATTTCATGGACTTTAATAGGCTTCATTTATATGTATGACATAATATTATTATGTATGTATAACATATATATAATATATAAAAATAACATATAAGAGGTAACTCTATCGCTCGCAGTCGCAGGGAAAGCGAAAAGCTCATCAAAAGCGCATCAGCAGTCGTTACGATCGTTCTGTTACATAAGTCATTAGTATGGTTTCATTAGTTTAAATTTTGTCCTTAAGATGCCGCTTTAATTTATTAGTTCTAGGTATTAACAATCCGTGGCATAAATTTTTCTCTCAAGCTTTTTTATTATCTACACATGCTTAAGAGTAGTTTCCATTAAAGTTTTTTGAAGAATGATTATTTCCCTATGAAATTCTTACATAAATTACAAACAAAAGTTTTAGTTTAACAGAATGTATATCAATAATATATTAAAATATTTAACCAGTCTTTCTAAGTAAATGCTAAGACAACCCTTGAAAATTTCATAGGTAGGTTTTACCTATTTCTATACCAGCTTATCATAAAGTATACCTACGGTAGATAGGAAGTTGGCATATCTACCCATATAGCATATGCAAGTAGCATGCCAAAGGCTGTAGTATACTTTTTAATCGCAATCCCAATACCAGGTTTATCGGACGCACCGTTCGTCGGCCAGTACGGCTTCCTGTGCTTAATGAGGTCAACGTAATCCATTTAGGTCCTAACGAGGTCTTAGTATTATAAAATTTGTAATTAAGAAAGAAAAAAATCTACGAAAATAACAATAAAAGTGTCAGATATTAAATGTTTAAAGATAAGTATATAGTAAGTAATATAATATCAAAGAAAACTGAAAACATCTAGATATAAAAAGAAATATGTTAATTTATAAAATATGGTGTCGTTATAACAGTACAAAATGTATAAGAAAAACCGTCAATTTCTACAACAACTTCTAGTTGTACACATAAGTCTATATAAATGTATTTATTTGTGAATTTAACTAAAGCTATAAGCTTCTTTGATTGAACCCGTTAAGCGCAAGTACTGAAATTAAACCTCTATTCACCGAGGAAAACTGTGGGACATAGGCAACTATAGGGCATATATTATATAATATCACTTCTTAGTTTTGATATATCTTAAAACTACGTCAATTTATTAAAAGGTGTCTTAAGTGATATGTCACACACAATTCCTTTTAAGCCTTTCCTCATAAGCGCGACGTTGAGTTCCGCCACTGAACACGTAATGCCTCCAAAGACGGAAAATTGGGAACGAAGTGTCTTAACACTAGTTCCTTCTCCTGCGGCTACCCTTATGAGAGGTATAAAGCATGAACCTAAAAAAAGCATTTTAAACCGCCATTCGATCATGCGGACAAAATAATCTAATTGTTTTAACATAACGTTATTAATAAATTTAAAATTACTTTCTTTTTAGCTTCTTCCAAGTGCATACATAAATATATTAATTATAATTACTAAACGGAAAACTAAATAAATAATAAATATGTTAACGGACGTGAAATAGTTATTTATTATATGAATAACTATTATAAAAATAGTATTGGTGATATTTTAAAGTTCCAAATATGGAAATAATATTTTTTATAACTTTATATTTATTGGATAAGATTATTTGGTCAAACACAATTGACATATATTTAATCTGTAGATAAAATAACTTATATCTGTCAGTGTGTTATGCACACATTACATAGATATATCGAAGTCTGTATAAAAACATAACCTAATTCATGTGTTTTTTATAGAATAAATGTAATGGGATACTCTTTATAAAGGGCGCCACTCTTTATTTACATAAAATATTATATTACTAAATGATTTAAACCGTAAATTTAATTTTAATAATATTGTTACTACAGAAATAAAAAATAAATAATGTTATCCTCGAATATATCTTGTAATAGTGATAATGAAAGAGATACTAATATTAGAGATAGATATTGGAGATAAAAGAGATAGGTACGTACTATTATTAGTACTATTTACATAGTGTATTAGTACATAAACATACATACATACATCGGAGAGAAGGGAGCACCAAACGCTGCGGCTCCATCATTACCTCTTTCGTCTCGTCCACTGGAATTAACCTCTTCATACATACTCTCCGGGGAATATAGAAGGAAAATTATGCTATAGAAGAAAAAATTTATTAAAATGTATAGTTATACTTAATTCGATATATTTAAAATATAATATATATCTTATTAAATATAAGATATAGAATTTAAATGAAAAAAATTACTATATGACATTTAAGTGTCAAATAGTATTTTTTTTAATTTAAATTTGATCATTTTAAAATGATACATTTTAGTATCAGTACGAAACAAACATTATACACGTATGTAACAATATTTTCTAAATAACCACATTACGTATCAAGATTTCTCTTTTCACATTACAATAAATGTCCATTGAAAGTAATATTTGAATTTCTAGTTTATTAGAAAAACAAAAATATCCATAAAACAAGAAGCTGTTAAGAGCCTCAAATTGAAAGCTGTATTATGTGATGAGTATAGCACGTTTCGTAATATTCAAATAACGATGCAACGCTTTATCGCTACGCTAGGCTATGAACCAGTTTTTAATTATTATATATTATATAACCGAAATTATAGAAATACTCGATACAATTTATGTAAATTATTATTCTAATATTTTCTATGTTAAATGTTCTATATACCGATTTAAAGTAGAACGAAATCTTATATAATAAATTATTTTAATAATTTAAAGAGACATTTCATATATGACATCGACTTAAATAAAAAATATCTGGTTTATAATCCGAGAGAGACTATATGTTTAGAAAACATACAAACATTTTTAAAGAAAACCATCAAAACAGATGTAGACTAGAGGACCGTCGTGGCGCAGAGGCGTAGCGTCTGCCTGTAAACGCGACAGTTTGAGGGTTCGATTCCCACTCGGGGAAGATGGATTTTTCTATTTCCATTTTCTCCGCTCTGGAAACAAGGCAAAGCGCAGCGTTGAGTTCCGCCACTCAACACGCAATGCCTCGAAAAAGGCGGAAAACGGGGACGGAGAAAGCAGGGACCAAGCAACGGAGTGTCTTGACACTAGGTTCATATGGTTCCCGCAGTTCCCTCTGCCTACCCTGCAATATGCAGGACAAAGCGTAAAGTTAAAAAAAAAATGTACACTGTGTGTTTCAAAAAGAGATTCTACGCAATTGTAGTAAATGACAAAATCACTTTGTAACTATAATTCAGGGTAGTTTCCTTCCAGTACGGGCCGTTGTCTATGTATAACTGCCTCGATTGACATAAATTCAACGCTTTTATAATCTTTGTCATATAAGATTACCCTCTTTTTTAAAAAAAAATCCTCCTAACTCTATATAATTCACAAATATATATGAAAAGAGAAAAAAATTAAAAAAAAATTATATAATTTACATAATAAATATAATAAACATTTAGTACACTATCTTTTATTTTATAATTAATTACAAAATCTCTGGCTATAGCGTACTAAGAGCAAAACAAGTGTTCGACTTATGATGCTGCGTCCTGCAACTTCCAAATAAGGGTATAGATTAGAGTATTAACAACTATTAACACGTTATCACCTTAATATATTATTTTAAGTAGACTTAAATGTATGGCGTATGCATTAAACAAACACTTTTTATTTACTACCAGGCATTAGGTACTATTTTGTAATGAAATAAAATATATTTATATTATTTATGTTATGTCGAAATGTATCTGTATTATTTCTTGAGTTATATGAAGTTTTTATTGTGTTATTGTGACGTAGCTAGGTTAAAACCCATTTATGGGAATACTAATTATATTTATAATATATATTTTCCCAGACGTAAGAAAAAGCTCAAGGTAAAGTTCAAACGTTTTAAAAACAATGTTTCTATTGCTCAGAAGATAACATATTTAATCTTTAAACTTTTGTCATAATCACACAATAAGATTATAAGCAAAGAAAAATATTTAGGTGTCTCGTTGTAGGACTAAGACTAAGTGGGCTCGAATCTACTTATATACTTGTATATAAAAACTACTATATAGTTTCAAAGTATTGCTTATTTTTATCTAGTTAAACCATTTTTGCTCACTTTTAAATAGTTAGCAATTACTGAGATCACTTTATAAATTCGTAGTTATTAAATTTTTAGTTTTCAGTATCTCAATTGTTAGGTCATAGTTATTTAGTTATAGCGATCTAGTTTTCTAAGATTTGTTTACAACGACCATGAGCTTGTAATGAAGCTGCTAATGTCGTTGATATAAAGCTGATTATACTTGACTGCTTTACTTGAAACAGGTAGGAGTAGCCTGCAAGTTTTAGGTAGTAAGTGGTGGATAAGACGGTATTTTAAATTCTAATACCTGTAATATGCACGCTATGATAGGTATTATATGATCTTATATGTAATATATATGTAATAATATCACTAAACTTCCTTAAAATGTTGAATAATCTATTTTCTTTATCGAAAAGGAACTGTGACTCAATGTTTATTATTTTCATAGGTAGTGCCAACTTAGAAATAAATACTAAGTACGTACTTGGGTAACATTACGCTATCTAACGGGTGGTCGTTCATTTTATCTTGTCCGGGCAAGATGATCGTTTGTTTTAGTAATCTGATTCCCGTGGTAATATATTGTAGGTGTTAGTTAATAAATGATTTGCATTTGTAGATCTTTTTAGGACATTAGGACCGTCTCGCTTTCGTCTCGTATTAGAATAATGTACAAAAAGTAGAATTCGTTGCTTCGCCTCTGACGACGACGCATGTGCAACGTGCATTTACAACGATGACTAATAGCAAAATTGTAATTAACGAGTTTTTATGCTTCGTGCAGAATAAAATAGACCTTATTGATGAAGTCAGTATAGTGCAAATTTGTGTGACAAATTTCTCAGAAAGTGAGATAGAAGATGGCAAAGCGATTGCCTGTGAGCATATAAAAAGTGCAAATCGCTTGATAATTAGAAAAGGCGATGATAAATCTAAGAAGAATGTAAAAGACATAATTAAGTTGTTGAAAGAAACGGAGCCTTCTGAACACCCTGTTTTCGTCGCTAAGGATTTAAACCGATTACCACCTATATCGTTCGACCATGTAGATGTCACAAGTTTGCTAAAGGATATGGCAAGTCTTAAGCTGGAGATGCAAATAATAAAGGACACGTTTAAGGAATATCAAAATTTTAAAAATACAGTTATTAACGAACCAGTTTTGAATAACACGTGTCATGCGGAAGCGAGAAAGCATGAAAAAGTCACGGTCACGGCCATTGCTAAGACGCCTTCCCAAGTACAGTTACATCGTAAAACATCACAGCTGATTACACCGACATATCGCGATATAGTTATGCCCGTTCAAAATAACGATAAGTCGTCGTTTGATTCAAACATTAATGTAACAAAAGCTAAACAGGAGCAGGAAATGTGTAAGCGCACACAAAATATGGATGACGGTTTTACGGTAGTGACCCGTAAAAAATATAAGTATAGAAACATGCGTGGGGCCTCACAAAGCACTTCCAAACTAGAGGTTGAAGAATCCACCGCTTCGGTGTATTTGTCAAGAACGAAAAAGCATGTAACGGAGTCTGATATCGGCAACTATATTCGTGAGATGGGCCAGTCAGTGATTTCTATTGAGCGTTTGAAGCAAAATAATGAAATGTCATTTAATTCCTTTAGAATTGTTGTTAAGAGTAGCTCACTGAATATATTTCTTGATAAAAATTTCTGGCCTGCAGGGCTAGTATTTCGTAGATATAAGGAACGTTACCAAAAAACCGTTACTAATAAAAATTTGAAATAATGGATACTGCAAGGTTACCTATCAATATCGCTTCTTTTAACTGTCGTTCTATTAAACGATCTATAGAACAAGTTCGCTCTATTTGCAAAAATGCGGACATAGTTGTGCTTCAGGAGACGTGGTTGCTACCACATGATTTAGACTACATACACCAAGTCGATGAAAATTTTGGAGGTTTCGCAAAATCTTCGGTTGATACCTCTGTTGGGATTCTGCGCGGACGTCCTTATGGTGGACTATCATTACTCTGGCGTAAATCTATTTTTCAAAATACGACTATAATAGATTGCTCAAATGACAGATTAGCGGCGGTTCTCCTAAATCTTGATAACAATCGACAATTATTAATAATAAATGTTTACATGCCCACGGATTCGGAAGAAAATTTTTGTGAATTTACTACTATTCTTGCAAATATAAAGGCTATTATTGATGATAGTGAAATTGAAAATGTGTTTGTGCTCGGTGATTTCAACGCGCATTATGAGTCTCGTTTTGGTGAGGAACTTATGTCTTTTTGTGCTGAGCATTCTCTAACCTGTGTGGACTACGAGGAGTTGGGTAAGTGTTCGGGCTCTTACACCTATGTGAGTGACGCTAGTGGTGTAACTAGATGGTTAGATCACTGTTTAGGAACTGTGGCAGCTCACAACACAGTTAAATCGGTGACAATTAATTATGATGTAGGATGGTCAGATCACTGTCCTCTTATTATTGCTTGTGATCTCAATATAGTTGTAAGTAAAGTTAATAATAACATTCGTAAAAAATCTCCAAATAAAATTATATGGGGTCAACGAAGTCAAAGCCAAATAGAGTTATATAATAATTATTGTAGTAATCATCTTAAAAGCGTAAATTTTTCTAGTAAGTGTATTCATTGTGATAATTTTAATTGTACTGAGCATTTATTTTTAATTGATAAATTTTATAATGAAATTGTATGTATCTTACAAAGAGCATCCGAATTAAGTTTTGTTTCTCCTCGTTGGAATAGTGTTCAAAAAAAAGAAACAGGTGGTAGGGTGGAACTACCACGTTAGAAATTCTCATAAAGAGGCTAGATTTAATTATTTGTGCTGGCAATTAGGAGGTAAGCCTACTAGTGGTTTACTGTATATAAATATGATAAATAGCCGGAAAACCTTTAGAAACAAATTAAAATGGTGTCAAAATAACAGTGAGCAAATTAAAATGGATATTGTGGCTACCCACAAAAGAAATAAAAATTTTAAAAAGTTTTGGCAGTCCACTAAAGTCTGTAAAGTAAGTGCACAGCTTCCTCAGCATGTAGAAGGTTCACATGATACAACCGAGATAGCGAATATGTTTGCAAATGTTTTCAATATTAAGCCTTTACACACAGAAAACAGTAAATACCAAAATAACCCTTTATCAGAGAACGAGAATTTTATTAATTTTACACCTAAAGATATACTAAAGGTTATAAAGTGCATGAAGCGCGGTAAGTCACCAGGGTGTGACGGGCTTAGTATTGAACATATTCAAAATGCATCCGGTGAAATAGTAGATGTATTATGTATCTTATTTAATTTATGTGTAAATTTTAAGTACTTACCTAAAGACCTAATGAAGACTATTGTAGTTCCGATTCCAAAAAATAAAACCGGCGACCTAACTAAATTATGTAATTATAGGCCTATTTCGCTTGGTACTATAATAGGGAAAATTTTTGAAAAACTATTACATCCTTATCTGAATCAGAATGTAACTATAAATGACGCACAGTTTGGCTTTCGTACTGGTGTTTCAACAGACTCGGCCATTTTTAGTCTAAAGAATATTGTAAAGTACTACACACGCAGAGAAACTAATGTATACGCATGTTTTTTAGATCTTAGTCGAGCGTTCGATTTAGTTAACTATGATATTCTTTGGTCAAAATTAAGTAAGCATAATGTTCCTCAGAAAATTATAAATATTATGAAGTATTGGTATGAAGGACAAACCAACTGTGTTAGATGGGGTGATACGCTCTCTGACGAATATAGGTTAAACTGTGGTGTTCGTCAGGGTGGGCTCACTTCGCCGGATCTCTTTAATGTCTATGTAAACGACTTGATTGAGGAGTTAAGGAGAACCAAGGTAGGCTGCCATATTGGAGGAGTTTGCATAAATAACTTAAATTACGCAGATGATATGGTGCTCCTTAGTCCCTCAATTAAAGGACTTAGGAAATTGTTGGATATTTGTGAAAATTATGCATTAGCACATGGACTTAAGTACAATGTATCAAAAACAAAATATATGATTTTTAAAACTGGTGGAGGCCCGGACAATGTACCCACAGTGTGCATGTACGGGGATCCAATTCAGAGGGTTGCAGCGTTCAGGTACCTAGGTCACTGCTTGACGGAGAATCTCGTTGATGACAGCGACATTGAAAGAGAGCGCCGTGCGCTTGCAGTGCGAGGAAACATGATTGCGCGCAGATTCTCTCGCTGTAACGCAGCGGTTAAAAAATTATTATTTCAAACTTATTGTCAAAATTTATACACATGTCAAATTTGGTTTAATTATACTCGAAGAGCCTACAGCGCCATCAGAGTGCAGTATAATAATGTGTACCGCACTCTGATGAGGCTGCCGAGATTCTGCAGCGCGTCGAATATGTTTGCCTCAGCAGGTATACCGGACTTCTTTGCGGTAATTCGTGTCAGAATAGCATTGTTTTGGGCTCGATTGCGTGAAAGTAATAATGAGATTCTCCAAATAGTGGGTCAGTACCTGGATGTTGCTTTTCTTAGGCATTGGTTGACTCAGCATATGAGCGAGAATCGCAAATAGGCGCATTGTTTTTTTTTTTTATTTTTTTTTTTTTAATTAATTTATTTATTATTTTTTATTGCTTCTTTTTTTATTTATTATTTTTACTTTGAATGTTATTATTGTTTACTATTTTAAAAAAAAATTGTTTTGTTATTTATGAGTATAATTTATATGGATCGAATGGTCTGAAATAAAGAATTATTATTATTATTATTATTATTATTAATATCTATGCATTAGTAAACGCATTTTTGCAATAAATGAAGTTTTTGGTCTATAATGTGGATTAAATAATTTTGTAAGGATGCGCTTAAAATGACGTAAGGCAAGGCAAGGCGTACGTTTAACCAGTAAAACTAATATATATTATTTGTTTTGTTTTAATTTACCTTGATTTTAGCTGTAATATTTCAGGGTACTACTTCAATTTGTCGGTCACCATCCTCTCAAATCATCTCAAAATCACCACTCCTTTTTCCCCAATCAGACTGCAGTGAATTACTCAATCCCGCTCGTGGTCAAGAGGGAACTGAACATATTTTCCGTAAGAGTGGATTATGAACCTACTATCTATTTATTTTCGTATATAAAAATACCGACGGTATTATAGAGTAAAAAGAAATTAAGTTCTCACTACAAAATTACACATTTAAAATGTAAATTGAGTGGCAGGAACAACTTTCTTAACTGTAACTTCAAAGTCATTTAAAGTAACAATAAGACTTCATCTAAATTTTTATTGAGTAATCCACTCGTGTAAGTAATGTCATCACATTACAACTGGTTTTTCGGGTACTATTTGAATGACTCATCTATCTACATACAATGTAACACATTACTATCAACTGCTCTTAAGAAGACTAGGGGCCAACTCCACCGGTTACGGATAAAATTATAGTTAGCTGGTAGATAATGCTGTGTCCCAGATAAAGGTTGATAGTATTAATAAGTCTTCGCCTGCTAGATATTTCTAACTGAAACCTGAATTTTTTTTTTGCTTATCTAACAGACAAGAAACATATTTCCTATTTGAGACTTAATTAGTAGATGCTGAAACCAATCTGAAGTTATTGTAATTGTGTATTTAAACTTGTGTAAAAAAAAATAAAAAAAAAAATCGCTATGATACAAATGTTTTAAATATAAAAATCATCGGAAGTTGCAATGAATCATTCTATATTTCCACTTAAATTGCTCCAGATGACTTCGCACTTAAATGTTTCACTCAAAATGATTTAACAAAGTAAAGATTACTTATTATACTTTTCTTATACTTAGTTAAATTAAAATAGTATTCAAACTCTCAATAAGGTTGTACAAAAACTTTGCATATCTCGTACAGTTTTACTTAGGTTTTATAGTTAAAATAATATTTGTTGCTACAAATGACAGCACTTGTGGTTTTCCTTGCACATCATTGTTATAAATATGTCGAAGTCGTCGAGTAAATATGTATTTGTAATTGGATTATATATATATATATATATATATATATATATATATATATATATATATATATATATATATATATATATATATATATATATATATATATATATATATATATATATATATATATATATATATATATATATATATATATATATATATATATATATATATATATATATAACTAAATAAAACTTATTGTAAAAGTAACTGCAATAATTACAATTTGTAATGCTATTATGAATTAGAACGCAGTCTTAGAATTCCTAGTTTAATATTATAATCTGTTCGAAACCTTACTATGTACGCTAGGTTCGTGTAGTGGTCTAGATTTTATAGAGCTTCCGTAGAAACAATAAAGATTATGCATGTAAAATATATTTTGCTTTAACAATGCGCTTAACATTATTATAATATTATCAATTTAAATTCTCTACATGGCAATAAATTGAAACTTTAAATAGTTATCCATATCCTAGATGCAAAATAAAAAACAAAAATTTATAACAAATTATTTTCAATTTATTTAGTGATGTCCAAAATAGATAAAACAAAATCATTACAGCTATTTTACGCTAAAACATAATTAATCATTTTAAACTTGAAATTCCCACAGAAGTCTTTATCTAAAGCACCTTTTAGTCATCAGCATTACGCATTTTAAAAGAACCTTGCATTTCACGGATAACTGGTTATATTTGTCTGCCTTCCTCCCATGGCATTGAACTTGGTTGAAGGCTGTTCAATTTGACGTGAATCGTATTTTTATTGCGGATATACTCTTGATTAATCCGATTTATACAATTTAATGTAAGGCTATTATGTATCTGTGGTCTAGGGGTTAGGGAGTGCAAGTATTAAATTAATTTAACTTTTTTAATTATATATTTTTGTAGTACATCCCTGAACTAAAAATATAAAAAATAACTGATTTTGTTAACTTTTTTGCTATTTTAGAAACAGTGTTAGCTAATAAATCTCTATTTAAATTATCTATATATATTCAAATACAAAGCCAACTATCGATTTATTTATTTTTATTACTAGTCAATATATTTATTAATTTGTTTTCAACAAGCTTTTCTTTTATGTGTTTAATAATGAAGAGAAGCTTGTTGAAAACAAAATATTGAAAAACACTTTATAGCCATATCGCACTACAAGTGAGTTTTTATATGCAAAGATCAATTCATTCATAATCTCGCCTACAGCTGACTCATAATCTTGGTTCCGCAAGTTTCTTCTCAGAACGAATCCGACATTCCCAACAAATTTTACTCTTGAATGGATGACTCACAAGCTTTTACTACGGTCTACATTTTAATATTTTTTACGTGGAATCATAAGTTCAGATAACGTGTTTACATTGTGCCTCTATAGTGGTTTAGTCATTATGCTTTTTGTATTTAAGTTAGTAGTTTCTAGTTAAATTTAAGTTATAAGATATACTTGCAAGCGCTTAATTTCTGGAAAACATAATTAAATAGGTACTTTGATTAATAAATAATATGAAAATAGAAAGCTTACAAATTTTCAAATTAAGTTTTATAAGAAAAAATAGAACCATGTTTATGACTAGTACATAGAATTATGTAATCAATAAAATTTAAAGTGTTAATAAAACAAAGAAAATTATGTCGCATTTACTTGTAAAAAATTAATTTGATGGAATCTAATTAATAAAATATTCAAAAGTATTGTAATATATATGAACATATATATACACGTTTAAAATGACACAGATACATTACAACAGTACCTAATTTAACCGGATGAGACACAATCAGTTGGAGCCAACAATAGTTGTTTAGATAGAGAATTATTCTACTATACTACTATACATAACATAGTGTACTATTTTAGAGTATTTTAAATATTGGAATAATTAAAACTTTGCATTATCCAGATATCAAATTTTACATTCGTAATAATATCGTATAATATCTTTTATTATACTATCTATACATATTCATTAATTATAATAACTTATAAAATATCCATGTAGTATGATAGAACACAAAAAATATATAAATATAAAATTATTAAGCCACAAATTTTCTAAAAATAAACGAAACAGGTCACGCTAATTGACTTAAAGCAATATCGGCACCGATAGTTAAGATATCACTTAAGTTACGCAATTTTCTAGAGAAAGTAATCTATAAAGTACAAACCGTTTTTGTTGATATAAGATAATAATAAGGTATCCACCTAGTGCCGGTGTCGGTAATATGTATATAATGGTATTTTGATAGTAACTCGTAAGGTGTGATCGATTAAGTGAAGTGCAGGAAATAACACTCAATTGATTCTCGTGTGAAAGTGACTCTAACTTGAGAAGGGTTTAAGTCAGTAAGACACTTGTTGTTGGTTGGAAAAGGAAATATTTGTTTAGCTATTGAAGAATACACGCTAATGTATTATTAATAATTGCTATATTAATAATTGCTTTAAAAATCATTTGTACAGTAAAAAAATAGATAATTGTGATTGCCCTTTTAGCTAAATTATGAAATTCTTGATAGTGTTTAAGCTAATATTATTAAAGGAAATTATGCAATTGTATGTAATATATTTTATATTTCTATCTTTATTAGTTTAAGATTTAATTTTTACTTAATTTAGTTTAACATTTAAATGGTAAATTTCGTTCTTTTTCCGCTTTTAGGATCGTATTATTTTTTGATGTGTTAACATAACCAATTACGAACCCGTTTTTTTTTTCGAAAATATACTTATTAAGTGCTTAAACCCCGAGCCGGAATCGAATCCACAACCGTCACACCTTTACTTTTACCTTTACTTCCACTCATTTAATTTCATTGTTATTTTCGAGAACTTCTTTCTTCCCACACATACAATCTGTTGGCTTACATTTTTTCAACCTAACAATACCCATGTATTGTAAATCGGTAGTTATTGTTAATGTACAAAGTAGTTGATCGACGGATTCATCGACTGACGAGTGACGACTATACAGCAACATAACCTAACACCAATATGTCAGATAATTTCCACGACATGGACGTCAGCACGACTTGCGACCGTTATTGTCTTGTGGGTTGCATAGTTATTGTTTTTTTTCTATATAGCACATATATACACAACTAGGTTTTACTAGATTAATAATTGTTAAAACATGATTATACTTACTGTTTGCCATCATAATTCGTTTCGTTATGATATGAAGCAAATTTGTAAAAATTGAGGGAATGAATATCTATAATTCATTGGAGAATTGAAGGAAACGCTAAGGGAGAATTTCCTTAAATTCTAATAGGAAAAGAGAAAATCGTATTTAACTTTTAATTATGGCGCAAAGGATATTCAGCTTGTCTTATGTATTTTGGTGTATAAGAAACACCAATATGCCTTTCAACTAATTGAGATATTGTAGACACCTATATTTCCTTTGTCTTTCACTTGAAATAAATATTTTACAGAATGGTATTGGAACAATCAGCCATTACATTCACGCATGTATTACCGTCACAATGATAGCGCCGCTTATTGTTATAATTCCTTGTTTGGTATATAATACTTACCGGGTAATATTTTACTAAAACAGTCGTCAATATATTTTTAATAGTTAAAAAATATTACAAAAAAATACGTCGGTATTAGTTTTAAGTAAAAATAACCATATTTATTGTATGTTTAACGTTTATATTAAACGCAGTGATGTGCCTGGATGAATAAACTTAAAATATTTAAACACATAGTAAGATAAGCTGTCATACCATCGAATTAACTATCTATAATCGACTTGGCCCTATCCCTATCCTCTGCCTGTGCCGTGGCATCGATGCTACGTGTTCGGAATTTAAACTGATTCATCAGAATTCCAAAATGGCGCTAGTCGCCTGTCACACTGATACTTATTTTATTGCGTAGTCAGTATACATACTATTAAATTAAATACAGCGAGAAATAAGTAAACATTTTCTTAGAAAATCCTATATTTATTCCACGCAATTGCCACCGTTGCCTTTCATATAAAACTAAGCAAAAGCTTCCATCTAAAATATAAAAAAATCTCATATATTTTTTATTATAATAGTGCAAAACAACCATTAAAAAATATAAAAAATTTACTACCCTTTTCATTCTAGCCTTTCATAAATAGCTTATGAACTTGTAAAGCGATTTAATTTACATCGTTTATTAAATCCCTTATAAAAAATAATAATAATATGCTATCATACAGTAAGCAAAGAAGTATTTATACGACTATGATTCACTATTAAGTCCCATGAGAGGATAATATTCGCTGCATTTTATTATGGTTTCTATTACGTTTGTTATTAGGATAAACAGACTTAATATACAGTTGTATTACATAATATTATAAGTAAACATAGGGTTGAATTAGATTGATGTTACTATATACAGTTTTCAGATCTTCGTCCGATTAGTTATACGACGGTCTATGATTCCATTTAGCCATTTTCATATAAGTAGAATAAAAAAAACTTACATTATAATGTTTTATCAATACGTTTCATTTGTCATGTCCAAAGAAAAAAATGTACTCATTTATGTTATGCTATAATATGTATAGGATTCCGGTATGACGCATAAATAAAATCTACGCGTCTTTGCTATTATTATTAACGATAATACTATAACGATTAAAAATCAAGCAGTACATTCAAAACTAAATGTCACTATGATTCAAAACTTAATTGTAAACAAGTCAAATGAAGACTTGATGATATTAATTACCATATAAAAACGTATATAATAATAAGTCTCCTAATAGACTATTTAAAATTATATCATGAACAGAATCTAAATAATAATCTTTATATATAAATATTTTTGTTAATAATTATTTATTCATTTTATATAAGTGTTAATTTAAATGCTTTTACCAAATAACACATACGTACATACATACAGTAGCAACTATCTAACATGTTAACCATTGTACAATGCACATAACTTACAAGAATTACATTACGTTAACATCTAAGGTATTTTCTAAGCTGGTTAATATTCCAGATGCAAAGCTAGACCAGCAGGTGATCTTTACCGCATTTATATTGCATTCCTATACTTACATTTATCTCGATCTCTATATAGGCTTATTGTATAATGTGCCGAGTTGCTAAACTCATTGAATATTTATAAGACATAATTTGCTGTTTGATAAATGAAAAGAGAAATGTTTTGACAGGATTTTTGCCCGTCATTATTTTAAATGACAGATATTGTCAACTGTCAAGTTTGAATGTCTAATTAAATTGTTTGATTTTGACATCTTTATTTTTAATTTTTTAGGCCATAAATAATAATAATAAAAATGATTAATTTTTAAATATAAACATATGAAATATAACTTAAACAAGTTTTTGTTTTAAATAAAAAGATTAATTTGAAATAAAATATTTTCAAGTACATAATGTTCATACAATAATATGAAATATTAAAAACAAAAGAAATACAGATCCTAGAATGTCATTTAGATAACTAATCTTTGAGAAGCATCATCTCGATAAAATTTTTGAGATTAGATAAATACAAACATATTGGGAAATACATTTTAGAATAAAATTGAAATATTTCAAATTATTTGTGCTATAATTTCTTAATTTTATGATTTCCCGCTAAATATTAATAATTTTCTTAATATCAACAATTTTCACTTCATTCTCCCATTATTGATTGATTTGTAATGACAACTGGTTCTGAAATGTCGAACACAGGAAATGTGAGAAAATTTAATTACATCTACTGACATATATGGGTGAAAAAGAAAAGCTTATTTCCAATCGAATGGAAAGTTTATATTGACTCATTCAATTATTATAAAACTGAGACGTATTATATATAAACATAGTAATGTTTAGTGAATTATATAGAAATATATTAATTGAAAATATTTACATTTTAAAGCTTAATTCTTTTAAGTTTTCGTTTAATGTGATAATAGATCTTGCGTAATTTGTGTACTGAGTCAAATTGTAACATCTTCCGATTATAACGACATAATTAACGGTTTTAACAGTATAATGATAACAATTGCAAGTTGCGACTTGTAAATTTGTTTAAAGACGTCGTGTTAATAAGTATGAAGAAATATAATTATATACAATACTATATGAATTTGTAATTTAAATCTGCAAATTAAACCTAATTTTGTATTTCTATTAAAAAAAGAGAAAAAAAAACAAAATTATATAGATAAAAAAGGTAATTGTGATTATTTAAGAATAGAATTGCAATTAAGAGTGATGCCGCATCACTCTTAACGATATCACGATTGCCTTCGGTTACCGATCTGCATATATATATAGTCAGTTCATCTATTTTTTGTGTTATATGTACTTATGTAGGCTTCAGTCATCTTTAGATGATGATACTCAATATAATAAGTTCTTTGATTTTCGCGATTTTTACTCACTATTTAACTATCTTTAAAATGGTTTCTTTCAAGTAATTTCCTTATATACTGTAAAGTAAAAATATACGTAAATAGAAATGCATGCTGCGCGTGCGCATGTACAATAAATCGTGTCTTTCAATAGTTGTAGCTACATTCATATACAACCGTAAGAATATGTTCGTCAGGTTGCGTAACTCACGTTACTTTTCAATAATAAATTTCTATACGCAGTACTTTTTTTCAATTTAATACGTGAATGATGATCGAGTGGTTTTTTCTAGAAAATTTTAGTAATTTACATGATTTTACACTATGGGAAATAGTTTATATTGCTTGGACATCTACAACTGTCATAGGACCGGACCGTTGGATGTACAAATGACGAGTAATAAGGGAAAGTCATCGGCAAAATGTGTCGCAGATTTCTCTTTGTAAGAAAATCGTCATAGACATTTTTATTTTATCTATGAGGTGCAAAAATATCAATATTACTACAATCTAATGCTCAAGTCTGCTAACAAATTGATTATTTAGTGGTGTTAAACCTTTTCCTGTACTGATACGATATAACAATGCACATTTCTAAATTAAAATAACCTAAAATCTGCTTCAAATTCCTTTAAATAACCTAAAATCTGCTTTAAATTCCTCAAAATAACCTAAAGTCTGCTTCAAATTTATAACGACAAATTGGAAATACACATGACAAAAGATAAAATAAATGTCTGCTAATTTTCTATATAATAATCTCAAACTAACTCTACGTCTTAGTACTCAAGCATACATCATAATTATAAATCATATCGTGGCCTGAAGCATGAGAAGCGTAAGTTAAAGTATATTAAAATAGCTGTAGCGTTAATGTACCCGCAGTCCTGCACCGCACGTGCAAATACCAGGCAAGTGATTAACTCACCTTATGGAGACAAAGCATTCATTGCGGTAAAATGAGACCCTCATGTGACAATGTTTTGCAATGGCCAATCCAAAATATCAACACTTGTGATGACATCAATGTCGACGGTCAAATATTATTTTTTTTTAACAAAATGTGGTAATTTAAATTAACTTACATTAAATTATTTGATACATTTAAGTATGTTTTAGACAAAAAATTTATGTGTATAAATTATTTTTTGTATAATATTAAATATAGTGTAGTGTCTATCCCTATTCCCTACTAAAGAGGTGGGTGTGTTTAATGACAAAATATCAGCTAATTTAGCGGCACTGTCTTATTTATTAAGCCTAAGGTCATGGGTTCAAACAAGTCATTAAACATAGTTCTAATATTCTTTACCGCTACGTACATGTTGATTACTCACACGGAATATTTGTAAGTTGTTCTTTACTCTACTCATCAATCAATGTTCAGGCTCAATTTTATATTAGGTTTAGGTCAACCTGATAATATGTAATAGAGTTGACAGGTTCAACAAACATAAGGGATATTGCTAAGTTGTGATTACCTTTCTATACAATGGTCTGACGGTAGTGTGTTTAAATACAAGGATTGATAAATATATTACTTTCTATACCTTAGTTTAAAAACTATTGTAAAGGATAGAGTAATTTTCACCGTACTTTAATCCTATAATGTTTAATAATTATTAGCGCTACGATAATTTCTCATTACACAGTTGAAGTATAACTAGATGAAAAAAAAAATGGTTACATTTTTCATATTCTATACCATCCACCTGTAACCGACATAAACGGTTTTCTATTGGAAAAAATAAATGTCAAGCGCTTAAATATTATAAAGTACATCTGCCTGAAAGTATTGCTTCGTTTTGCAGCTGTAAGCAAATGCCAGCTATTTAATTGAAAGCCAAGGCTCTACGTTTAATTGTCGTTAATAGAATAACAACGCTAGTAAGACATCGTTTAACGATTTGTAAAGTCGTCTTGTGTAACGAAAATTGACATATTGATTTTGGTTTAAGTTTATTGAGTATTGAGTATGTTCGAAGATAATTTCGTTCCTTAAAGACAATCAGTATAATAAAGTCATTATTATTTTACTTCGTTCTATTTCTAATTATTAATGTTAAATCTATATTTGTGTTTCTCTAGGAATTTATATAACAATAAACATTCTTAGTAATTTGAATGGTTTTTCATCATTCGTATGTGTTTGGGTAGGAACATATTTATAATTAAAAAAAATAAGTTTCTTAATATATTGTATTATTTTTTACTTTAGTATGTATCGTGTTATGTATTTACAAAGCCTTATTTGATCCATGTTACTGTCAAACGATAATATGAAAGGGCAAATATTTATACTTCATGTATGACTTATCAATAACACGTAATGCATACAGACATGTGCATACAGATACCTGATACTTTTTATTGCACTTCAGAAATTATGTATAATGTTATACTTTATATAAGACCATTGTGGTGCAATAAAACAATGTCGGACTGTCGGAATGAACTAGGTAGCTGTAGGTCCACACTATTTCTATATATATAATATAAAATATCACAAGTTAGAATGAATTTATAGACTGAAAATAATAATACGATTATCCCCACATATTATAGTAGTACTCTTTACATAAACCAAGATATTTTAAATAAAAATAAATCCAAAGTACCTACGTCATTCTCAAACCAACGGTGGCATATAAAGCTATCACTGTTATCACAATTGCACTGTACAGTATGTTCTCATAAGTTAACAGTTAGCGTCATAACCGCCTACACGAGCTATAAAAAGTTAAATATCGCCACGTGCAGAGCGTTTTTTCTTCCGACACGGTAACTTACTCGTATCAGACATATGCCACGGCGCGTGCCGTATTAAGGACACCTATATAGGGGATGCAGCCATGCGTATTACTATCTTCTCTCATTATTAAAGAAATTTATCAAAAAAATAAATAACATTATGTGTATTTTTTCTTAATTTTAATTGGATCAAATTAATAATTCTGATTAATTGATTTTTACATTGTTATTTATATTTTTATTACATATTCATATTAACTATATATTTATATAATATATTAAAATTAATTGTATTATAAGTCAAAAACATATGAAATAGCAAAATAAATACAAATTTACATTAATTTATTATTTCCAACATTATTACATCTTTAGTAAAATCAATAGCACCAAAACGATAATATTACGTAATATTGCAAAAAATTTTAAAAAGGAAAATGTAGAAAATGAAGTTTCTTGTCATATTTCATCAATCTCTTCAAAGGTTAATTGCACTCGTCTCAATTTACGTAACATATGTTACTTTCACCGCACACTTGATCGGGTGCGGAAGTCCCAGCTCTAGTACTAATACCAATGCGTTGAATGAAACGCAACTGTGTATGTTATATGGACAGATGTTAGAGAACCGGTAAGCGACGGGAATGCGACAAAGGTGGCCAAATACTGCTTATGCTATACGTGTATACAGGGTGTTTTGAAATGAATCAACTAATATTTTAATATCATCATAACTTTATATGTAAGAATAACAATATATTTCTGTTATGAATACTTTCATATTGATTTTGTATTAAAAAAATCTTTTACTTGTTTTTATTTGACCAAGCAAGTAAACCAGCAGGCTTTTACCATAACTTTACAATGATTTAAAGCATGGAGGAAATCAATTTACTCTAAACCATATAAAATTATATGGAATAATTTTCCTTTCAATCGTCAGGCTTTTGGGTTAGGCCATTTTCGCACTGATGACCACAAACAATTATTTATTGTCATAACGTAATGAGGATAAATAACATATCACTATCTAGGTACAGCTACATAACAAGAGCAAATTTCTACATATTTTACTATGCAAATTAATTTGTAACGATTGCATGATTGCTACTCATTGTGTTGAAAGTTGCATATAGTTGTATAGACAGACAATATGTATAGGTGTGGTATATGGCAAAATACACACTGAATAAATAATGTGACAAAATACATACATTTTATTGAAGGTTATATTTGCATAAATGTGTTTTGTAGTATAGTATATATAAAGAAACTTTAATTTTATTATGTTTTCTCTTTTTTCTCTTCTTCCCTTTCCTTTCTAAAGTACAGAACTTTACAAAAATATTTATTGCTAAAATGTATGCTTTAAAATATGAATAATTTTCGGTATAACCACCTATACACACAATGCGTCAAGAATGAATCGCCAATTTGATATAGGTAATTGACGCAAACGGAATAATTTAATAAAACACTTGATATAACTGAAGTTAGTTATGTATAATTTTTTGAATTATATTTGTGATGTGAAGAACGTTAATATCTCGAGCTGGGCAGGGTAGGTGATATATATCTAGTGAGAAGACATCTTCATCCTAACTTTTCAGTCATATTTCACCTCGCTTAACATGTAACAATGCGTTACATGTTGAGAAGCGGAACTCAACGCCGCACTGGACAAGAACAACGCATATTATAATAACATCCTAAGGTGCATATAATAATTTGAAATACTATACTATATAATAATGTGACTTCTAAGTCAGTATTTTTTCTTACAAATTCTCTATTTCTAGTAAGAATTTGTTTTAACAAATTCCGAATTTTAGTTACGTTAAGTATATTTGTCTGTTAAAATCATGTACTTACTTATATACGAGTATATGTCGCCCTGTATACGAGTTTCATCAAACAAGGGGTGATAAGGGGTCGTTGAGACCCTCGCGAAACGGAAACTATCACACCTGGCTGTAACCATAGAGATGAAATCACTACACGACGGGATCGATATATGTAACGGTTTTCTTTTGTTGATTCATGTGAGAAAAAAATATTTTAACAATTGCATCAAGCTTACTTTAATATATTAAAACCGTTATTTAAATGTATTTTAATAGATTTTCACTAAGAAATATCATGAATTTGTCTTTGGCATATTTAAAATTATTATTCTGTGAATTTTATATAAGTTAGTATTAAATGGTAATAGGTGTATATACACTTAAAAATAATTTTATCTTAATTTAATTATTAATTATTTTTTAAGAGTACCATCGTGGGTCAGAGGTGTACCGTCTGCCTTTAAACGCGACAGATTATGGGCTCAGTTCCCATTTGGTGAAGATGGATTTTCCATTTTCATTTTCTGCACTCTGTCAACTAGGCTAAACGCGGCTTCGACTTTCCCCACTTAACACAAATAGCCTCGAAAAAAGCGGAAAGCAGGAAATTGAATAGAGTCAAACTAGATTTTCACGGCTCCTGTAGTTCCCTCTGCTTACTCTCCTATGTGCGGAATAAAGCGAGAAGCTTAAACAAAATATTTAATAATTAAAAGAAGACGTATGTTTCAGGTAAATTTGCAAATATTCTAATTTCACAGATAACATAAACGATACATACATAAACGTAATTTGTTTACCAATTTTAATTCATAGTGATCGACCACGAGTAAAGGGCGCGTGCGGTACCCAAGCGTGGCGTATGGTAGACGAGCAGATGACACGCGACCGTTAGGCCAGCTGCAATACGTTTTTACTCCATTTAACTTCTATAGTATTGCCAATATTGAATTCTATGTTTATGACTTAGCACAAAATGTGTATATTAAAAAATATATAAGAACTCCTAATCACAAAAATTTCATTGAACAATTTAAACGCTTTTGTACAGAAGTCGTTAGAACTATAAATAATAAGTGGAAATTTAGATATACATATATGTAGGTATATGTTTATGGTAAAAGATAAACCGAGTCAAAAGTTTTAATTATATTGAGTGTTGTTTATTTTCCCTCATAGTTTATGTTTCAGTTAAGTCAGGTGTACATACCTTACCTTATAAGGCGTACAATGCGCAGATGATTTTATAATAAAACGAAAATGTGTTTCTTATAATTAAAGGCAAATGAATGGCAAAAACAAAGATAGGTAGACATGGATGGCGCTGACCTCTCCAAGGACGGCTTATTTAATTGTCATGACACAAAAAACCATGTTTTTTTTATTTGCTTTGAAATAAGTTAATTGTGTATATTAACTACAGTTTAAAGCTCTTTGCGAATTAAAAATAATAAGATTTTATATTTTTAATAATCTATCACTAATGCCTTTGTCTAAAAAAATTAATGCACTATTAAAAAAATATATACATATATGACTGACGTTTCTCGTAAAACGTATCGATTCGTCACGTCACGGACGCGTCTCTGGTGGAGCGCGGCAAATGTTCCATATCTTTAATTTGGTCATGCTTTCGCTTCACGATCATTACTATTTAATATTTATATACGTTTGCTCTGATTCGTGATTTAATTAAAACAAAAAAGTTGAATCATAATAGAAATATCGTCTTACTTCTCAGGAACGGCACTGGATCTATAAGATCTTTTATGTTACTATAATAATAGCTGTCTAGCCTATACCTATGTCATGTGTTATGTATGTATTTGTACAGCAATAACAAAAGCCATGATTTAACATAGCCACAGAGGATATGGGTTCAAATTCTTATGAGTTCAAAAGTTATAAACTGTTTAGGTATATACTTCTTACATTTTTTTTTTTAAATTTACATTAGTAATTGTTACTTAAGTATATAATTTGTGCATTAAACAAATATGCAATCGAATTAATAATATATTATATTTTTTTATATTTAGTACTTTTAATAACAAGGTTTAATTTAGTTAGTAAATTAGTTTTAAATATAACAATGTATAACCAAAACACCTTAAATTCAATGTCGCTTAAAAGCTAGCATTGTTAGCATTGAAGCATATCTAAATGTACCAGGAGTTAACGGAGGAAGTCGACAAGGGCCCATCACAAGGTCAAAGACTCCAAGATAAAAATTCTTAGCATGTTTATGAAAAAAGTAGTCTTTCTTATTGTAGGTTTACCTAGTTAATTTTGTTTTATTTATATAGGATTATTAAGCAATAATTTACTGGGGATAATTTAAAAAGAAGAAAAAAAAAAATAACAGAATATATGGAACTTATATTTTATTTAACTTAATTTATTTTTAAAGCTACCTTCGGCATAACTAAGTATATACATATTACAAGATTTAAGTATAAGCCAAATAACATTCAAAAATATTTCGATGATTATAAAAAAAACTACCATTTATATAAAAAATTAAATGTATTCAAAATGTAACAAAATATATGACTTAACGGATTTCCCCATCGGTTATCCCGCATCCCTCATAAACATGGTGTGATGACTAGTTTTCTAAAAAGTAAAAACGTTATATATGTTAATGTTTATTAATTTATGAAACGTATAATGCAGTTCTTGTTATTGTCGAATTCCGCCTCAATACGCAATATCTCGAAATAGGTATACAGAGTGTCTTGACACTAGGCCTAGTGCCTCTGCATACATTGCTATATGTAGGACAGTAGCCTGGAAAAAAATCGCTTGTAAGAGAAAATGTACAATTCAGAGACAATTAACTTAACAACTTTAAAGAATTTATCATAAAACATAATTCATTCTTAACCTAATAAATTAATTACGGAACAGTTAGTTCCATTTATAATTACTAATGATTTTTACATACGTTAAAAGCTTTTAACTCCTCAGTCAGCAATGAATCGAACGGTACAAACTTTTCTTTGACTTTTCTAAAACCATATAGAGGTTTTCTTGTGAAACTTGCTTACTGCAAACACATTGCGAGAGGCGATTAAGACAATTATCACAGTAGTATGACGCCATAAACATACGAGTTAACTCTTTAAAATATTTCTCAGTAATTACCAGTAGTTAATACACATTAGTAAGGATTAGATTGATATTTTGCGTAACTCCTGTCAGTTTTAATACGCAGTAAATATTTTAATATTATAGAGAAAAAAACGTGTAATATGAAGAAGGACGAGATAATTGTATTTTTTCTTTTTTTTTTAGCTTCACGCTTTATCCCGCTTATTGCAGGGTAGACAGAGGGAACTGCAGGAACCATATGAACCTAGTGTTAAGACACTCCGATGCTTAGTCCTAGAGATAATTGTTTTTATTCATAATTAGTTTATATATGACCATGATGTCATTTACATATATAGATGAATTAAAAAGCGAGCTCTGCAACGCTATATCATTAAATAAAAAGTTAAAACTCTGCAAAATATATAAAAACAAAAGAAATATATAACATTTATGATTTATCTGTTATTATCCATGATATTTAATTTGAATATATAATTTAAATAATATTTTTTTATTAATTAAAATAAGCCTTTCAATATTAAAATCACAAGCAATATTGAAAATATCTCTTTTATTGTGGTATTAAAAGATAAGTTGTAATTATCAATAGTACTATTTTGAATATTTATTTAAAATTTGCTCAAAGATTTCGAGATTTCACCTTAGCAATATCTTACATTATTACTAAAAAATAATTGTTTTCGTGCATTTTAGCAAAATAATCGCAATTAAACCTGTGTAAGGCCAAACCTATTGTTTAGTGTAGAAATTTTTGTAATATATTAAAAGGCGTAGACAATTGTATTAATTTGATTTTTAAGACTGACGTAATCTTTAATATGTATGTAACTATATATCTACCGAACCATTCGGCTTGCTTGGAGAGACTTCTTAATGTATAACTTCAACTTAACAATTTTATAGGTACCTTTAAGATTGAAAGTAGAACTAGCTCTGCATCTAAACTGTCCAAAAGGATGGCATTTTATGAATTAAACCACTTTAAATCTCTTTTACAGCCTAGTACATCCCTATATTATACCTCGATGTTTTCTCACAATTGTTGTATTATCATAGTGAGACATACTCTAATGATTTATGCACAATGGTATCATTAATATCGATATCCATTACCAATAAGTAACACACAGTGTGCTACTGTCGTGATTCATATCTTGACTCACTGACCGCAAATCTTTGTTGACTTGTTTATATAGTTGAAAGAATTATTAGCGGATCTAAAAAGAAAATGTACCCATGTATATGTATGTGGAATATTATAGTATATTATTTTACATATATTAATGTATGTATGGGAATCTAGACTTCACAAAAGATCAGAAGAAAATGAGGGGTCGAAATCACAGTTATTGTGTTTGCTTCTTACAGCCCTTGCATTTTATACAAAAGAATTTACAACGGCTTGAAACATCTGCTAGCAATATGTGTGCTATATTACTATTTTATACTTAAAATAATATATTTTGATCTTACACCGATTTTTATTAACTATTCCTTTTTTTGTTAGCTTTAATTTAAGTCGATACGCATCACGTATTTCAACCTAACTATAATAGACTAAGAAATTACGTCATTTGAGTAGATCATTAAACCCGTCTTTAAATTTCCCACGTAATTTATCTGGCTCTTTGTTTTTGTCCTCAGAATGTCAAATTTTCAACGAACAAGAAGCAAGGTTTGGTGGGGTGACGCATCGCCAAATATTGGCAGTCCAGTCGCTCAAGCCGAATGGAACCAAAACAATCGACGAGACGAACAAGAGTGGGAGCCCCAGCTGCCTCATTGGATAGCGAACCAACCAGAACAAATAAACAATAGCCATGATAATATAGTGAGGGTAAATAATGTGCAGAATCAATGGCCTCTACGTCACGGAAGCCCTGGCAGTCATAAAAGTCAAGATTCGGGCTTCTCCGACTCCGATAGCTCGCCACCTGTGTCCCAGTATTATTCTTCTCCAGATAATAGCAATGATGTAAACAAATCAACGAATAGCAGTGACTCAAATAATAATGAGAACATAACAGTAAAACAATCAAACGATTCACAAAATGCTATACATAGTAATGATGTTGTTGACAGTTCAATAACATCTGACAAAGTTAGCACAGGTGCACCCACACCTAAACCTCGTTTAAGAAGCAGTAGCGTAATTCAAACTCCATATGATTTGCAAAAATATTGCGAAATTCATCGTGATGAAGAACATTTAGAATTATTGAAAGACAAAGAAAACGATTGTGACAGTAACGTAGCCAGTAAATATCCCACCCCTAGAAATATCAATAAAGATAAATCACCCACAGATAAAGTGAACAAGACGATAAATAAATCTTTATGCTCGAAATCAAATAATTCGAACAATTCTAACAATATAAGCAATAAAGAAAACACTCCAAATACAAGTGCAATAACAATAGATACCAAAGATATATCTGTAAAAAATTTGAATATTTTAAGTCCATCCAAAAAATATCCAGTTAAGAAATTCGTTTCAAGCACAGATAGTGACAGTACTAAGACGAGTAAAGTAGCTACTGTTAAGGATTTAGAAACTAGTAAAATCAAATCTGATGACAGTATTGAATATATAAAACTGTCTCATAATAATGAAATCGCAGTCAACAATCAGCCTAGAGTTCGAACACCGATTACAAATGTGTCCTACGTACCTACGGAAAGAATAACCACAACTAAACCTGAATATAAACGAAGTATATCTAATGAAGATAACATTCCAATTTCTACCACCCCCAAGTTTCAAAGAAATAGGTTAAATCAGTCACTTAATTTTGAAGGTCAACGATTAGATCAACAAATATTAGATATTCAAGAAGGCTTTCACTCACTGGGTTATATAGAAGAGGATGAACTGCCCAAAATAGAAATTCAACCAAAAGAAAGAGGGGTCCATAAACCGACTAAGGCACTGTTAGGTAAAAATATTATGGATAGCCTACACTTAAAACCGTCCAAGAAAGTTGGTCCTAAGGCAAAACATCGATCAGCTACAAAAGAAAAGAAGGAGCCATTTAAATTATTCGGTTCTAAAAAGGAAAAACCGGGTGTGGTTGATACAAAAGCTGGAGGAATTTTAAATGGAAGTCGTGTACCATCTTTAGGCTTGCCAAGAACATGTGAGCAGAACTCCTGGGTTATCGTTGGTTATCCAAAAGACCAGGAAATGTTAATTCCCAATTATAATGAAAGGCTCGTTGCAACTGACAGTGATATCAACCTAAAAAACAAGAATAAAGCCACAAGCAATGATAATTTTGACAAGAACAGACTGACACCCCCACCGCAATTCCAAGATAAACAAAAAATACCATATGATACAGACTCAAAAACTAATAAAGATCTTACACACGATTCTAAAAGAGAAAAATTAAAAGAGCATGAATTTACTTTCATGGATGTTCAACTAGATCTAGCATGCATGTCTACGCCTAAAATGCTTGCACCTCACGAATTTACAAATGGGGTACAGAGTAGCAATAAGAAAACACCTCGTAGAGTTAATCTATTAGAAAACTTTAATAGCGGGTAAGTATTCTTACATTTTTAAGGTATCCAAGAAAACAAATATACAAAAGAGAAATGTATTTTATATATATAATTTTTTTTGTTTCTTTATGCAGTGTTCCACCAAAACTAGTTGACATTTGGTCTCTTTCGCAAAACTTAATTAAAATTAATAATAAAAAAAATATATTAATAAATATTTTTTATTTTTACTTGAAAACATTTATAAATTTGTATTTTGTACCAATATTTATTTTTATTTTAGCAGCTTTATTAAAAAATACTTATAACTATCCAACATTTTAGATTGATACTAAACAATCAAGATGAAATATTGTATAGAGAAAGGAGTATAGATCAGACGACATTAGAGCGGTTATGTGAAAGGAAACCAGAACCTGTGCAGTATTGGCTTTGCGATTTGGTCAGTTCGTGTGAAAACGAATGCATGACGACATTGCAAAGTAAACCTTTAGGAGCGGAGATGAAGGCAATGGTCTCAGCCAGTTCTGCTACGATCACGGGAAATATAAAGAAGGTGCAAACACACGGACAAATTATTGTACATCAATACAGTGATGTTATTAGGTAATTGATTTAATTTATACTCTGCGGTATTGAAAAAATATAAAACTAATCTTACAATTTAATTTATAATCTATATTTTAGAAAGACTAAGCTTACAAGTATATATGTTGTGTAAAATGCACTTTATTATAGTATTCTATATAATAATTGATTTAATATTCTAAATTAAAATATTCTTTTTTTAGCCAAATGGAAACAAAGAAAAACAGTGAAGAACAAATCTGTCTATTAGTAGCTAACATAAACGAGTTCGTCCTAGCACATAGTATCACACTAAACACAAAGCCTCCCGGGGAAACCCCGGAACGGTGGAACAAAATCAAAATATCCCTACAAATATATCTACAGAAGTTAATAGATATTGGTGAAGATGTCAAAGTAGAATTAAACGAGAGTCAACCAGAATGGAGTCTTGTACAGAAGCATTTAGATACACTGATCGAAATATTTTTGGAAACTACAAAAGCTGTATTGGTACAACAGATGAAGGTAAGTTAATAACCGTTTGACTGTACACGCAATGGTACTAAGTTCGATTCCCATCTATTCAAATTTTTGTATCAAATCCTTGTTTATTCTGATATTTGGGGAAAAAAATATTTTTCTTTAATTATTTACCAATATTTTATGTTAAATATTAATTACTTAATTTAACTAATTGATAGTGTTCAAAGTGAATGTGTTGGTTAAATAATTACGATACAATCTCAGGTATTACCATAAACACGAGGTTACTTAGCAAACCATCGATAGTGTTCTATGTAAAGTGTAAGTTAAGCGATCTCTATATAAAGCCATTATTGAAATATTTTAACTTGACTCTCATATATAACGATTTATAAAGATTTTGTAGTTTGATTACATTTTTCGTACAACTAAGCCTTTAAAATTTAAAATAATAATAATTTAATATATAAAATATTATAATTTATTAATAGTTTATAACTTTCATAAAATTAAACACCAATGTGGCACAGTGAGAGAAAATATTTTAAACGTATATACGTAATATATATAGATAATGGATGTAGGTTCAAACCTCATTCAAGAATGTAAAATAATTTGTTCTACTTGCTAAATGCGAGATAAAGTAAATGATAATAGTTAGTAATTTCTATATAAAATTAGATACAGCAACATTTTAACTTTACTTAAACTGTGTTTTAAATATAAAATTGTTATCAACACAGTTTATAAGATGTGTGTGAACTTTATAGTACAATTGCCTGGTACGCTTGGGTGAATCGAAAAAAGAATGAATTAAAAGCATGGCACATACATTTTTTATATTTTTTTTAATGTCTTCACGCTTTATCCCGCACATAGCACAGTAGGCAAAGAACTGCAGGAACCATAGGAACAAAGTGTTAAGACACTCCGTTGCTTAGTCCCTGTTTTCTCCGTCCTTGCTTTCGAGAATTTTGTTTTAGCTATAAATGTATATTATAATAAGAAAATAAATTATTTCCACAGACTCTTGTATCAATAATAGAAGAGCCGCCATCTGATTTAATACTAAAAAGCACACTAACTTCAATAGGCCATTTAGCGATGTTAACAGAAAATACAGAAAGTTCATTACACGAAAAGTGTGTGAAAATAATGAAAAGTATAACAGATTTGCCTTTCGTTGACTGCGGCGTGCCTAGAGCTTTGTTGACCGCCATCATAGAAACAAAGAAGAGCTCTGTAAAGGCATTGTCTTTGAGAGCTTTGGCTACAGTGTGTGTGACTGGAGACGCGGTTAAACAGTTTGAAGAGGTATTATATATAAAAAATATACGTATGTTATATATATACATATACTATTTTTTATTTGTTTTCTTAGTGTGTAAAAAATTAGTTTACTTGTAAATAAGAATTATTTTTTTAAATTCGATAGTTTAATAATATTTGAAATTCAAGATATAATATTGAAAACAAAGGCGCCAGTAGTTGGCGACAACTGTGATATATAAATTTAAATATAATTTTAAATAATGATTGATTAAAATTGTGAAAATGTGTTTAGATAAAAATCGATATTAAATCAATTAAAATTCTCAATAATTATTTTACAAATTCAATTAATATGTACTTATATTCCAAGATGAATATAGATAATATATGAATTGGCTACTAATTTTGGTGTGATTTTACACTATAAATAAATACACTTGGACAACTTATACCTTTTTTTACAATTTTTACTTTTTTTGTACTAAATACCTTAGGGCTTAGATCAATGCGAATAGTAGGATACAATCACCTGTAATAATATTAATAAAATTAATATAAACATTTTGCTAATACATAACCTTTAAAATATTGATTATATTTATATGACCATGAGTTTAAAGACTTACGTCTGAATTTTTAAATTCTTATCGAAGAAAACGCCTTGAACGAACTGGTTACTTAGTAGATGTATGTCACTATAATTATTTAAATTACATAAATACTTTATTTACGCCTTTAAACATATAATATTTTCTTAATTTTGTTGTACCTTATATTTTAAATCTCATTTGTGATTTATACGCTCTGGCTTGTGGCTCAAGGCTTTAGCCGCCCATAGTTCGAAGTTCAAATGTTATAATATATATATATATATATATATATATATATATATATATATATATATATATATATATATATATATATATATATATATATATATATATATATATATATATATATATATATATATATATATATATATATATTGCTTACAAAAGTTAATATATAACAAATATTATATTTTTTTTCATAGGGCGGTGGCATAGAAATCCTAGCAGACATATTGTCGGACAAATCGAACCCGGAACCACAGATGAGGGAGGCTATTACCGTATTGACTCAGATCACGGCGCCCTGGCTCCGCGGGCACTACGACCTCACGCAACTGCATTTATATCTGAATAGTATTGTTGAAAATATTACTGGTAAGTCAAGTGTTTAGATTTATTTTGTTATTTCGATAGTTTTCAATTCTTAAAAAATATACAGTATGTATATTTTTTTATGTACGTAAGTAACAGAATGTAAGCAAAGGAATAAATAACTAGATACAAAAAAAAATGGTTGCCTGTAAAGTGGGTTTTGCGGGCGAAAATTTTACGTGACAACGTCTTTTTCTCGGTAGAATATTTATTGATATGATTAATAATTATAATATAAATTAAACAAATTTTAACTATAGAAAATATATGTTGTTTACTGAAACATTGTACATGTGTCAAGTGATACGCGCGGCGGACCGATCATAGTTCGGTGACAGTTGACACATCGTTACGTTACCTTTTTCATATGTGACTCCGAGCCGCAACCTAATTTCAAAAATAATAAATCAAAAATAATAAATCAAACAACTGGATGAATAAAGTTAACAGCTGGATTCTAGAATTTAACCTTTTACTTAAAATAAGTTAAAGTTTAACAATCAATAATGTTCATTGTAAAAATCAATTACAAACCGACTGTGACTAATTGAAAACAATAGCACCGGAGTTGAATGCAATGCTAAATATTTTAAACATTATACACGACATTCCGGGAATTACACACGCTATCTTAAAGGAAATGCTAAGATGCGCCATCTCGCGGTGGATGGACGTACATAGTATATGTACTAGCGACATCTATTGTCGCAAACCTAGACTAACATATAATGTTAGAATGAGTAATTTTATTTAAAAAAAATGCTTTTAGAAACAATATATTTAATGTGTGTCCATTGATTTGGTATAGTATAATTCGTATTACAATATATACTTATAGCAAGTATTGCCGTGTCACTACGTTTTACAGAAATTAAAATAATTTCCTTTTCGAAATTGCAAATTGAACCCACAACCAACGTATTTACTGAGACACTGTATCGCTGCGAAACGATGGTGATGAATGAGATTTATGTACCAACGAAATTATTGTTTTAGATATTCTATCGCGAACGGAATGCTGTCAATTACTTCTGCTTTGTACCGCGTGCCTCGTCAACTTGGTCCGAGAATTAGAACTAGAGAAGAAAGAAGATGACAAAAACGATTCAGACATTGTAGAAATTATGAACAAACACAAAACTATTGAACGTCTATTGGACGCGGTGAAGCGTCGTGGACCGAACGTATCTGTGTTTTTACAGGTGAGATTACCTTGTGAAATGTAAATCAATAATAAATTTATTAAAAATAGTTACTTTAAATAATAACTGAATAACTCCTCACAAGCACAAGGAATGAATTTTAAATATTTTTGACAGAACTGCTAAAAATTAATAATTTTAAGATCTCTAATTCATTCCTTATATTCAACATAAAAACGGCATGTATCGAGTCATGTCAAAGTACAAAACATATGTCCACTCTCCTTAAACTTAATAACATAAAACTTAGTTTGTTTTAATATGCATATGCAATGTAATGTTCAACAATCGACATAATTTTGGGATATTTTAATGTATTACTGATATCCAACAAAGTATAAAAGAATATAACAAAGTATAAAAGAAACTTCCACTCCCCTTAAGCCTAGTAAAATAACACATAGTTGTAATGCCAATAATATATATACAATATATACATATCCAACAATCGCAGGAACAAACGGCCGCACTGCTGGCGTCACTGTCGCGCGCGTCGCGCGGCGTGCTGCACGTGTCGCGCGCGCGCTCCGCCAGCGTGGCGCTAGTGTGTTTCGCGCGCGCGGCCCTACTTCCGCCGCCGGCGCGCCCCGCCGAGGCGAGGGCCGCGCACAGACTGCACTGCCACGCCGCTGAAGGAATATCCAGGTAATGCTAAGTATTATTTTTTTGATGTCACAACGCCTTATATTGGGGCCACACTATTCGGTATAGTGAAACACGTGAAAGTTATCGTTGACGTAATTTTGATTGACACATATCAAAGGGTTTTCGCGACAAAGTTCGTGCAGTTAGGTACACATCGCTAGGTTTTGGCCGATTTCTCGCAAAGTAAACTAAAGCTACGTCTGCTTGTGGATTCGATTCTCACTCGGGGAAGATGGATTTCTTCATTTCCATTTTCTTCGCTCTAGCATTTAGGCAAACGCGACGTTTTGTTTCGCCACATGCCTCGAAACGACAGAAAGCGGGGAACGGAGTGTCTTAACACTAGATTCTCATGGTTCCTACGGTTCCCTCTACCTACCATGCCATTTGCGGGATAAAACGTGAAGCAAAAAAAAATAACATTAACCCTACATTTCACTTGCAGACTAGCAGTAGTCCCGGACGTGGCTCAACAAATAGTCCAACTAGAAGGCATTCCTCATCTTACCCGCCTGGTTAGGATGCAGAGAACTCGCCCGCACACCGACGTCAACCCCGACCAGACCCTCATACATTGCTTAAAAGCTCTCCGCACTCTATACAAACATCATCCAGAAGCTTTCGCCGACAAAAAAGACGTTGACGAAATGGTCAGACCACATTTGATGGAATCCTTAATGTTGTTCTCGGCCAAACAAGAAAGTTATGTATAGAGACAGTTTATGTGAAATGATCTTACAACATTTTTTAATGCTGGCCTCTTCACATAAGATTAAATTGTATACTATTATAAAATCTATGATATAGTAACCTCATCAAACTCACATTGTAAATAAAATATATGACAAACAATTTTATAATAAATCATGACACAAATATTTTAAATTATAATTACTAATAAATAAAATAAAAACGTTATTTTTAGATCCATTTGCCTATAAGAACTATTACTTGATAGATCTTTTTAGGATAACGACAAGATGGCATTCCAAAGATTTTATTTAGAGATAACATTAATTTTTAAATTGTAAATGGTAATGTAAATTTACATTTACAACCGTTTTTAATGATCCAGTAATTATTTATGTCTAACAATAAATATATTGACAAGTGAACTTATTTCATGCTACTAACATTTCATTTATTTTATTTATAAAAGTGTAAATAAAACCTACATATTAAGATTATCTCGAAGAAATTATTATTTGGCTATTATTAAAGAAAACATAACAAACAAAAAATAATATATTACCAATTCAACACATAATTCAATAAATTATTGATATAATTTGAACAAGTATTAAATAAGAACATGTTCTAAGTGCATCTTGCACTAAATAAAATTGTATATAAGATGGTTCCAGATTCATGTTTCACTTGCAGATGATTTATTAATATTTTTTTAAGGATTTCTCTTCCTTATTAATTAATTTTAGAAAAAATAGTTGCCCTATATTTTTTAAAAAAAATCTTATTTCTTCATATTATCTGTACTTATTTTAAATAAGTTATTATTGGTTGCCATACTTAGGCTAGTCTTAATGCAAACTGTACTTTTAAGTAAGTTACTTTACTGAACTTCTTTTGATAAAATTTTGAGCACCTTTATATTTGTACACCTTGTGTATATACATAATTCATTAAAAATGTATAACTAAACATACAGTAGTTTATTGTTATGTTTAAATAAAGTATATTGTATATTATCTTGTTTATTTTTTTATTTTGAAACATTATTTACAAAATTTTAAAATAAAAATCAAAACATGTCAGTAGAAAAAGATCATATGTTCATAAATTTAATGTCACAATTTCTTTTATAACAATAAGAAAATAAAAAAATAAGGCGTTCCAGCCTTTCTATGTATAGATTAATTGTTTAAATCCCTGAACAGTGTCTAAGAACTGATTTTAAACTGTTAACTTTTGGTTCAAATTTCAACTAGTGATAAAAAATATATTTTACTGCATGAAAATGAAAATAATTGGTTGTCTGAAACAGAGATTGAACTCACAACTATTGTGTTGCACTATGATGTCACCAACTATCAAAATAATTAATAACCTTATAAGTTAAGATCTAAAATTAAATACTGAAAAATAAGCTTATAACAAAAATAGTCCGCTTTACTCCTAACCATATGATTGTTTAACATTTTTCGAGTGAACTATATCTACTGTTGTCTCATGACATTGTCTTAAATCTAAATCATACACTCCTAGACAGAATTTGTTTTCTGGTGCTTTGTAGAAGTCTAGACCCCTTCCTATTTTAATTATCCAACCGGTGCTTAATCTGAAACCAAACAAAAATAAAAAATTCAATAAAAATAAACCTGTATTTTTATTATTTTTGAAGATTTAATCCACACTAAAGACAGAAAAATTGTTAAGCACATAAAAATTAGCTTATGCAGTGGGATTTAATTAACAAAGAAATAAGTTGTATAAAGAATTTCGATGCAGCGTAATAAAGTAAGCATGGCTTAGAAGTCAGAGCACTTGCATGGTTTGAAATATAAAAAAATATTATATGTTTTCTTTAGTTACAATAAACATGCATATGAATAATTGTATCACGCATATAGAATACCTGTTGTGAAAAATAAATTATTTATGTGATTACATAAAATTGACACTCTAATTTGCTAACCCTAGAAAGCTTGAAGCTTAATTTATATTATTTTTTACCAATTATCTATCTAGAAATATTTGCAGATAAATGCAGGACTGTAATTATATATAATTACAGTCATATTATTTCCTGTTCTATAGAACAGGAAATAATATGATTGTTGGCATGATTGTCTAAAAGAACAAGATTTTGAGTTTCTCACAGGTTCTAACATGGAAGCTTCCCCAGAGCTTTTATTGTATGGGGACCCTCCTTAATATATATTTTTTTAAATTTTTAGTATTTGTTGTATAGCAATAGCACAAATACATCATTTGTGAAAATTTCACTTTTAATTTTCTAGCTATCACAGTTTATGAGATACAGACAGAGAGTTTCACTCTTTGGGTATGGAACCGTAAAAATATTTTTTTTAAAAATCAAGAGAAGTCATAATCCTGAATTGATCAATTTGACATTGTGTTACTTACAAATTATTTTAAACAAACACTTTTTTTTTTTTTTTTTTTTTTTTTTTTTTTTTTTTTTTTTAATTTTTCCTATCTGCAATCGGCTTTCAGCCATAATCAGATGGTTTCTGGGCTTTATTCGTAGTAGGTGCCATTTCATTAAATGTCACCCTATAAATTTATTAAAATAGATATTTAGTTTCTGTGCTCTATGTCTAGTATTTGCACTCTTTTTAGGCGAGTGACTTCTTCTTGTCTAGTTAATAGGTTCTTTGCTAGTTCATTTATGTGTTTATTAAGTCGTTCTTTGTATCTCTTGCTTATTATACATGCTTCCTCCTTTACGGTTGGTATCTCCAGGTATTCATGTATTTCCTTGTTTCTCACGAACCAGTGTGCACTTGAGATAGTTCTTAAAGCAATGTTTTGGAATCTCTGGAGAATCTCAATATTGGAGTTGCTAGCAGAGCCCCAAAGTTCTATACCGTACGTCCATATCGGTTTTATGAAGACCTTGTAAACTAGTAGCTTGTTACTAAGGGATAGTCGGGATTGTCGCCCTAATAACCAAGACAAACTTTTAAATTGCAAGGTGGCTTCTGTTTTTTTGGCTCTGATGTGGGTAGCCCAGGTAAGTCTTCTATCTAAGTGTAGTCCGAGATATTTCACATTGTTATTGCTTGGTAGCGGTTGGTCCTCCAAAGTTACAGACGGGCAATCGCCCTTTCGGAGCGTGAATGTAACTTGTGTTGATTTATTTACGCTAGGTTTAATTCTCCATTTTTTAAGCCATACGTTGATTTTATTAAGCTGTTCTTGTAATTTTAGAGAAGCATTACTTGGATTTTCATCGCTTGCAAGGCAGGCTGTGTCATCAGCGTATGTTGCTGTAACAACATTTTCTGTTTCAGGTAAGTCTGCCGTATATATTGAATATAAAACTGGACCAAGCTCTGATCCTTGAGGGACTGAGGCGGTGATGTAGTACATCATTGACATTTCATCCTCATATTTAACTTGGAATCTTCTCTGTTCCAGATATGATTTAAGGATCATGTAAAGTGAATTCGGTAGGAGGGTTTTTAGTTTGTACAACAATCCTTTGTGCCAAACTTTGTCGAATGCCTGTTGGATGTCAATAAATGCAGCTGAGCAATATTCTTTCTTCTCTAACGACTGTCTCACTTTCTGAACCACGCGATGTACCTGTTCTACCGTAGAGTGTTTATCGCGGAATCCAAATTGATGGTCAGGGATGATCTTGCTTTCGTCTAGGACTGGTTTAAGTCTTTGCAGAAAAATTTTTTCGAAAACCTTAGACAGAACAGGTAGTAGGCTTATAGGCCTGTATGAGCTAGGATTCGTTGGTGGTTTTCCCGGTTTTAGAATCATACAGATCTGAGATATTTTCCATAACTTAGGATAGTACTGTATTCTGAGGATGGAATTAAAAAGTAAACAAACACTAACAAGAATCTAATGTTTGTTTAATGTTATATAATATATATAACAAATACTAAAGAAGGTTATATCAATGTTAATTTTAAAATGTTTTTACTTACGTTATTTGTCTATCATGTAATGTTTCGGAATATTTCACAATCAATTGTACATTATATTTAAGCAAATCATTTTGTAAATTAGTGAACCATTCCCATTGATCACTTTCTGATTTACCATCTTTTGTTGTTAACAATTCTATATGTTGTAACTTTTCACATGATTTAACTAATAACTCACATAACCTAAGGAAATTTTGGCACTGGAAGTAAATATAATAAATAAATATAAATTCATATCCATGTCAAAATTTAAAAATATGTATTCAATAATTATTCAGCTAATAATATAGTTAAATAGACATACCTGATGAAAACTTCTAATGTAAGGATCTTCAACGAGCACATATTGTACTTCACTATCAAGAAACCTGCCAAACAATGTTTTATAACTATGACCAGTTGAATTGTTTTCTATGTGAACTTGCTCATGAAACTTTCCTGT
The DNA here is from genome assembly GCA_037178615.1 of Dione vanillae. Lineage (NCBI taxonomy): Eukaryota > Metazoa > Arthropoda > Insecta > Lepidoptera > Nymphalidae > Dione > Dione vanillae. The sequence continues at coordinate 485,075 of JAZFAU010000286.1, read as the reverse complement.
TTCTTTTTGATTTAATACCAATTTCTTTATAGCCTCGGCTCTGTTCATATATTCTTCAATCTTCTTGCGGAGATAGCTTTTTGTTGAATCATCATTTTCACCTGAAAATACAATATTATAATAGTTCTTTTATAAAAAAAATTACTGATTATCAATAAAGGTCACAAGAATTATTCAATAATTTAGAAACCTGATGAGTGATAAATGTATTTAACAAACCTTTTATCTTATCCACTAATATTTGCAAGCCCTCTTGATAGCAAACAAGAGCTTCTGTGTACCTCTTCTTGGTATCCAATTCTACACCTCGTTTGAGAATGTTTATAGCAGCACTTTCAATATTCATGACCGTATCTTATATGTACTCAAAACTCATATATTTCAATTTTATTTATTCATCGTTGACCAAAAAGGTATGTTTAAATTAAATATAACAGCACTTACAATTATTAATAAATAGATCTCATGATATATCATGTAACAATTAAACTATTCTCAAATACTAAATTGTTCGTATGTATTCTTAACAATTGAAAACAAAATGTAAAAAATGGGTAGATGAATGACAGACTGCATTCACGGGGAAAAACCTTTTAGGCGTTCATACAGAAAACTTTTCAATATTTATCAAGAAATATCTAACAATAATAGAAAATAATTTAATGACTGATGTTCACATATATTTATCTATTCCGTGATTTTAAATGATATTATTTGAAAGTCTATATAGACAGTCATTTGTTATAAAATTGATTAAGGTAGTTTAATTTATATTGAATTTTTATATATTTTATTAGACATTGTAGTTAATAGAATAGTTCTAATGCTATTATTTATAATTTGTACTATGGCATGAAAAAATTAATATAACTTAATTATTTTGTAACAGTCCTTACAAATACATTAATTTGAACTTGACATGACAGCTGTCAAAAATTGTCAAAAGTTGTAAACAAACGAACATGTGGATGGTGTGATAGCTTATTATTTATTGTTATACCGTTGTTATTTATAATGTTGTAATTTATGTATAAATTTATGAATAAAACATATATTTAGATATTAAATCATTGATTTTAAAGGATAATATAAAAAATCAAAACTTTAAAATGTCTCATGAACTAGGACGAGTCGTCTCGCAAATCCTTCAAAGATATTACGGTGACATAGTACAGAAAGTCGGCGATGATTTATTTCTTTATGGAAGCAAGCCAATTAATATGATAGTAAAAACTACAGGTCTTCCAAGAATACAAGTAACTATAACAATAAAGTTTTTTTTTTTAAATAAAATCTTGTTTCACGTTGTTATTTATTCTAATGCAATATTTTGTTAGGTCATAGAAAGCTTGAGAACTTTACTGAAGTTTGATTTGGCAAGTTTTGAAGCTACGGATGTTATTGTTGACTATAAATTGAATCCTGATAATATATTACTACTTATAAGATATCCTAGGTAAGGAGAATATAATAAAAATATTTATATTTTTAAGTCAGTTAGTCACATGACATTTGTATGTGTTTTTTAGATATCTATTGCAAATGAAAAGTAAATATGGTAGTGAGGCTGAGATGATAATAGAAGAACTACTTCAACAGGCCTCTTGTACTGCTACTGTGCTATTAGTTACTGTTATGAACAAGTATAAAGATGACAAGGTAATATTTAAACAATAAAAATAAGATGACAATATAATTTACAAATAATTATAAAAATTAATATATGGAATAGTTACATATTGATTAAAAAGTGTAAAAAAACATTACTTATATTTTTATGATTTTTTAAAGTGTTAGTCCACACTGAGGATAGAAAGAATACTTTATAAAAAATGTATAAAAATTTGAACAACCGTGCATGGTTTGTAAGAGGAAGTGGGTTCGAGTCCCGCTGTGTTTCATATTATTATATGTTTTTCTTTAAGTGATATTACTTATTTCAGGAAAAAAATATAACAATGGTAAAGCTTAAAGATACATTCATCAGCTTAGCCACAGCTGGTTACATTCAACAAGCCCCAGTTGCTGAACTCAAGGAAAGTGACATACCTACATTAGTTCCTGTTGCCACAATTGTACCAGATTTGGATGTAAGAGAGTTAATGCAGGCTATGACTAATAATTTAAGCGATTGTAAGGATAGTAAGTATTTAGGGTTTATATTATTTTAATTAAAAATAACATAGGTGAGGTAGGAATAGGTGAAAATTTATTTATTTATTAATTTTTAAATGTATTACCAAAATGATAAAGGTCAACTTAACTAGTAGACCCAGTCTAAATAAATTTATATATAAATTATTGTTCTTATGTTTCACTTTATGTGATGACTGCTTCGTCATCACATTCAAATCTATTATGTTCTTAGTTTCTTTATTTACTTTTACAGATACATATTGGAAAGTGAATTTTGATAGATTCCACTTGGATTTCCGGGATGATGTCATGATTAAAGCAGTGACTCGTAGAATAGATGAAAATGGTAATAACATTTGTACCTTTTAACTTTTTTCTGTTTTATCAATTTTGTTTAAATATTGTAATTATAATGTCCAAAACCGATCTTCAAAAATGCTTAAATAATACTTTTTTTAAGCTTCACACTTTATTCCGCATAGTTGCTTAGTCTCTGCTTTCTCCGTCCCCGCTTTCTGCCCTTTGCAAGGTATTGCGCGTTGAGTGGCGGAACTTAACGCCGCGCTTTGCGTAGTTGCCAGAATGAAGAAAATGGAAATAGAATAAAAATCCATCATCCCATCATCGCAATCGAACCCACAAACCGTCGCGTTACGGGCAGACGTTGCGCCTTTGCGCCACGACGGCCCTCTTATATTAATATTAACGTCCTCTTAGAGATATAATATTGCTATAACGTGTAAATTTCCAAGTTTGTGTTTAGCTGGGGAACTAATGCGGGTATTATTGGAACAAATGTACTTGACGTCGTCCGCGTGGGCGCCGGAGTCGTCCCCGGTGTGCGCCACCGACCTAAGGGAGAACGCGCGTCGAGTGCCCGACAAGCCTCTGCTGCATATGCACGTTGATCAGTACTTGAAGGTTTTAGGTATAATACTGTTTCTTATTTTCGTTTATATTGATTTTCCTGTTCTTTTAATTAGGAAATGCCAAATAAATTTATTTAAAATAAGAGTTATATGCTTGATATTTTGAACGTCTTTACTATTATAGTAGAAATTCGATTAACCGGACTGATTGTTTTAACTTTCGATTATCCGGATTCCATACATTCTTATATCTTTTGATATGCATTCAATCTCAACCTTCTAAAATTCTCTTAGATAGTTCTAAAAAGTCCTTTCCTTTTAGACTTACATGCTTCCATTCCATAAAGGCATTCTTATGTCTTTTAATATTCTATTCAAAACTCGCCTCTGTGTTGTTTCGTCTTGTAAGTAGAGGAGAGCGGGGGCGGGCTGATGCGTAGCGCAGTCGAGGCGGACGGCGGGAAGATATGCATTGAATCTCAACCGTTTCTCTCTCGGCGAGCTCTAGAAAATCTTTTCCTTTTAGCTATTTCAATGAACTGAACCGTTTCCATTCCATAAAGACATTATATCTTTTGATATGCCTCAATCTCAACCTTCTAAAAATAGCGAGTTCTGGAATGTCCTTTGCTTGTACCCGTTTAGACTGAAACGTTTCCATTCCATAAAGACATTCTTATATTTTTGATATTCCATCCAAAAAATCGCCACCGTGTCGTGACTGGTGTGTCGTGTGTGTAGAGGAGAGCGGGGGCGGGTTGGTGCGTCGCGTGGGCGAGGCGGGCGGCGGGCAGTACGCGGTGTGCGCGCGCCGCGCCGCCGCCGCCGCGCTGCTGGCGTTGCTCGACCACGTCGTCACCGAGCGCCTCGGCAGCCACGCCGCCAGGATATTCAGGTAGACTCCAGTCTTACGGTTTCACCCCTTGCTGATAAAGTCTCATGGCATGGTAGGCAGAGGAACTGCAGGAACCATAGGAACCTAGTGTTAAGACACTTCGTTGCTTCTCCCCGCTTTCCGTCTCTTTCAAGACTTTATGTGTTGAGTGGCAGAACTCAACGCTGTGCTTTGCCTAGTTGCCAGAGCGAAGAAAATGGAAATTGAAAAATCCATCTTCCCCGTGTGGGAATTGAACCCACTAACCGTCGCGCTTACAGGTAGACGCTGACGCGTCTGCGCCACGACGGTCCTCCATGGATGGTATGGATATTTTGCTGTCTGTTTTACAGTGGACCCCCGATAACCTGGCACCTCATGTAATCCGACATGTCTTTGAACGAAAAAATTAATGACGATGAATGTTTTGAAGCTTCATAATTTGATAATAATTTCCACATATGTATGTGCATTGATGCTTAATATTACAATAAAACGTAAGCTATCTGTTGTTACTTAATTTACTAAATTCGACGCACATGAAATATGAACGATTTGTAGTTCTAAGTACAAATAAAATCTTGTCATTGGATGTAATTTGTCAGTTATATGTCGGATTACCGGAGGTCCACTGTATACATAAAAAAATTAAATTTGAAAACATTTTCAGCTATGAATTATAACTTATACTTCCCATTGATTCAAAGTTAATGAACTAAGGAACCCTCGATGCTTTGATATTTGGCTTGGTTTCGACCTATTTGTTTTAGATCTCTTAAAACTTACATATTGTGTCTCACTGAATGACAAATATTGGACGTAATTAAAAATACAATTTATTTATAAAAATATTGAAAAATTATGTAATTGTTATAATGATACTAATTGCGATGGCGACAGTTACTGCTATATGCTTAGTTTAAATATAAAGATATATCTTCAAAAATGTAATATATAATATAATATTTTCAGACTAATACGCGCAAAAAAATATATAGAAGAAGAGGACATACAGAAAAATGCAATGTTGCCGAACAAAGAGTGCAAGGAACTCACTTATAAGTTATTAGAGGAACACTTTATTAGTGTGCAGGTGATATTTTTACTATAAATTAAGAATTACGTTCATTATAATATAATATTTGAATTACGTTCATTATGATATAATATTTGAATTACGTTCATTATGATATAATATTTGAATTACGTTCATTATGATATAATTTAAATGTTTTAATAAATTCGTGTTCTGGTTATTTTTTTTCTTATAACTAAATTAACATTGTTATTATTTAATGCATTTCATATTTCGTTGCAAGCAAGTATTACGATCTACACTACGAAATATTAATATATTGTATTTATTACCTTCTGTCCGCGTCTTCGTCCATGCATACTTTCCATTTTACTCTTTTAGAAAAAAAATGTCCATTTCATCAAAACAGAGCATTATTATTTATAATCATGGCCATTTCTACCGATTTTTATATTTAAATACGAAATTATAAAACTAGATAAATTCTCCATATAAATTTTACCTCCATGGGAGAGAATTTCACGAAGATTCGCTTTATTTACGTATATAACTTTTAAATATAATCTAAAACTTGCTTTTTATGCTTCTTTTTCAGCCAATGAGGAAAGCCGCGTCAGCGGGCGGTTCTGCGAAAGCTATTTATCTGTATCATGTCAAGTTATTTGAGGTATGTGACGGTTGAAGTAAACAACACATTGTTTTTATTAACGGAAGTCAGAAAGTTGTTCGTTAATCGAAATAAATAAATTGTTACGCACTTAGATACATACTTGAATTACACATTCAATTTTATCAGGAAAATTAACTAAATGGCTTTTGAATTTTTATGCTCTGATTAATAGAAATGCGGCGTCTAGTTCCGCCACTCAACATACAATCTTTCTATCTTTCGAGTTAGGAACCGAGTCTTAAAACTATGACGGGAAAGTGTGAAGTTGCTTTTTTTATATTAATTTATTTTCTTTTTGTAGTTAACATACCAATACGGTTTCTCTTTCTCAACTTCATCCTCTTATCTACAAATGTAAAAGTGTAACCTACTTTACTTGCTTAATAGTATTACAAATTGAAAACTTTACCGTTTTCCTTGCTTCCAGTTAACTTGTAATTAATATGACAAATAGAAAATAGTTATGTTTTAAAAGAAAACAACTATTTAATTGTTTACAAGGCTGTGCTTCGCAGAAATCCATCTTAACTAAGAAAGGAATTTATAAATTCATTTGTTAGTAAATAACAACTTGCAGGTGGCGCAGACAGCGCGCGCCATGTGCCTGCGCGCGCTGCACAACGCGTGCGTGTCGGGGCGCGCGGTGCACAACGCGCACGCGCGCCTGCTCGCCAAGCAGCGGCGCGTGCGCTCCATCGTGCACGGCATGCGCGTGCGCGGCGAGACGCAGGCGCACATCGACGACGTGCTGGACACGCTCACGCCGCCCGAGCTGGCGGCGCTGGCGAATGCCGAACGAAAACTACGCGCGCTCGCCGCCGCCGAACTAGAGCTCGACAAAGCTCTCTTCCTAATATCCTGTTATTTTGCTTATACGAAATAAAGTGTTTGTTTATTGGACGTGTTTTATATTTGTTGTTATAAATATGTATCAGGGATTAAGCAACGGAGTGTTAAGTGAACAGTTAATACTAGGTGTCTGTGGTTCCCGCAGTTCTCTCTGACTAGGGTAGTCAGAGCCATGTGCGGGATAAAGCGTGAGGACATAAAAAAATATATATCGTGTTTCTGAGTTCGAGTGAAATCCCTTCAAAAATAAACTATATGACATTTACAATTTTTCTGTGTCAACTTGTAATATTATTTAAGACATCATTTAAACTTGCATAGGCGGCATTCGTAAGTACATATGTATACTATCTATTGTAATTGATGTTTGTATAAAAAAATAATTGAAAAAAAAATGCTTTTGCGATACATACACAGAACCTCATAAGTCTCGCAATAAAAAATTATTGTGTAAACTCCATATAGAGATATATAATCATAGATATTATATATAAGAGATTGTTAAATAAAAGACATGGATATATTCTTAAAATTTTATTTGACCCCATCGAAACTCAATCGTTCAAACAATGTACAACCTATAATGTCCGATTATAAACCTCGCTATCTACAACCGAACGGACTCGAAGCTGCTACCCGATGCGAGTCGCGACGCACTCACGTACTAACAGGGCACATGACTTAAAACTTAGTTAAAGGATAAAAGTATATTGTATATAGTTTAAATCTTTTGACATATACATATTAATGGAATAGTAAAAAAATAAACCTTTTTTTATAAAACGGTGTACTGAATAATAGGAAAAATAAACTAAACTTAAAATTTAATGGCACCATTGATTAATTAAAAGAATAAACGGTTCTATTAGGTAGAACGAAAATATGTCACGTACCCCATTCTTGTAACAAACCAAAATGTCAATTAATCAACATCATTATAATCATTAATTTTATATTAACAAGTATATAATTATGTACGAAGTAAACCTGTTATACAGTGACACCTAGTATTTGGAATTTATTACAGATACGACCGTTGTATGTGCTGTGGACTATGTATATAGTTTAATGCAGAGAAATAATATTATTTATACTGAAGAAAATTTATTAAACCAAATAAGATTATGATTTGGACTAGGTTTTAATACAATGAATAGTCCACGATATACTAAACGCGAGTATTATTGCTATTTACTTAAACAACATTTATCTATAAAATTGTAACTATTTTATAAAAATATAAGCGGGCCCACATACAACGGTTTTAAAAAATATCAAGCTAATTTGTAACACTAGTATTTGACTAAATAAAAGATATTTACACTTCGTCGACGACCTCCGCCTCGGTCACTGCCATTCCGTGATTAAATTATACTTTCGATGTTCGTAAAACGCTTACTTAATAAATTTATATATAAAGTACATTACTAATATATAATGAAAAATAATAAAAATAAACATATATAAATCAAAATACGTATGTACATATCAAAAAACAAAAGAAAATGTAATATATAAATTGAAATTAAAAATACTAGGAAGTGACAGTGACGTTGCCCAGGTATATAATTAGCGTGTAGTAGAAACACTTATAACTCGATTAATTTTAAAGATCTATATCGCCTATTAATAATATTAGAATACGGTGAAGACATCGAACTATCTGAACTACGATATCACTTAACGACGCTACGCCACACCTGTTTACATAAAGTAACCTTCGAAAAACAAAATGGCGACCGGATATTGGTTGTAGTTGTCATTTTTAATAAGGTCAAAATCATGAACAAGTAAAATTAACTTAATTTATAAAAAAAATTGTATTTATTATTTTGTATTAATTTAATAATTTAAAAAAAATAATATTTTCTTTATAATATTATTAAACTATGAAAACAGATAATATATAAATATAAACCAATTAATTTATCATGATCGCTCTTCGAAGGTTAGTCCATTGTATAATAAAAGCGGTATAGAATTATACCAAGCATATGTACAGAGGATGAAATCAAGCAACAAAAATAAAACATGCGTTAGACATTGTAAATTTATTTTAATTATAACTAGGTATTTTACACAACTTAACAAAAAATATACGCGAACTAAACAGAGTAACCGAAATATAAAAAAACACATAAAATGTAACGGAAATCCGAAACGAATATTGCTACACTTGCTTCCTCTTCGATGTTGGCAAGATTGTTATTTAATATTCAGTTCTTTTAAAAACAAATGTTTGGAAAATTCATTTTCTTTCGGTTCATCGATTCCCAGTCACTTAATACTGATGATAATTTCACATAGCACATTGTATCTGTCGCGTAAATAATTTTATTTGTACTATATCACAAAATATATCGCATTTTTCTTTTACAAAAACGACAGGATAAGTTTCAAAAGTTTCAACATGTATAATAATTTTGATGGAGATTTAAAAATTCTCTACTTTAGTGGCTTATAGGTTGAGCTCAAACAGTTTTTGTTTATTTCAAAAAAATACTTACAAAACAATAAAATTAGACTCTACGACAATATAAAAGTTTTCTTATAATTTTCTTTTAATAACAACTATGATTTTAAACTGCTGGAACTCACACTAGAAGCGATTAACAAAACTTCTGATTCAAATATAATATAATATAATATAGATAACTCAAAAAAGCCAATATAAAATAATATCTAAAGCTAAGTAAATAAAAGCTAAAACAATATAATGTGATGTAAATCATATTAATAAGCTTCTCTTTTATATACAGGAACGTAGCGCTAAACGTACGCGTAGTGACGCGCGGAAATACAAAAATAATACCAAGATCAGCACACGATGATTTCAAATCGATTTTAAAACGGTCATATCGAGTCGAAAGTTCAGTTAAACGATCGATTCTTCGAGGTGGGGGGGTGAAACAAAGTCGCAAGACAATGCAAAATTAATAATTGCATCCAAATAAAACTCCCTTAAAGATAAATTTATTATGAACATATGGTATTGAAGACTTTGTCGTACCTAAACATGCTCGATACTTATTTAAGCTACACTAGCGCAGTAAATAGTGTTACATTAATCGAAATGACAGAGTCACGTTACTACTACATAGCCCGTTATATTATACTATGTACATACAGTGCAAACAAATAATTTGATAGTTCTACCATAATTTGTCATTTCAACTTTATAAATATCTCCGTAATATAAATTCATATAGATGGCCTAAATTATAATACTAGAATAGTTATTGCCCGCAGTTTAGCGTTGTTTCAGTACATTTCGCAGTGACCTCAGTTTTTTTTCAGAAGAATATTTAGACGAGGCAATTTATGTTTATTAATTTATTAATATTTGGTACAGATAAAAAGAAATGAACAAAGCGAATTAAAACCAAGGACACAAAAATCAATGCACAAAGTGGACCCGTAAAACAATATATGCGCGACCGTCAAACAAAAAAAAAATACAAACGTCCAATACGACCAATCATTACAATAATATTTAACTAGCAGTCGACAGCGGATAACTCTATGAACTATAAATACGCGGTGAGATACGAATATAAACGCTTAGTAAGCCGATTTGGATACCTGCGATATTTTTAATAGTACCCCAAAAAGTGTGCGTTACAAATACAATTTCCGAAAGGAAGGAAGGTGCTGATCTGAAATATCTGAAACCAACTGCAAATAACGTATGGGAGGCGAGTCTTTTAAAAACATCACAAGTGAACACTAGGGTTGGGAGAAGGGCTTGGTGTCTACATCACTGAGTGTGAACACATTGTCCGCGATCGCTCGCTCGCTCGCTAACATAAGCGCATTACAATATACAGCACGACGCGGAGCAACAACTGCTTGAACCGCCTTTACTCTTTTGTCGTTGATCTGGAATTGCAAAACAAAATGTATTAACAAAACAGATTAGATATATGTTTGATGTATAAAATAAAAGATAAACTTTCTACGCTGTAGATTTTGTTAAATTAATACTAATGTTATAACGAGTTAATCTTTATTGTTGGATGCAGAGAGATAATCTCAGAAACTACTGGTTAGAATTTAAAAAAAGGTGTCGAATTGTCCATTTTTTATTGATTGTATGTTAAGGTAACCATTCCTGCGGTCAAGGTTACTCTTAGTTATTTTATATTTGAACTCACTATGCAATAATTTACAAGATATTTGTAAAATGACATGATACTATTATAAAATTTTATATTGGGTAATAGTTTTTATGAGTCTAAATATACACCATGTGCTTAAAAATGATGACAATATGGACAATATTTATAACTTACAAATATTGAAGGAAGGATTTGGATGGGATAAAGATTACAGTTTAGGTACGTTAACTCCATCGGACTTCTGGAAAATGGGTTGAATATTATTATATTTTAGTATGGAATAATATTTATTTAACTATAAGCTTACAAACAAAGAAACGCACAGAAAATTATATAATAGTTTTATTTATGCCATTTACTACTTTAATAAATTATTTTTAAAGTTCACCATATATCGTGAAATACCAGTTATTCCAAATGGATCTCATAATATTTCTATAAAAAATCCTATAGAATAAACAAACAACGTACCATGTGAGTTAGGCTCGGGCAAGTGTTCGCGCGGTACTAGATGCATGACAGTGGTGCGTCCTAGAGGCAGGCCGAGCGCGCCGAGCGTCACCGAGCTGTGCAGGAAGCGCCCCTGGTATATAAGTCGGAGGATTTCGGCGCGAGATACGCATTCTGTTGCCCAGTCCGCTGGAATATTACAAAAAAATAAAAATAAAATATTTATGTTAAGTTTTATTTTTGGATAGTTGTTTTTACTACGAGTGTTGGTGTAATTTTTTTTCAAACTGTTTATGACTTTCAAATTGGCTATCATATTAACAAGATTATTTTAATTAAATATAATGATTTAGCTAAACCATCGATTGTTAAGTACAATGGAATACGGTATATAATTTTTTTAAAATAATAATTTCAAAAATCTGTGTATGGTATCCCAACATTCGTTTTCTATCTATTTACTTCGTAACAGCCTACTGTTACGGTATATGGTTATTATATGTAATTTAAAAAAATCTCCAAAGTAGTTAAAATATATAAAAAAAATAAGAAAAACAACCAACATATGAAAAAGAACAAAATGAAAGGCTATCGGTACGATGCCTCCAGAGAGATTTGAACTCTCGACCCCTGGTTTACAAGACCAGTGCTCTAACCCCTGAGCTATGGAGGCTATGCAATGAAGTGTGTAAATATCAGCTGCTAGCGGAGCGCGTCACACTCGACACACATACATACAAATACAATGCTTTGTAATACACAAATGTATTTTCGAAGTATTATCGGTGAATCATTCATAGATGGCGCTGTATTTAAATCTACCAAAAACTTAATTTTATTATTTACTAGTAAAGTGGACTACTTTTAGACGTGGCCTAAAATGTTATATATAATAAAATATAAATCGCTCATAGACTTAAAGCCTGTAATATATTAAAATATTATATTTTATTATTAAATTGCAGACCGTCGTAGCGCAGAGGCGTAAGCGTCTGCCTGTTAACGCGACGGTTTCTGGGTTCGATTCCCACTCGAGGAAGATGGATTTTTCTATTTCCATTTTCTTCGCTCTGGCAACTAAGCAAAGCGCGGCGTTGAGTTCCGCCAATCAACACGCAATGCCTCGAAAAAGGCGGAAAGCGGGGACGGAAAAAAAAAGCAGGGACTGAGCAACGGAGTGTCTTAACACTAGGTTCGTATGGTTCCTACAGTTCCCTCTGCCTACCCTGCCATGTGCGGAATAAAGCGTGAAGGTATAAAAGAAAAAAAAATGCAGATATTACTCTGCTTGAATCTTTTGTAGTAGCCTTATTTTCAAATTCGTAAAGCAATACTTTTAATTTTAATATACTATACTGTTTTTATATTATTATTACAAAATGATATTATATTAAAACACGTTGATATTATAAAATAAATGTTTAAACAGAAAATATACCAAATACATAGCAATAGTAAATACATTTTATGTGACATTTACGAAGCATAAAGTTCGTTGTACGTATCGTGGCCGGCAGACTATCAGTAGATTTGCGGTTAGGTTAATCGCGTGCGCCCATCTGGTTAAGGGTTAGTATGCATTTGTAGGAACTAAACCTTACAAAAGATTTTCTCTTTAGCAAACTTTTTCATTATTATTTTGCCGCAGAGTTATTTCCCACTTCACCAAAACAAATGCTCAAATGACAACTTATTACACTGAGTTTCACCTTTTCTTAGGTGATGAAAAGGAGAATATTGTGTTTAAATATTAATTTTGTAATTATCAATCTGCTTTTTTTATAGCTTCACGCTTTATCCTACACATGGCAGGGTAGGCAGAGGGAGCTGCAGGAACTGTGGGAACCTAGTGTTAAGACACTCCGTTGCTTAGTCCCTACTTTCTCCGTCCCCGCTTTCCGCCATTTTCGAGGCATTCCGTGTTGAGTGGCGGAACTCAACGCCGCGCTTTATCTCTGCTTTTCTAATTTTTAACTACTATATCTATGTTTTACCAGGTTGTGAAATTCTGCTGCTATGAGAAATTCATAGCAGCAGAACTTTACAACGTGGATTATATAAAATTTCACGCTGAAACATGCAAAATAAAAGCACAATAAACCGTAAAAGTTTCTTTACAACCAAAACGTTCAGAACTGGATCTATTCACTATTTAAATGTAAAAAAAACCTTTTCAAATTCAAGACACGGTTACTAAAATGCCTACAAAACACTCTAGCAATACAGGTATAAAAGGATGAAATGATGAACCACAACCGTACATAGTGACCCTAAAACTAGGTAGCAAGCCGCAGGCTGCACTGCAGTGTTTAAATCATTCGACTTGCTACTAAAGAACGAAGCCTAAATTCGCTTTTGTTATTTTCATTGTATTATTTGCTTGGCCGTTGTTCAGAGAACTGTATAATATTGTATAATTATATATTTTTAAATTATGCACACAGGAAAAATTTTAACATTTTTAAATTAAAACATTTCTACATAAAAAATAAAAAAATATGAAGTAATTTGTTTCTTTGAACAAAAGAAGTAACAATATGAAATATAATGTAAATCGAACTCAACACAACGGTTTGAGACGTAGTGCGAATCGTCAGAATTCCACTAGGAAATGAAACAGGGTGTGGGTACATGCATTTTAATTGCATTCAGTGCAATCTTTCAGCAAACTTTAGGTAAAGAGTATAATATAACACTTTTGTCACTTTATTTTTTTCAACGTGCGACTATTTATAAAATGTAATAAAGCTAATAAACATACAAATAACCAGAGTAACGATCCCTGTCCCGTCAAGCCTTTCCCCCCATGTGACAGACAAGCGCAGTGACATTCATTAATTTGCAATGCAAAATTTCATAGTACGTTGCGCCCACTGCAGCTAGTAATTTCACCAATAATTCAGTGTTTGCGTATTTCATACTTGCTTACACAATCTGAAGGAATTTATAAGATAAATATAACTTATGCACAATTAATGAAGATATACCTATATATATTAATAATTCACCAACCGCATGACTTTTTTTTCCTTTTATATATTATTATAATTCTTGTATGTCTAGTAACGATATTTCCATGTTAAAGATAATGCGTCTCTAAGTGGCGAAACTCAACGCTACGCTTTGTCTTAGCACAGCAAGTGAGCACAAACTCACACATTGCGATTAAAGACAGGCCACGTTTCACTACGCCACTATCACATTAAGAGTATGTCAACATTACCTATATATTTTCTATACATAGAAAAATATTCTAAGCAAAGTTTACCACGAGTCTTTTACTTCAGTGTTTTTAATATTAAATAAATAATTATTATGTGATTAATATTGTTAAAAACTAAACATAAAAAACCAAAAATATGAAGATATATACATTTTATAATATAAGCCTATTTAGTTATGAATAAGAAGTCGGCTCCTGCCAAATCAGTTAATTTAAAAAAAGTAAAACACGCCGTTTACTATAGGGAGTATATTTTTTGAGTGTTCAGTAGATGAACTTCATTTAACTTCAGCTAAAATTTTAACTCCCTTTACAGCATTCATTTTAGTTAACACCTTAACTGGATATAATTTGCTTTATGAAAATTACTTCACTAGTTTGTTTTAGTCTAGGACCAACAGTATTTTTAATAAGAATTAATAATTATTAATTATAATTACTACTAATTAGTACCAAATCCTACTTATTTTTAATTACTATTAGTATATATATATGTAAAAATTTTAACTAATAACTCAACTAAATTAACTAAACCCGGCGTCGATTTCTTATAATCTTAACTAGTTAGTTCCCATCTTCTCACTTCGCTATTCGGTAAAAATAGTGAATTTAAAAAGTGTATTTATAGTGACAATATTAATCACTATTTGTCCAATAGCGCAAAAATGTGTTCAGTTCTTTAATTACGGCGTTTCGAGTGCGCCGCTTGAGTATAAATCACTTTGCCAATGAAACGTTGTAAGGAGAAAATAGTACAGAATTGAGAAGCGGAATACGTTCATCCATCCATCTACCCTATAAAATGAAGGTGTATATATATATATATATATATATATATATATATATATATATATATATATATATATATATATATATATATATATATATATATATATATATATATATATATATATATATATATATATATATATATATATATATATATATATATATATATATATATATTCCATATACCCTTTACAGTGTAATACTAATAACCTAGTTTAATGGTACAATTATACGACATAATAGTATGACCATAGCAAACAAAGTTTACACTACTTACACGGAGGACAGTATAATTATTGTAATGTAACGTGCAATGTAAGTGTACAAGCATCAGACACCGCTAAGTAGCTCGGGGGCTCAATTAGCGAAGTTTAGCATAATTAGTGTAATTTAACGTTCATGGATGTTCCGCGGTACGTCCAACGACTACTGTTCGTCGAAGACTTGTGATATTAACTATTACTTTTTCATTACAAAAAAGCCGAAAAAAGAACCAAAGGAATATAAAAGCTCCAAAGTTAAGAAAATCTGTTAAATATTCATATTAACTGTAAAATATATTTTTTTAAATACGCATTATTGGCCTCGTATTTTTTATTGATTATAATAAACATATGCTTCATGATTATTGAAATATTTTAGCTAACAAACTAATTTCTTATCATTTTGCCAAAAAAAATTAATACAAACCTGCTAGATAGTGACTACTAAATACAATAAAACAAAAGATGTTTCGTCGAAGTCAATTAAAGTTCCATCACATCTCCATACAACACATTATGTAGGCACACTGCATTTCTACGAGCTGCAGCGGGTTACTGACCTGAGGCAACCGTGGCGAGGCCGACTGCTGATCACTTAATTGTTCTATTTTGTGCAGCGGTGGGCGTAGCGTGAACACCGGCGAATATACGCGAGAAGTGCTAAATTGCTTGAGACATTGTCTATATGTATATGTATATGTATATGTATATGTATATGTATATGTATATGTATATGTGTATATGTATATTATGTATATATATATATAATATATATATATATATATATATATATATATATATATATATATATATATATATATATATATATATATATGTATAGTATATGTATATCTATATGTATATGTATGTTATACGAGTACTTACTGATCGATAACTGATCATCAATTTTGTATTTAAACAGGTAAGATTATTCGTATATTTAAATCTACTTAATAATACTATTAATATCGCATATACGTTCTTGTATTCAGAAAAAAAGTTGCCGTAAAATTTTGTTACAAACTTCCAAGATTTAAAAGAGATGGCTGTTTGAAACAATGACAAAATTAGCATAGAGATCTAACACGTCGAGAACCGGAGCAAACTCAAAATTAGAAATCAAAGAGGGGAGGGAAGATTACGTATAGTAATGCATTACGCACAATTACCGGGGTTGCTTTTTTATAGGGTTTTTAGATTTCCTAATTAGTCTAATGGTATTCAGTCGTCAAATAATTTATGTGCATTTTTATACCACCTACGCGTACGAGTATTGACTATTGAGGTGTTGAAGAATTCCATATCTTAAATAAATTGTTTGGTTGAATGCGCAAATCTCAGGAACTTTTGATTTGACTTGAAACTGTTCCTTATTTCGGAGAGTTCTTCTTCACTTTCAGTTATTTTAATTTAATCAAGTACTAAGTCGCGGGAAAAGCTAGCTAATCACAAACTCAAATATCTCTAGTAGTGTGAATTTTTATAAACCTATTATAAAAATTCACACTACTAGAGATATTTGTTTATATATCTTTACTCTTTATTATATCTACGCTTCTGTCGTTTTTTACTGCTATACGGTAGATTACTTTTGCATTTCTGTCTTAGCGTCAGTCTTTGTTTAACTTTCTTATAGTACGAGAGTACAAGAAATACATTGCTTCCAAAAACATTTTTACGTCACGATGGTTATAATGTATATACATTAAATTCAGGGCTGAATATCGTCATGTCTATCAGTCGAGGTCCTTTATTTGCGGACAAATCCGTGCTGTGGCCTCGATACGCATTAACCTATTCCCTCTAGTGATTCGTGCCGTTATTTCTTTATGAAATGCAAACCTGCGCAGTCTCTATATAATGTACATTTAGGTATAAATTGAATTTTTTTTTATTATGATGGATCTTATGACTTTAGAGACTTTGTAATATTTTCTTAATTATTTCAAATACATAAGTATAAATTTAGATAATATTAAACTCACTTATAGCTTTAAATATCTAAAACGTTCTATATCTAAAAATCAGTTTCAAGTATGTCAAACCTCGACGTTTTATACTATAAATTCTATACATTGCGTATTTAGTGGTGCTACTTTACGCCGCGCTTTATTATTGTCAGCCATTAATATAATTTGAATATTATACTTTCGAATGGAAATTGAACTCCCAACCATGTTTTTAAGTATTTAACGCTGTTCTTATTTTACGTTAACTATATATGTATGTATGTGTTATATATGTAACATATAACAGCACGTAGACCTGTAAACGTTTCAATCTACAGTAATTGTATTCTAATTATTGTGGTTATATAGGTGCATCCTAATATACAGTTCTTTATAAGGACTAGCAATAAGCACATTGGAGATAATATACTTTTTTAATATTTTATAATGTATGTAATATGTTATCTATGTAATAATATATTACTTACAACAAATAATATGTTTATGCTACAAGCAAGTATAAATTTTTCAGAGAGCTTTTTTTATAGGTGCAATATAGTAATACAGCATATCTATACCTCGTTAATTCCTTGTTATTCCGGTACAAATAGGAGAATTCAAAACTTTGACATTTTATAGACGATGCTATTATGAGCTTAATTTCTGCTTTCCTTTGCAGTTCTTTTCTTTGGTATCAGCATTCCGCTCGAGATGTTCAGTAATTGCTAACTTTGCGTTGCACAAACGTTTATACTTAGCTTAATAGGCTGCAAAGTTCCGGATAAGGCCATTTAACAAAACCGTACACTAAAGTAGGTTGGGTTACACGTTGATTTCCGGTCTTAAGTAAACTTATAAGTAATGATTACCATCTTTCTGGTGCGTGGCTCGGTAAGTGGGGAATGATACCTACTTTGGAAAACATTGTGCACTTTACGTTTTTTATACTACAACTACAACACATACTACAATACATTTCCATTTACTTATATTAAATTAAAATCGTAATTA
This sequence comes from Dione vanillae, assembly GCA_037178615.1. Classification (NCBI taxonomy): domain Eukaryota; kingdom Metazoa; phylum Arthropoda; class Insecta; order Lepidoptera; family Nymphalidae; genus Dione; species Dione vanillae. Next base: position 466,838 of record JAZFAU010000286.1, on the reverse strand, counting down.
ATGTATTTCAGTTTTTGTATGTTTTATTTTTTTAGTATTTTTATAAGTGTATTTTATTTCTCAATATTATATAATCATCAATCGTTGATAGGTGGGCAAAAAATCAAATTAATCGAACATTTCAAAGTTGATCAAAATCACGTTCAAAGATTCTTTTACATAGATAAATACCTACATACGACCGAAGCTGTGAAGAGCACGTTAAAAAGAATAATAGATTAGCTTAGTACCATTTTGTCTTTGTCTTTCACTGCAATATTAATGCAATTGCAATATCCCTAAAAAATGGTAATTGGTAATAAATATTGTTACAATCTCGTATAGGTGGGTTACATAGTGTTTTTACTTTAAGAAACGTGACACTAGACGATGTATCCGCCCGCTATTAAACTTCGAAGGACACGTTGAGTATCCTAAGTGTTCTGGAGGCTGAAGGGCCGATGGATCCCTCTCATTAACGAGCGGGATGCATTTGAGTGCCACTTTAAGGGACTATGTAGATCGTTTTATACTTTAGAGACAAATACAAACACTTGAAGAATATAAGTCACAATAGATATTGAAAATAAAGAACTTTTATTAATATAGAATAAGTATTTAGAACATCTTTAGTCTACAAAAATACGTACAAATACTTAAGACAAATAATAAAATACGCCTTATCATAATTACGTATATGTCACAAAAAATATCTAGATATAAATTGCTCACTTTACCCATTCAAATTCAAACTCATATAGTATGTTATATAATGAGATAGTAATTTTATTTAAGTCTAAATGCTTCACCGTTGGGCACTACTAGCTCAAGGTAAAACGAATAATTGGAATATAATCTTATTCAAGGTGTTTACCTATTGTATGCTTGCTTTTATTAATAATGTTACAATTTTAATTGCATAGTAAAAGTATATCCGCACGTAAAGCGAGGCATCGTTATTATTAAATTTCAATAAGCAATATGCAATGATTTTTTTCTATACAAAAATTTAATACGCAAAACCTTACACGATGTTGAAGATACTTATGAGATACTTCTATGTAGCAAACAGGCTATAAAATGGAAAATAAATCGTTAGGAACGAGCACGTTGCTCGTAATTCTTTTATAACATGAAGAAAATTAATTCTATTAAATCCAAGTTTAACTTGTGCAAAACGATGTAAGAAAAGACGTTCAGTATAGACTTCGAATGGAAATCTCTTATTGAGTGGTCTATTCAAACGTTACAAAGACGGTCCCGTGCACCGGCATCGGCCATATCCGGTCCCCGGTAGCTTTTAATTTATCTACAGATGAATCTTTGTGAGTTTAGAACTAGGTCAAATTTTGAAGCAAAGCTTCTAAAGGCATTCGGGTAGATTATCTTTATTAGTCCTATTACATTACAAAAGTTAAACTTTATTCGTGTCGATCATTAATTATTCCAAACTTGAAGTCCTTGAAGGCCGTATTATAATGTTTCAGTAGAATATTCGAGACTTATCTGTATCTTACTAAGACAGTAAGATTGAATTAATTTAAAGGAGGGAATTGATACTTCACGAAACTATAGTAGTATTGAATCTGTACAATAATAAAACGAGTATTTTATTAAAACATGTACGCCATCATAAATAAAATTAAAGTAAGTTTAGATCATTTATCATGTCAAGTAATAATTTAAAGTTGAAGGGATGATTAATTAGCAGAAGGTCTCTCCTTCAAGTCGTCGCTTAATTACAAAAGAAACAACAAGAAGTGTGTCACCAGTTCTCACCGACCTATAGCTTGAGGCGTTGCACGAGTCTATTGTCCCGTGGTATCTGAAAGTGAAGCGCTTACACGCTTACATGATACACACGTGACGACTAACAATATAATATAAGTTGTGTAAACAAATGAGTAATACATTGCAACAAGACGCGGCGTTGTGAAATAATACCTACTTATTAGATTTCATTGTCATTATATTTTTTGAAAGTACCTAGTTACGTTGTTAATTAAAGGCTTAACTTTTTTAAAATTAATTCAAAACGACTATTAAACTTCGATTCTACAGAAACGTCTTATAAATTTATTTCTTTTCTAGTACTTGTCTTCAATTATGTATCTAAGTGAAGTGAATAGTTTACGTAATAACTACTAAATAACTACAAACACAATGCCAAACATTCCCCTGTCCTAATGATTGCCGGATTTATCGTGAAAAATTGCTACAAAATGAGATATATCTTCTTTAATAATGAACGGGGGTATAAATTATTTTGTGGGGCCATTAGTGAGGTACGATTCATTCTTTTAAGCGGAATATTAAAACGCACCATTGGATTCTCCTATTACCGTTTCAGAAAAAACGCCATTGTGTTGCCTCGTCTAAGGGTGTCATTGCGATGACTTTCATGGCGGCTATGCTCGATTGAGCACGGTGTGTATATATTCAATGGAATTGTGATAACGACCCATAAGAATTATGGTATGGATATTAGCAATTTTTCGTAGTAACATGAAATTTTATTACATAAAAAATATTTTTAACTATAATATACGAACTGAAGATCCCTTGAGTGGGGATTGAACCCATAATCACTATGTTTAAATTATTTAAATATAGGTGAGTTTATGTAAAGAAGCATAAGCTAAGCGTAAAGATTAACGTCAATTGTAGAACATTATAGAATTCTGAGAATTTAACATTCTGTTGTCACTTGCATTGTAGCCATAGTATTTATCAATAAAACTCGGGGATATCCCCGCAGTAGACAATGTATTGTAATACCTTCAGCCCAATTGTCGTAAACGTGAACTGCTATGTCGCCGGCCGAGTCCACCGGACTAAACACGAACTCCTTTGTTTTGCCAGAAACGAGGATTAAGCGTAAGTTTATCTGAAACAAATAATCATCTGTTAACAAAATGGCAAAATGTTATGCAAAACACATAACTCTATGAAAGTATACAATAAAATTCAAAATAAAAAATGTATTAAAAAAATTAATGATGTCACACATATTTTAAAATAAAATAGTTTAATATAATGTAACCTGTGTATTAAATTTAAATGTTTTATCATAATAAGTAGTCATTAAAAATCAAATAGACAGTGTAACTGTAGGTATTTCTCTTGCAGAAACAGATTTGGTGTAATGCAGTATGTAGTTTCGCGATATGCTACTTTTATAGCAATAATAAGCTGAACTTGGGTTCTTGAACTTTTATTTGTATGTAAGTACGACAAAATAAATTTTAGGTATTTTATTTGGAGTACAAAATGAAATGTCAAATCATCCTGTCCGAAGTACCACGTACAGTACACATAACCCATTCGAGTAAAGCTTAAATGGATCGCTATTTTTGTTTAACACAAAAACGAAATGAAGAACAAAATAGAGTGAGAAGTTTTTCATAGCGGCGCTCATCGTTAAAGTAGGTCACTTTCCTTTCATGGCTGCCATTTAACTTAATTGTTTAAGCTTTTGATAAATTCAGCCACATTATACTTCACTGGACTGACTACTTTAATTTGAAATGATCTACGTTTTAACAAATTGATATGGTATTTATTAAGTTCAGGTTATCTTTCTTTCAATAATCAACACTTTCGTAATCATGTTGTAAGTAATATACAAATTCGTGTTAATAAACAATTAATTTATCTAACACAGTTGAGTGTACGATTTAATATGTACATATACCTATGCATATCTAAATTTTAGACGCTCATTATTGTTTTAGACGATATGCTATGATTCAAATTACAAAGAGCTTTACATAATTTATCGTGTTCCCTATGTAGGCCTCCATCTTCCTTTACTATTCTTGCTAGGCCATAACAATTAATTTGTAAGACTTAAGAATTATTATATTTTTCATTGGGTAGCTATTAGGCCTAGACAGGCAGCAACATTTGAATATTAAATAAAGAATAAGGAAATAAGAAAACATCATAATAACCCAGCATTTATAAGTTGTTCAGTATGGTGTGCAAATTAAATTAAAAAATACAATTATTGAAAGTTAGTTAGTGTTGCATTGTGATTGCGCAAACAGCTATTTTATTTTCGTGTTGACCTTACTTGACCTTTAGTTTGGAAGTTTTAGGCAACCTAAATCCTAAACCAAATATAAGCGGTTAAAGCTTTGATCAAGTAATCCCTTGGACTTAAAACCGCAAGTAGGTATTTCAGTCGCTACACGAAGGTAAGATTTTTAATCTTGTTTTAAATTAAAATTCATAATACTTTTGGAGACAAAATAATATTTACATCTTATTTGCTTTGTTTTCAGCGACTTCTATTTATATTGAAGAAAAAGTTATTATATTTTATAATGAAAGCGTCAATGATGTTAAAGTAATATTAAACACTAAAATAATAGATATAATGAAAAAATGACCACAAGGACAATGTATGCAGTACTGAAAATATTTTTAATCTTATGAGTAGTGCAGCATAGTAGTGCATCGAAAGCTCATTTATTCGGTAACTTCGTATAGGAATTGTTGTGAGTATTGCTATATCATCTAAATTTATAAGATAAAATATATTATAACATATTATTTGAATAAAGAGTTGAAAATATAGTTACTATGTATTGATATTAGTTAATAGTACATTAATTATAAGAGATATATATTTTCGATTTATTAAACCGTCAATCCACACTAAGAACTATAAAAAAAAATTAATGAAGAGATTATTTATTATTGATCCATTCGCATGATGTAAATATAAAAAACTTAAAAAAACTACATTATAAACAAAAAAAAAAGAAAAAGTGAGTTTTACGCGACCCTGCCAGGATTCGAACCTGGAATCTTCTGATCCGTAGTCAGACGCGTTATCCGTTGCGCCACAGGGCCCTACAAACAATTGTACAAAATAACTTAACGTATTTATATCAGTTATATATATTTTTATAATAACAACATATAGGAAATACAATAATGAATATTATAACCTTTTGGAAAAAAATATTAATTACATAAAAATATTATCATAAGTAAAAAAGTATCAGCGTGTTCGACTGAAAATAAGAAAGAATTTTAAATAAATATAAAGAAAATAAACATTTCAGTTGACTAGCCTAGAATTGTGAAAAAAATCGTATTTACGGCTAGTAATTTTAACGAGTAAAAATAGCTGTTGTCTACCGGCGCTAGGGAGCGAGCGCTGCGGCGGCCATATTTCATTTTTCCCGCCAATGGGACACCCGTCATTGTTATTCTTGCATGGCGGCGCTCGTGAAAAAAAAATCATATTTCCCTTTGTGATATTGCCATCATTCAGCGCTTAGAAATAGGATTCCGCACTTCACAAGAAACTATTTTATTTAAGATTAATGTGCAACATGTTTCGGACCTTTTTCTTAGCTTTAATAAATATCAATTTACATTTCGTTACATTTTATAATAACAACATGATTGCGTACGATGATTATGATTTCTAGTTCAACTCAACAACAACTTCAACAAGAAACGATTATATATTTTTTTAATTTGCCTCTATGCATCGAAAAACAAGTATTAGATAGATATTTCTATCTCAAAGGGCAAATAAATATGTTACGGTATAATAACAGGAAAAAACATTGTAAAATGCCACGATTCACTTATATTTTATTTTACGTTATAACGCCACGTAAAAGTCGATACAAATTGTTCAATCTGCATATCATATTTGTGGGAAAGGCAATTTAGCACGATTATTTAGTTGACAGGAAGAGAAACTGTACACGAACGATATAATAATTGAATACGGTCACTTACTCGTGCTCCCGCCCACTCTCCGATAGCGTACATTATATATTTATTATCTGCTCCGCTGTATTATTAGATTCTGTTTACCAAATAATATATTTTCCAATGTTTTGACAGATAAGAACTACTGTAGTATTTATTAAATTTATTTAATAACAGAAGCTTTTTTTATCACAAACCACACTATAGTACATAATATATTTCAAATAAAATATATATTTATAATATGCCAAAACATGACATTTAGATAATATCATCAAATGTTAGTACATAATAATATATTACAAATAATTATTAAAATTCATGAAAAAAATCCCTATTCCAAAACTATGCGAAACGTGTAGTGTATAATTTTTGGGGGACGTTAATTTATTACAGAAGGCATTCGAAGAGACACTTGAAAAGTTGTGTTTCCGCTGTTCCCCTCTTATTGTTTTGTTATTAAATTCCGTACTACTAAGATAAATAGATGTTGTTTTGTTTGAACATAACCGGTCAGTGTTTTGTGAACTAGTATTATTGTACAATTTTTTATTGATAAAATAGACATCGATGAGAATACACAAAAATGTTTTAACATATACTTGTAAATATATACATATAAAAATCGCAATGAATTGCCTTTTCTGTGGGTGGAATATATAATCCATATAGTATAGTATATATCATCATTTATAGGTACATCATAATATGGTGACAAAGTGTCCACACAATTCAATTGTAAACCCACAAAAATAATATATAAAACTTAAAAAATAGTTGTAATTTTAAGTTTGCAGGGTTCATTTAGAACATAACAGTTGAAAGCTTTGTTGAGTATAATTTCAAAGTGGCCTTAAAAGAAAGAAATGCAGCGGCACGATTTGCATCATTGCGGTCATGTCACTAGTCCTTACACTAAATTTCTCCCTCCCTAGGCACCTTCTAAGCCTACGTTTTATTATTATTATTTTTTTTTATAGTATAGGTGGCAAACGAGCAGACAGATCACCTGATAGTAAGTGAATACTGCCACCCATGGACATTTGCATCACCAGAGGAGCTACAAAACGCGTTGCCGGCCTTTTAGATGGGAATACGCTCTTTTCTTGAAGGTCTGCAGGTCGTATCTGTCCGGAAATACCGCATGCGGCAACTCATTCCATAATTTTGTGGTGCGGGGCAGAAAACTTCTGCTAAATCGTACAGTAGTACTCTGCCAACTGTCAAGGTGGTGGGGGTGGTAGAGTTGTCGCATAGATCGATATCGGAAAGAGGCGGCAGAGATCAGCCCGAACAGTTCTTCAGAGCACTCCCCATGATATAAGCGGTAGAAAATGCATAGCGAGGCTACATCTCTACGCAGTGCCAAGGAGTCGAGCCGGTCAGAAATCATTTCGCAATCAACAATTCGAGTCGCTCTCCTTTGAATGCGGTCTAGAGGGAGAAGCTGGTACTGGGGAGCCCCTGCCCAAAGATGTGAACAGTATTCCATGTGAGACCGAACCTCAGCTTTATAAAGTTGCAGGCGGTGAGCCGGCGTGAAATACCGTTTCGATCTATTGAGCACACCGAGCTTCATCGAGGCTAATTTAGCCTTACCCTCCAGATGACCACGAAACTAGACTTCGCTCGATATGTCGACGCCAAGAATTCCGATATTGGCTGTGACAGTTAGAGGAGTGCTCTCAAAACGATACGACAAATGGCAGCTTTTTAGCGGTGAACGCGCAAACTTGTGTCTTCTTGGGGTTAAATTGGATAAGGTTTAGATTACCCCAGTCTGATATTTTCTGAAACGAAGTTTTAATTTCAGACACAAGTTTGGTTCGGCTTTCAATGACGTTTTCCCGTGAAATGTTGGCGCGGCCGGTGTATAAAGCATCGTCCGTGCTGTCATCCGCATAACAATGAATGCCACTCATTTGCAGCATATCATTAATGTGCAAGAGGAACAGCGTGGGTGATAGCACACAGCCTTTCGGGACATCAGCATTAACGGACATGAGACCAGAGCATTCGCCGTCGACTACGACCTTTATGCTTCTGTTAGTTAGGAAACTGGCGACCCATACGCATAATTTCTCAGGAAGCCCATAGGAAGGAAGCTTTAAAAGTAGCGCTTTATGCCAAACCCGATCGAAGGCCTTCGCTATATCCAGACTAAAAGCCACAGCCTCGCCCTCTCTCGATGGCCTGTGCCCAACGATTTTATTAAGGTGTCTCATATAATCTTCATAATAAAGATAACATTTATTAAATCAACTATAAAAATAATTCATATATGAATGTATCTAGAACCTATCTAGATTAAATTATTATATTATTACTATTGTATCTCATACATATAATAAGTATAATCAATTAGGTTAAATGTAATAGATGTTATAGTACATTCGTAATAATAATATATAATTCATAGCCTTACCTCTAAGTAATAGTGAATAAGAAATGAATATAAAGATACGAGTTAATATTTTGTGATACAATACATATTATTTAGTTCTATACATCGATAATATACACAGTATTAGCATTAATATAGACGATAAGGAAATAAAAACGGTTGCAAGCTAAAAAATGTCGGATCGTGCGTCTGTAGTATTAATAGAGTATAACAAATTATAATTAATTAGCACAAGTCCCACTATTCATTTATTTTATTTTATACTAGTCATATTATCGAGTAAATTAAATGTCTTAAGTAAGCTTAATATTTATATTGTATCAATTGAATACATTTGTTACTTTTATGCGACACCGGCTTACCTTTACAACAATTACACTCTCGATCGCCAATGTAATGTTAACTGTTATATTTTTATGTAATAATATTAAAAATCATACACTATATCATATATTATACATATTTATAACAAATTATATTAAAAAATATGATTAATATAGTGTTACGGTCAGTAACAAATTTTTTTGAGCTATTGAATGAAAGGACAAGAATTCTTGACAAAATTATAAATTTTAATAACGTTGAACTTCAAGGAACAGTTGAAAGTGGGCAGTGGGTGAGTGGCACTTTTTTATGCAAGGAATGCAATTTATATTAATCATGTACTTTAGTAGCTTTAATTTGATGAGATATTATAATTTGTTATGAAAGTTGCGTCAATTTTCCTCTCCTTATTTTTATAAAATCAGCATAATTCATGGAAATCTTTAAAGTAGATAAAATTAATGAAGCGTTAAATAACGTGTCACTTTCGATCTATACGCCAATATTGAATATATATTTCTATAGAAATTAGAAGCATAAATTATATTTGACGAGACATGAAAAAATAAATTAATATTAATCGTTAAAATTTGATATATCTTTATAAAAACACAGTATATATAACAACTATTCCTGTACGGCAATTTTAGAAAATTAAGTTCAAGCCCGCAACAGTGTATGCAAAACACTATATTATGTTGCTGCAATACAATAGCTTCCCAAAAACTAAAATTTATATTCAAATTTTAGTTTGCATACTTTAGTTGGAGCTTTTTAGCCCGTGAGCAGGGAATGTTAATTAATTTATCTTTCCCCTATACAGTTTTGTAATGAAATGCCTTGGATCGCTATTCCTTTGAAAGCTTTTATTTTATACATCAACCACAGTTAAATAAATATAGTAAATATTTTATTTGTTTTTCTTATTCATTCGTTTTAATTAAACATCACCATGCTACAAAATTGCGTCTCTTAGTGTGTATTCCTTTATTCTGCTTTACCTTATATTACGGTAGCATTTTACAATTAAATTATATTATTTTGTAATAACCGTATGTCAATAGTTTTTTACGTTCAATATTTTGAAACGGCAACAATTAATGTGGTCTTTGTGACCCATACCGTACTATATTCATTTACCACCAGTCGGCATTGAAACTTGCCGCAAATACGCAAAGAATATCTAGTGTCATTATACTCCGTTCTTCCGTAAATAAAATATTTACGAGGTATAATTTAGTCATAAAACTTTATACAAAGACAATATTTCAAGGTTTTGTGCTTTGAGATATTGCCACAGTGTCAATAAATAGTATTAATCATTTCAAGGACTATGACTAGGAGGAAAATGTTTAAATAATTAAATGTAAACCATTTAATTATTTAAATATGGTGACATTATGACATGTTTAAAATTAGCATTTAGAAATAAATGCAAATATTTGTATACGTGTGATTACGAATAAAGCTTAAAAATCCCATTGTATGTCTTCACATTTAGTAACGTGATTCATTATTTTACGAAATATAAAAAAATATTTATTGATCGACAAAGTTCTATTCATTCTTCAGAAAACTTAAATAACGTAAAACACTCAATGTCTCGTATATTATTAAAAAATATATATTATTATATTCTACGCTATAATTATGATGATTATGTTAGTTTAGGTCTTAGGTCTTCTGCCTTCTTGTCTACCTATTTGCGTTGTCGTGTATAACTACTAAGTAATAAATCATATATTTGAGAATAGACAAATGTTACGACAGACGAAGTTTGTACACAAAAAGGTACCTCGTTTCAAATTTGTGTGCGACTCGGCCCTAAGGGACACATATCTAGAAGGGCCAAGCTTAAAGATATCGAGAACTTTGAAATTAATCTATATATTCTATTGGTATAGCAGTAGTCTTACGTAAACATAATCTGTGTTCAATCTTTGTTTGTTCTCAATTCGCTAGCGACGAGTAGGTATTTGCACAAACTAAACATAACTAAGTAGCCAGGATAATCTACCAACAATATGCTATTTACTACGCCTTGTGAACTTAGGGGCGATCTGAAGCAAATAAACTGCAATCGATGTATTATCACAGACAAGTATATTGTTATTGATAGTGCTTGATAGAGCCTGCTAGTAGACCAATTAGTGAGAACCTTCACAGTAGTAATTGTTGATTTTGTAATCTGATATGATGAACGTTTTTGATTAATTGGATTAAGGAAGATTATCAATATTAGACGTAGGAAGCAGTACTTGTTATTATAAAACATTTCTGAGTTCATTTCATAAGACATCAAAAGTACACAATACTTATATAAATTCTCTGCATATAAATAACTTGTATAACAAAAGAGATACAAAACTTATTATTTAGGTCAACATAGTATAACAAACACAGCTGTTAGCAAAAGTAAGCATGCATTAGATGTAGAAACATCTGAGCTGCCTAAGTTATCTGAGGTGAAGTTAGTATGTAGCGCATTGCACATTGCTGGCAGACCGCCAACGGTCAGGCCCAACACGCGAGGAACTTCCGCACTATTATTTTTTGGTCAAATTATATTTGTTGTATATTCTGGACAACGAATTCGGAAAAGGAATGTATGAAGAGGAAAATTTTACTTATAGGTTAGGTCATTATAATTACATATTGTATATGTACAACATTACATATTGAAACATAAGTAAGTGCGATATTTTTAAAGGCAATTATCTTAACACTTTTTTTACTATCCTCTTCTACTGCACTTAAAATTTATCCCAGTTAAATCACGCACACAAATAGTTAATCAGCTTTTATAGTAATTAATTTGTTCGAAAGCCGTTTAAAATAAGAACATATTAAGACTTTTGAAGAATATAATACAGATCCCAAAAACTAAAGATCCCTAAAACTATTCGTGTGATGAGAAATGAATCAAAGATAATGGCATCCCGAGGCGGTAAGTATCACCATTAATAAGGGCGTGTCGAACGTCTATTGACCCGCTTTCTGTTATTCGGAACTCATAACTCAGCCAATGATTGCTTTGTAATAAATTTACCACAAAACGTTTAAAAATGCATGCAAAAATTGGTACAATGTAAATAAAATAAAAAGTGGCGTTAGCTTTTTTATCTAGAAAAGAAAAATTGAGATTCTTATTAAATAAATTAAACACTCCGTCCAGTATTGCATCTTGAAATTGTTAAAAATTAAAATAGAAACGATCTTGGCTTTGATTTGTACAAAGTAACAACAAAATATTTTCATTATGTAAATTTTTCTTTTTGAAAATATCATTGAAAAGTTCTGAAGCTGAAATTTAATAACGTTTAAAGTGTGTTCTTATATCTTATAATGCCATAAGAGTGCTGGGCGCAGGCACGCCCCACGAATTTATTAAAGTTCAAACTATTGATTTTTCAAGCAGAAGGTCTATTGAAATAAGGCACAATAGATGAAGACTTATAATATTTTAATTTTAATATGATTTAAGACCATAAGTCATAAAAATGACAAAGATAATTTAAAAGGTAATTTTGACACTAATAGACGTCAATGTATATACGCCACAAGTAACTATGTTTCATTACTTTTCTATTGCTTTGTAATAAACAAAAAATATTATTCATTTCCATAAACTACGTAATTTAACTGAAAATCGAACAACATTTAGTCCATATGAAGATAAATATATGGAGAAACAAATCAAAGAATTTAATTAAACATACCACTAGCAAAATATTCCTTTTAGAATGTTCTGAATAGCCTTGCAATAAAGTTTGCCAAGTAGAATGGCGTGAGATTAAAACAAAGGAGCAGCGGTGGCACGAGCTGCAACCTTTATAATTTTACGACCTTTACAAGTTTCACTTATTGGTGACATACTTTAAACGATTGTGTTTTGACAAATAGTACATACTTTCAAATTTTACATTACTATACTGAATATTGAAACACAAATAAAATTACAAATTAATTAGAAAGGTTCTAATAAATAAAAATAATAAATAATATATTTATTTATAGTTTTAACTTATTAAAATATATATATTATTACTTTATACAATATATAAATATGTTTACTATACATACAATACAAAGCAGTAGTTAATAGTTAGTAGTACAAGTAGTATGTAACATAAGAAATGTGCATGTTACATTCCACATTAGTTGATAGTTGAATCAACAAGCGTAGGCTTAAAGTATGAGATACATAGTTATTGCTCTAGTGATATAATAATAGGAGTATATCTAAGTGGTAACAAAGATATAATGAATTTAGCACAACGAGGCGAGCGAGCGGCAGCGCATAACAATTTCGCGGCTTTATACATTTCACTTATCGGGAGTGTACAAAATCGATAAATTCGGCACTCAACTACCATGTAGGGTTGAGATACCTTTCTTTTATCAAGATTAAAATGTAAATATAAAATAATAAAAATTATATGTTTGCAATATATGAAAATTTATATCAACATTTCGGTAATATTATTGCCACATATATAATATTATTACCATATTACCATATACAGTTAAATATTTGATGTTATGTAGTTAAACAAACAAAAATTAAAACGAAAAAATCTATACATGTACCTTGTAGCATTACTATTCATAGCAGCCCTGCTTTCGACCCACTTCCCTACTGAGCCAGTTCAGCTCACCCTGACTCTGAAATTATAGTGGAGCGCACCGCATAAAGACGATTAGATCCATTTCATGAATAGCTATTTTAATATGATTGGCATACTATACATATATTCAAACATATTGTATATGTATTTATATATGGTAGCTTTAGATTTTATTTTCAATTTGATAAATTTTAGAAAGTATTATTTGAACTAAAGCAATATGTAGCTTGTAATATATCGCGTCCAACAATTTTATGGCTTACAAAAAGCATACCGGAGCTTTGTGCGTCCGTGCTTTGTTTGGGTCATCGAGTCGTGACCCATAAGAGCAATTTCATATAATAACAGGAGCTATAAACAGCGTTAATTGTATGGTTCAATAAATTTCATTTTATTAATTGCCTTAATTCAGTTACAGCTTGAAAATACCGAAGCGAAAGGGTTCCAGGTGTAATTGAAAATGAATTGAAATTTATTTATCAGCCCATTTTTCTTTGGGAAACAATAACATTTTCAATTTGTTATACTATTACGGTTACTCGATAGCGAGCATGTTAGAATGTAAACTTGGTGACAGTTTTACCTATATTATGTTACATACATGTGTGATGTAACTGTCACTAATGTAAGAAAAAAAACGGAGAAGCCATATAGTTATGCGGGCGACAATAATAAAACAATGGTATCCTATTTTAGTAAATAGGCTGCAATATAATGTAAAAAAAAGTAAAAAACAAGAAAGCACAGCCAATTTTGAATTAAGACATTCCGTTTTTAAGTTTTCGCTCAATTTGTTTTAAAAAATATCAATAACTTTAACAAAAAGCTTACAGCAGACGTTGTTATATACCAAATAGTTTTCTCTCCCAGATCAGGTATAAGTATATTAACAAATAGTATAATTCAATAGTATCTATAAAGTAGTCGAGTACCATAGTCAGTTTCACTCCTTATCGTTCCTTACAGTGTTCATTCATCCTCGGATGCAGAACGGCGCGTTGCGTAATGACATAATGAATGCACTTGTCACATTCCAACGCCAGTGCGCGTGACATATTATACTAATTAACGTTCTTTACATAGCATTCTAGTAAAACTATTGTAGTAATGGTATAGTTACATTATAATCCAGTAAATAATGGCTTTAGGCATAATCACTTAATATTTGAGTGGCGTAAACAAATAGAACAAGTTAATATCATCACAACTGGTGACCCGTACTAAAGCAGCGTTTGCCACACTCAAAGTAATTAAGTTACATTTATATTTTATATATAATCTTGACTCAATACATAAAGCTACAGTATCATCTATTAAAAACAAATATTTAAATAAATGATGAAGTAAAAATTTTTGAAAGAAAGGCATCGACTAAAGAGGAAAAGTTGTAGTATTTTCTTGGAGGCGAAATTAGCTGACACCATGAAAATGAATGAACAAACAAGAGAGGTGCAAAATATCTGAACAGCGAACACTGCAGTCAAATTTTTATATTTTTATCTACTGAAAATGTTGTTTGACGAAAAAATTCGAAAAACGAAAAACTTTATTAATATTAATAAGTGAAAATTAAAAAAAAAAATAGAATAATCTGTATAAATTACTTAAAACAAGATATTGATTCGAAATTTAACATAAGTAATTTAATTTTTAAAACACTATTATCAAAACTATACCATATATATTTGGAGCAGGATAAGATAAGATAATGAGAAATTAGACACAACATGTGTTATACACAGATGCGTATACAAAATCCATAGTAAATGATCTGTCAGCACAATTTGCCTCCACGTAATCTCCTGTACACGTTTACAACAATACGTATTATATCATGTAAGATCCAGGCTTACACACGTCAGGTCCTTGTCAGGATGCCCGCGGGGGCACCTAAGCTTCCCAAACGAGAGGAAACAAACCGCTAAACAATATTAATAGCAGTCTTATCGCGTCGTATTGCTAATACCATACTATTAGATGATGGCTCCTCGGGCACTCTATACTTTCCGTTGTTAAGTATAATATTGGGAAGTAAGTCGTTGTAGTAAATACTATCATTTAGTGACACTCATTAAGTCCTTTACTGAATATAGAGCCTGTAGAATGGTATGGTGTGGTAGAAATAGTAAAATACTCGTGCAAATGTTGTGTCTTTATTAAAAAAATAAAAACAAATATAAGTATTTTTCAACTATGGTACAGCATAGCGGTATGGTATAGTGCACATTATTTAATCAGTTTAATATACTCAGATTTTAACTCAGCTGCAATAAAAATTAAAACTGTACTCACAAAGATTATATTAATAAAATATAGTATAATATTATCCTACTTTTATCAAGACATTATTCCCAATAATGTTATAAAAGGGGGTAGTTTTAGATGATAAAGACTATAAAAGCGTTGAATTTATGTCAATCGTGATGGTTGCACGTAGGCAACGGTTCATACTAGAAGGGAACTACCCTGTAGTATAGTTATTGAGTGATCTATGTCACTTAATGTAATTCCGTGGAATCTATTTCCTAATATACTCGAAATGTGATCTATATGTGTTTCAATGTTTTTCTTTTAAAATTTAACCACTTCTGTTTTCTAACAGTAATATATAATAAGAAAATATTATTAGGTTAAAACAGCCATAAAATTTTATAACTAAATAAAACATGTGTTTTATTAAATTACAAAACACATTTTAATACAAAATAACCTTTGTATCTGCACTTGTCATTTACATACATTAATCAACCTGACATTTATTTGTGTGCAGAACTAAAAATAGATAAAGGTCATTAAAAGTGTTTTACTAGAAACATAATTCACTCATTCATAATATTCATAATAAAAATACTTATAATAATTCTGAATACTTCTGAAAAGTCAATGACACTCAATGTTCAAGCGCAGAGAGAGCACTTTTAAAGTCTTCTAACGAAGTCCAGTCCAGACGAATTCATACTAGTCGAAAAAAAACTATTGAAGTAATTTAGTTGTCAAGTGGTTTTTCCGTTCTTTTCTTTTTCATATAGTGAATGAAAATAATTTCGTTTCGTTTTAGCAACAGAATTATTAAGGTATTTTAACCATATGTTATAAAAGATGCACGCAAATATGTATGAAACATTATTAAAAAGTTTATTTAAAAAAATACTATTACATTATTAAAATATATTTTTTTACAATTTTGATATGAAATAAGTTTTTGTTCGCGACAATGTTATTACCAACACAGTGTGGAAAATTTATACCTCTAAATACATATTTTCGCTTTATTTCTTTTATCATTGGCTCATATAATATAGTCCCAAGCTATCTACTTAGCATGGATTACCATAGTAACATAGTGAAACCTATTCAAAACATCGTTAGAGGAAGCGTAGAGACGAGTTTATTTTCAGAGGT
Source organism: Dione vanillae (assembly GCA_037178615.1). Taxonomy (NCBI): domain Eukaryota; kingdom Metazoa; phylum Arthropoda; class Insecta; order Lepidoptera; family Nymphalidae; genus Dione; species Dione vanillae. The sequence continues at coordinate 450,362 of JAZFAU010000286.1, read as the reverse complement.
ATTGAAGTACTCCTTTTGAGTCTACGCTGCAGTTTAAGACAAAGCTTGGCTTGGCGCCAGTACTATTATATATTTTAATTATATTTACACGAAATACATACTAGACTGCAAGGTCCCCTTTTTCATTTCTTATAACAGGTTATTTATTTATTTAAGTGAAGCTTATGTAACGAATACGTCAATAAACAAAGTTGAAGAATTCAACTTTGTTTATTGACGGTTTAGATGGGTGTTGTAGGTTAAACATAGATAACCCAGGTTTATCCTTAGAACCTAGGTGAAAATAATATATCTATAATTTAATATAAAAAAGCTGCTTCATATAATGGTATCTATTAGTTAAATATGAATATCAACTGGTATTAGAGATGGTCTGACTTATATGATTATATTGTAATGGTATATAGATCTGACCACCAACTCTTTGTATAATAAAAATGTATGAAAGCATATTCAGAAAGTACGCAACGATAAATTTAAGGGTTTTAAAAACAGCGCCATAAACAATCAGAATAGGAAATAAGAAAATGGAAAAACATTTCTTTTCTACTATTACGTAAGTATTTGACATTTTATATACCGCACTTTTTTCACTACACAAGTCATGACTGCTATATTAATATCATTTCTACTTGTTACACTAGCCAGGATATGTTACTTTTCACAAATTCACACTTTTTCACCTATCCCTAAATAGTATCGTTATATTTGTACTGTGCATAAATTTTACTATAAATTGATTTTATACATTATTAATTAACTGTTAAAGTCAAAAATTTACATATTATTTTAATTTTTGTTATAACAGGGTGAACCGTATTAACATTATACTCCTATTAGTAATTGAATTTCAAATTAATAAGAATAGTCTCTCGAGTATAGTATAATGCATAGTCTTCCAGCGTAATTAATTTACGGTACTTCTAAAACTGAACTACTGCAGGCTTTATAGCTGGGCTTATGCCTAGTGTTCGAGTAGTTGTGAATGTCGATTCTGTGTGAGGATCAGCGTCATGGTAAAAATTGCAAAGCCTAACCATTTAATGGTGAAAAATACAGACGTTACAACTTAGAATAAGTGAGCAGAATACGTGTCATAATTATTATTATAAAATTGAATTGAATTAGACAATCTTAATATATTAAAAACTTAGACAATCGGCACGACTTAAGAAGCTACTGTTTTTAAAACTACAATGTGATGTCCACCCTATTAGACATTTTCCTATTTGCTGAGCAAATTGCGCAACTAAGCGCTGCTGGGGTAAAATTAGAAGAAAGAGATAAAGTCTTTTACTTATACTATCCTTATCTTACGACGATGTAGTAATTGCAAATGAATTTTCAGCAATAGCTTACTATTATTACTAACTTTGGTTACTTATTTATGCACATAAGTCATTTAAGTACAAACGTAAACATGCACTTAAACGTCATGAAAAAACTGAACAACTAAATTTATTCACATTTCAGAAATGTATAATACGAAAACTGATAAGAATCTGACTATAACAGTACAGAACGGTATAATATAATTAAAACTAGATAATATAATTAGACAGGTTGTAATTTAGCTTACAAGCAAGTACTAGAGGAGTGTAGAGTGGCACGTGAGCTCACATTATAAGGCAGCTACATAGTAAGTACAGGATTGCAGCGGCGATGTAATTTCCACACAGAACCGCAGTGCGTACAAAGCGGCAATGAATTCTAATCAAAGGAGCACTTCACCACATTTTCTCGTATTTGCCAGTCGTGTTGTTCCATCCTGGTCTGCCCCTAGGGGCCCTTTCATTGAGCCATGTTTTAGCCTTTAGTAATTCGTTTTCGAGACAACGGTATACGTAAGCAGTGGAATAAATTCTATTTATATCTCGACTGCCGTTAGTGGCCAGAAGCTTTTTGTCCTTAAAATTCTAATTTATTTTTATGATGTTTCTAATGTTAATTCACAGTAAGAACAAAAAATGTTAAAGAAAAGTTATAAAAAATTTAACGCAGTGGGATTTGAACGCCGCCTTTTGCAAACTGTGCAACCGCTCCGATCACTAAGTCATGCGTTCTTTATCACTCTGTTCGAAACTTTTACATACGAATTAAGTTCTTATTTGGCAGTTGAAAAATATATTTTTAAATAATTGGTCTCAATAAGAATAACTATATAAATGAATACTGGTGAAATTGGCAAGATATAAACACTACGAACAACTAAGCTTCGATGGAAATACAACTATGCTTACAAAAATTATTAAAAATTCTATTTTGTTTTGGGAGTTTTGATACGAAATTTCCACGAGTATGCTAAAAATGCAAATAGGCATAGATGGAGTAAAGAAAATATTGATGGCAAAACGCTGCTGTAAAATAGCAATATAAAGGAAGAACTTTTTATTTAATATTATTAAAATACCACACATTACCTTCAATCAAACAACTCTTCAGTAAAATGAATTATCTACGAATATCACCACAGTTAATTAAGTTACGTTCTAAAGACATTGAACAATAATATTGGTTGAATAATATTTTGGTTGCCAAGACGTCAATCCACGCTTAATGGCAGTAACTGTCTGCATATCTAAATGTAATTAGCTATATAGAGCTATTTCTCGATGGTATTGGAATTAACACAAACTATTTATATTCAGGATTCACCAGATAGAAAATACACTTTTTTAAATAAAATGTTAATTAATAACACTTCAAAATCTTAACTTATATATTTTAATCTATTTCATTAATATATATCAAACAAATATGTTCAAATTCAAGACGTACGAGACGTATTATAATTTGGTCTCGTATAAATTAGCTAATTCTTTTGTAACTACCTCGTAACAAACAAAATAAGTGAGGCACTACGTATAGTTGCAGTTGGGGATTGAGTATATTATTGACTGAAGTATTTTTATTTACGTTTTTTTTTTATTTACAATTAAATAATTTTAAATGTCACAAATTCAACTAAATGACTAGCGGTTATAATAAAAGTACATAATTGTCTTTAAGAATGCATGTATGAAAATGATTGACGAGTAAAATTGACTGAGTTTAAATTTAACAATGTGCAAGGAACAGGTGATTAATAACGCTATTGGAGTAGTAATTATTGGCACGCGATAAAATATATTAGCGGAGCGAAGCTTTAATAATGTGAACGCAAGGCGGAATTCCGGTTTACTCGTGCTAAGATTATTTCCAAAGAATCAATATCCAAATTGGTATAATAAGTCAATGTACTTTCAACTTAAAATTTTATATGTTATTCTTATATAATACGTAAAGAGAGATAAGAAAAGTAAAATATTATTACATATTCGTCGAAGCACAGTAGTACAGAGTCTGGTTGTTAACGCGACAGTTGTAGGTTCAATCTTATTTGACGAAAAAATGAAAATAGATCATAATTTCAATTTTTCGCCCATGAAGCGCAGCGATGAATTTCGCCTCTCAAGACGCTATGTATTGAAAGTGCAAAAAGCACACGTGTGTGTGTGTGTGTGTGTAAAGCAAACGAACAAAAATGTTTTAACACTAAGTTTCCTCTGCCTACTCTGCTTTATACGAATTATTAGGTGATGCTATTTATATATTATGTTATTCATTATAATTTATTATATAATTCACTGACAAAGCAATAAATATTTCATTCTCTAAGCCACTTTATATTAAGCCTGAGGCAAATGATTAATTCGTTGGTACAACGTATTGTTGCTTTATTACTTTTGTGTAGAAATGTTATAGGTATTAAGTTGTAATGTTAATAAAATTTGAACGTGAGATCTGATTATTAATATATAAATATTACATATAGGCGACGAATGTGCATTTGAACATTTTGTAAAAAACTGTATATATACATGTAAATGTTAATGCATTTAGCTAACATTGGCAAAAAAAGTTTAAAGGGATAACTCCCATTGATTTATTGTAAATGAAATGCAATAGTAAAATAAAGACGAAGTAAACTAAATAAACTGTTAATAGTGTCTCATCTCATAATAAAAACAAACATCTTGAATTTATCCACACGTGTTAAATATACAATATAAGATAAAAAAAATCAGCTAATATTAATAGCGAATATGATGACAAGCCTTGATTTGAGTGTTTCTAATCGAAGGCTGTAAGGTCGGGCGTGCTCGAGTGGCTGCAGTGCGGCTGCGGTGCATTTAGAACACGCCCCGAACACAGCCAAGGTCGAGTTCACATTGCTCTTTCACGTTAGGCTTTAAACATTTACTGTGAGCTTTTTACATATTAATTATTTAATTTAAATGATATTGCACTTACTGGTTTGCTATAATGCTGTTAGAAAATGTAAGTTTCGCTTAATTGGGGTTACTTGCTATATATGTATATGTGGTGATACAGAGCTTCTATAACATTCATAGGACATATTGAAAGCAATGAACACATAGGTAAGCAAAAAATATATAAAGCAATGCTTCTTCGGGCTAGTAAAGCCTTATCTCCTATTTAAGTTGAATATTTATTTAAATCAACTATTTTTATATTTTATTGGAAAAATAAAACATAATAATGCTGAAAAATGTAATTAAAAGTTTGAATTTCAATATTCTCGTGTAGCAATTATCCTAATTAGAGCACTAGTTTGGCCCGATGTTGAATGGCGCTTTGGAAATATGACAACAAAGCTATGGCGCGTCACAATACTTTGTGTGTCAAAGTAACATGAAAATATGTGAAATACTCGCAATTCCATTTGCGATTTTCCTGGCTACAATGTCCATGTTTTAGAGTAGCTTGTAACTTGGACATAGACATTAAGGTAGCTTTATTGGTGCATCGCGTTTGAAATATGGACTGAAATAGGAAAGAAGACGTGACTAGAAATTGTAGTTGTAGAATAATGCGATAGAAAACAGAATTCCGTAGCATTATGTCGAAATAGGAAATAAATCCTAGTGGGACACGTCAGGAGTCGGTGAACGTTTACATTATTTGTTTTAGGTTCAACAAATGTTTACTCTCCACTTTAAATATGTTAGCTACATTTAGATTGCGATCTATTTACGAGTTAACTTACTATTTAGGTACTGCAGTTGCTAGTGTGTAGTACATAGTTATCCTCGTAATTAGTGATCAGTTATTGAAAATATTATGTCTTTTAAAACAATTTATACAAATAGTACTAAAACATATAAAAATAACAACATTCGGTAAAAATATTTCTTGTAGGTTCTACAGCTTAATTAACTGAAGCGCCTGGACGATGTCCAAAAGCACACTGATTCGTCAATACAAATTTAGCAAAGTTTAACTTTTTACGAAATAAAATAAAGTGATTATATATACATATATATTTACAAGACTATTGGATCATATATGTTCTATATATCTATTAGGTTTCTTACATTATTATAAGATTTACTAACAAAAAGGTTTATATCAGCAAATAAGACACGATAAATACCATTGTTTATGTAAATTAGTGCAAATTTCCAAGGCCTCGAAGTGAATCTCAGATGGAGATTCTCATTACGCTCCGGTAGCGCCAGACGCAGGATGATGGATATCCATACGCCGTGATATATTGAAGCGAGGCGTACATTATTAGAGGGATGCCGACTAGTAATTAGTCAAGAGAGCTTGTTGATTACTGTTTGACTTAGATTACTTCACTTTAAATTTCATATAATAAGTAAAACAGATTAATCTTTAAAGCACTCATTAAATTCTATACACAACTATACTATACCTACATATTATACACACTATTTCTATCTAAATATAATTTTAAAAAGTCCTTAATTGTTTATTTAAGAGAAGTTGTTTACACCTAAAAAATAAATATAATATTATAATTCAGGCTTTTATATATATATATATATATATATATATATATATATATATATATATATATATATATATATATATATATATATATATATATATATATACGTAAGCAGTGGAATAAATTCTATTTATATCTCGACTGCCGTTAGTGGCCAGAAGCTTTTTGTCCTTAAAATTCTAATTTATTTTTATGATGTTTCTAATGTTAATTCACAGTAAGAACAAAAAATGTTAAAGAAGAGGTATAAAAAATTTAACGCAGTGGGATTTGAACCCTGCCTTTTGCAAACTGTGCAACCGCTCCAATCACTAAGTCATGCGTTCTTTATCACTCTGTTCGAAACTTTTACATACGAATTAAGTTCTTATTTGGCAGTTGAAAAATATATTTTTAATTAATTGGTCTCAATAAGAAAGACCATATAAATGAATACTGGTGAAATTGGCAAGATATAAACACTACGAACAACTAAGCTTCGATGGAAATACAACTATGCTTACAAAAATTATTAAAAATTCTATTTTGTTTTGGGAGTTTTGATACGAAATTTCCACGAGTATGCTAAAAATGCAAATAGATATAGATGGAGTAAAGAAAATATTGATAGCAAAACGCTGCTGTAAAATAGCAATATAAAGGAAGAACTTTTTATTTAATATTATTAAAATACCACACATTGCCTTCAATCAAACAACTCTTCAGTAAAATGAATTATCTACGAATAGCACCACAGTTAATTAAGTTACGTTCTAAAGACATTGAACAATAATATTGGTTGAATAATATTTTGGTTGCCAAGACGTCAATCCACGCTTTATGACAGTAACTGTCTGCATATCTAAATGTAATTTGCTATATAGAGCTATTTCTCGATGGTATTGGATTTAACGTAAACTATTTATATTCAGGATTCACCAGATAGAAAATACACTTTTTTAAATAAAATGTTAATTAATAACACTTCAAAATCTTAACTTATATATCTTAATCTATTTGATTAATATATATCAAACAAATATGTTCAAATTCAAGACGTACGAGACGTATTATAATTTGGTCTCGTATAAATTAGCTAATTCTTTTGTAACTACCTCGTAACAAACAAAATAAGTGAGGCACTACGTATAGTTGCAGTTGGGGATTGAGTATATTATTGACTGAAGTATTTTTATTTACGTTTTTTTTTTATTTACAATTAAATAATTTTAAATGTCACAAATTCAACTAAATGACTAGCGGTTATAATAAAAGTACATAATTGTCTTTAAGAATGCATGTATGAAAATGATTGACGAGTAAAATTGACTGAGTTTAAATTTAACAATGTGCAAGGAACAGGTGATTAATAACGCTATTGGAGTAGTAATTATTGGCACGCGATAAAATATATTAGCGGAGCGAAGCTTTAATAATGTGAACGCGTCAAGGCGGAATTCCGGTTTACTCGTGCTAAGATTATTTCCAGAGAATCAATATCCAAATTGGTATAATAAGTCAATGTACTTTCAACTTAAAATTTTATATGTTATTCTTATACAATACGTAAAGAGAGATAAGTAAAGTAAAATATTATGACATATTCGTCGAAGCACAGAAGTACAGAGTCTGGTTGTTAACGCGACAGTTGTAGGTTCAATCTTATTTGACGAAAAAATGAAAATAGATCATAATTTCAATTTTCGCCCATGAAGCGCAGCGATGAATTTCGCCTCTCAAGACGCTATGTATTGAAAGTGCAAAAAGCACACGTGTGTGTGTGTGTGTGTGTAAAGCAAACGAACAAAAATGTTTTAACACTAAGTTTCCTCTGCCTACTCTGTTTTATGCGGTTTATTAGGCAATGCTATTTATATATTATGTTATTCATTATAATTTATTATATAATTCACTGACAAAGCAATAAATATTTCATTCTCTAAGCCACTTTATATTAAGCCTGAGGCAAATGATTAATTCGTTGGTACAACGTATTGTTGCTTTATTACTTTTGTGTAGAAATGTTATAGATATTAAGTTGTAATGTTAATAAATTTGAACGTGAGATCTGGTTATTAATATATAAATATTATATATAGGCGACGAATGTGCATTTGAACATTTTGTAAAAAACTGTATATATATATACATGTAAATGTTAATGCATTTAGCTAACATTGGCAAAAAAAGTTTAAAAGGATAACTCCCATTGATTTATTGTAAATGAAATGCAATAGTAAAATAAAGATGAAGTAAACTAAATAAACTGTTAATAGTGTCTCATCTCATAATAAAAACAAACATCTTGAATTTATCCACACGTGTTAATTATACAATATAAGATAAAAAAAATATCAGCTAATATTAATAGCGAATATGATGACAAGCCTTGATTTGAGTGTTTCTAATCGAAGGCTGTAAGGTCGGGCGTGCTCGAGTGGCTGCAGTGCGGCTGCGGTGCATTTAGAACACGCCCCGAACACAGCCAAGGTCGAGTTCACATTGCTCTTTCACGTTAGGCTTTAAACATTTACTGTGAGCCTTTTACATATTAATTATTTAATTTAAATGATATTGCACTTACTGGTTTGCTATAATGCTGTTAGAAAATGTAAGTTTCGCTTAGTTGGGGTTACTTGCTATATATGTATATGTGGTGATACAGAGCTTCTATAACATTCATAGGACATATTGAAAGCAATGAACACATAGGTAAGCAAAAAATATATAAAGCAATGCTTCTTCGGGCTAGTAAAGCCTTATCTCCTATTTAAGTTGAATATTTATTTAAATCAACTATTTTTATATTTTATTGGAAAAATAAAACATAATCATGCTGAAAAATGTAATTAAAAGTTTGAATTTCAATATTCTCGTGTAGCAATTATCCTAATTAGAGCACTAGTTTGGCCCGATGTTGGATGGCGCTTTGGAAATATGACAACAAAGCTATGGCGCGTCACAATACTTTGTGTGTCAAAGTAACATGAAAATATGTGAAATACTCGCAATTCCATTTGCGATTTTCCTGGCTACAATGTCCATGTTTTAGAGTAGCTTGTAACTTGGACATAGACATTAAGGTAGCTTTATTGGTGCATCGCGTTTGAAATATGGACTGAAATAGGAAAGAAGACGTGACTAGAAATTGTAGTTGTAGAATAATGCGATAGAAAACAGAATTCCGTAGCATTATGTCGAAATAGGAAATAAATCCTAGTGGGACACGTCAGGAGTCGGTGAACGTTTACATTATTTGTTTTAGGTTCAACAAATGTTTACTCTCCACTTTAAATATGTTAGCTACATTTAGATTGCGATCTATTTACGAGTTAACTTACTATTTAGGTACTGCAGTTGCTAGTGTGTAGTACATAGTTATCCTCGTAATTAGTGATCAGTTATTGAAAATATTATGTCTTTTAAAACAATTTATACAAATAGTACTAAAACATATAAAAATAACAACATTCGGTAAAAATATTTCTTGTAGGTTCTACAGCTTAATTAACTGAAGCGCCTGGACGATGTCCAAAAGCACACTGATTCGTCAATACAAATTTAGCAAAGTTTAACTTTTTACGAAATAAAATAAAGTGATTATATATACATATATATTTACAAGACTATTGGATCATATATGTTCTATATATCTATTAGGTTTCTTACATTATTATAAGATTTACTAACAAAAAGGTTTATATCAGCAAATAAGACACGATAAATACCATTGTTTATGTAAATTAGTGCAAATTTCCAAGGCCTCGAAGTGAATCTCAGATGGAGATTCTCATTACGCTCCGGTAGCGCCAGACGCAGGATGATGGATATCCATACGCCGTGATATATTGAAGCGAGGCGTACATTATTAGAGGGATGCCGACTAGTAATTAGTCAAGAGAGCTTGTTGATTACTGTTTGACTTAGATTACTTCACTTTAAATTTCATATAATAAGTAAAACAGATTAATCTTTAAAGCACTCATTAAGTTCTGTACACTACTATATTATACCTACATATTATACTCACTATTTCTATCTAAATATAATTTTAAAAAAGTCTTTAATTATTTATTTAAGAGAAGTTGTTTAAACGTAAAAAAATAAATATAATATTATAAAACAGGCTTTTATACATATATATTATAAATTGTCTATTTATTAATTTTACATTTTATAGTAAACTACTAGTAAACGCAAAATAAACTAAATTTATTAACTGTATATTCAGTACCTACAGAGAACATAGATGTGTAAATCACTGTGGTTACAGAATATTACGATAAAATAAGCACACCATGATATATGGGGATGAGTAGTCTGAGTGGCAATTTATGATAATTTATTTTCAACCGTGCTAAAGTGTTTGGAATTTTGCGCAAGAAAATTTTGTAAATATAGAGATTTTGCTATAAGAATAAAAATGTATGTCTTTTATTAAATAAATTACTTTTATTTAAAAATTCATATGTCTGAACAAAGGTATGTAGATATTATTTAATTACTCTAATGATGCAATTCTTTGCAATTTTTTGAAGCAACAATGATATTGATACCGTTGCTCTAGGTTGATTAGCTAGGATGCGCCAACTTCGAAGCGAGGTAATATTGGAAAACAGTATTACCTGGAATTGCGTTAAAAGTAATCTACAGATTTTTTTTTTAAGTATGGGGCGTTTTTTTTAAGTGATACTTCCATAAATACATTTATAAAGTTACTATATATCCTTAAATGTATTGTTTGAGTAAATATAGAATAATATAAATCCATATAAAGCTTCACGCTTTATCCCTAGCCCGGTAGTTAAAGAGAACGGAGCGCCATATACGTAATATTGAAGATTAAATAAAAAAATAATTATCTGAAATATATGTTAAATATATTAAAGAACATTTTTAGTTGAAATGTTATTAGTGGAAACAGTTATTTTTAATAATACAAATTTAAAACTGAGGACTTGAGGAAAGTCGTGGCGCAGAGGCGAAGCGTCTGCCTGTAAACGCGACGGTTTGTGGGTTCGATTCCCACTCGGGGAAGATGAATTTTTCTATTTCCATTTTCTTCGCTCTGGAAACTACGCAAAGTGCGGCGTTGAGTTCCGCCAATCAGCACGCAATGCCGCGAAAAACGGCGGAAAGCAGGGACTAAATCAACGGAATGTCTTAACACTAGGTTTGTATGGTTCCTGCAGTCCCTCTGCCTACCCTGCCATGTGCGGTATAAAGCGTGAAGCTATAAAAAATAAAAAAATTAAAAAAAATTAAAAATATCTTTAAATAAAACTATACAATAAGAGATATATATTTGATTTCTACATCATTTTGTTCAAAGATGCACTTTCATTTCAAAGATGCACTTTCAAAATCTTGAAAATAACGTGGATTTCATCAATGAACATAAAAATTTTCAACATAAAAACAAGTTTTCGAAGCAGATAATAGTTTTAATGGACGGAATTCCAGCTTTTGCAATGTTAACGTTCAATTGGAAATTGCAAATGTAGACTAAAGGTCACACAACACATTACTCACATTACGTATATATCTTTTTTATTTAAGCAATATTAGGTATAATTTATGTACAAATTCTTTGAATAATAATGGAATTATTAATTTATAGATATATGTAAATATTGTTAAAATAAGTGAGAGAATGAGATGAAAAGAACGACTTAAGCGATAATCTCAGTTATACTAACGTAAAAAAATCTAGCACTCATATATTAAGATGAACTAAAACAAAGCAAATATTGTTACAATAGACATATTTTACTACAATATGAAATAAAATCTTAGGCCGAGACCTTCAGCTTATAAGTCAATGTGGCTAACCTAAGACCTAACCTAGACTTAAGTTATTATTACTGTTAACGATCACTATAAATGTAATGGTTTAATGTAAATAACTACGTGCAATGTTCTAGTTCTTGAACCATACAAATTACGGCGTATTCGTGACTATACTATTATCGAACAATGGACATCTCTCGTGAACTGGGTCAAATCACTTTTCTTTGTTATACATCTCATTAAAATCACTTCAAATACTTTGTACATTGATTAACTAAAGCTTTTAGTAACAGAAAAAAATAATGAATTTGTATTCTGTAGGAGTAACATTAATTACGTTATACGACTAACAGACAAGCAAAATTATTTTTGTTGTTGATATATATAGTGTGTAGGTAATTAGGTTACGTATATTATGTTGTTGTGACATATAATGGAAACCTCATGCGCAACATTTATTAACTATAGTTTTTATGAAGTGTAGTTTTCTGGCAATTTCCCATGAAGCCTCTATATGATATAAGCAGGCTGACGTCAAGGCGTAGGCGATGCCAAGTAGGCCACTGGGCTAGTATGGTTTTCTACAGCTGTTCGCAAGATTACTTATGTCAGCGTTTGGTCAGCATCCTTTGTGAAAGTAAAAGTGCTTGAAGAGCTTTCGATTACAACGACCTGCTAGTTTTGCAACTTTGCTTGGTAAGTAAAAGGTAATATTCAATTTCAAGTAAACGTAGCAATCTGTTGTAGGTATCATAGGAAAGTCTTTATTTACTAATGTATTCCTTCTTCACATGATTGTCATCAATTTATTTTTTTAAAATTGCGTTTATTTTATTTATATATAATATAATTTATTTAAATGACCAAAACACACATAAATATGTTAATTATTTATTAAATTTTAAATCAACAAATCTTGATATTGTATTTATATCACAAAAATAAATAAAATTAAAGCTAAGTACAACTAAAATAACTAAAATTGCATTCCTAAATAACAAGTAAACTATCAATTAAATTAAATTTCATAGTAATACCAACATTTTGCATGTTGTAAAAGCTTAAAAGCGATAAACTTGTAGATTATACATGATTTATGGTGCGGACGTTAATAACAGCTATCTTTAATAAAAGCCCGGACAGTTATTAAGTCGAGAGGCAAACAGAAGCTTCCTGTGCACGCAAAACTGATTGATCTAGTGGATTAGTTGCAATATGCATAAAACTTTCCTATAAACATACTATATTAGTTTTTAATATATTGTCATACTGTATCGCTTATATCTTGCTAAGAAGTTTTTAAGGACAGCTCTCGTAAGAACTTTTTGTCTCTCGGAAGGCAGATCTACAGAGAAGAATTGGCAAAAGAAATATTAATGTTATAATTTCATTAAATGCCATGTTAATTAGCCTGCATGAATTTTATTATATTAATAACGCATATTGATATCTTTAATAGTGTAATATGATATGCCTACTATTAAGATTAGACTAAGGAATTCTACAATACAGACACGTAGGCAAGTTGGTGTTACAAGTGTATCTGTTGCTTGTTCTTTTAGTTCCACTGTTTTTATTATAACATTTAACATAAACATAACAATTTACTTGATCTAGAAGTCAATGAATTGTATTAAGCTAGGTCCGCCAGGCACACCTTAGCTGCATACCGTAAAGACCAGAATTATTAATGCACGCGTTTTATTACAACAACTTAGTTATTAACTTAGTTATTATTGTTAACTTAGTTAACATTTTACGCAATGTGTAAAATATTTTAAACATTGCATAAAATGTAATCCTCTGTAACTATACTTTATTAGGTATTCAATACCATGTTTATGTAAAAATACCGAGAAAATAAAATTTTGTAACACAAATAAGTTAACTTGTTAATGAAAACACGTAAATGTACGCAGAACATTGTAATTGGTTGGTACGTAACAAAAAAATCTAATACATACATTGTATTAAAGATTGGTAGGCTATTGTAATCTAAGTTATTTATTTTGTGTACAATTGTATTAAATATGGATGTCAGTAATCAGATTGTCAGAAAAAGTATAACCTTATAATAGCGTTAGTTATGTTACATTGAAAGTAAAAAATTATGGAATATTTTTAGCTGCACATGTAACAACGTTTTACACGTTTTATATTTTATTATTCAATTGATACGAGTTCATGAATACTATCATTTATACTGATAAAAATTTTACAGTGCAATTTGGTACTGTATTGAGAACAGAGATACATATGTATGTATGTATACATATGTATGTACATAATTTTAATTTACCAACGTCATATAAAATACATTTTTTTTATTTTGTTTATGTAATGCAAATCAATATTGCAAGAATTCAATTATTCAGGCATTCCATTACATTTGTAACGGTGATTAATTATTATACATAAATAAAACATACTTTTATTCGAAATGATAAATAAAAGCAATATTATAAGTAAAAAAAAATAAAAGCTATATTATAAATAAAATACCATAGTCATAAACAAACCATTATTTTCTATTAGTATATCTGTGTAATATATGCCTAAGTAAATATTTAGAACTCGTTGATATGGAATTATGAAATTGGCAATACGTGAGAACATACAATATAAATAAAGGAAAAATTAAAAAAACGTATGTTACAAAAGTTATTTCACATCTACATGTAATTTTCTAACAAATCTAGCCCGAACGTCATCAATTTATTTACTGTAATTTACATTAAAATAATTTACTTAATTTATGCAAAATTATTTTCAATTCTCACATACTTTTGTAAGCATTTAAAAAAGAAACGTTTTAGTTTTAATTTATATACAAAAATTAGAGCTTATAATTATAATAATAATAGGTTATGAAGTAATAAATTACGTTTCATAATGACACAGAGCCCACAAATCTGCATTTTAAATAATTACAGAGTTCTGTAATCAACAACTTCGGGAATTTATCGTTTTTAGCCCTACTACAAAGTTTGTTCATACTATTGTTTATTACATTTATGTTTATATTGTGTTGCTCGTTAGCCTGGCTAACTAACTGTATGGTAAGATAAAACTGCCTTTAATTCAAAACTATTTTAATGAATAAATACATGTGTTTTCGAGATTTTATACAATTTACAACTAAACTAAATTGTATACAATTTAATTTAAACTACTAAAATTTATATAATTTAAAAAAAACCTCAATTTCAACGGTCACAGCACAAGATACTTTAAACATCTGTACAAATGACTGCATGAACTGTGCAACGGCATGTTAAAATATCATCAGTCAATGTAGATTCGATGTGAATTACAGCATTTACAGTCCAGATAACGGGTCCACGACATTCCGATGGGAAAATGTCCCTTTGATGTGTTCTATGGCGGCGTCATTAGCGATACCATTACAGAGGACCTTCTGTTCAACTAGCTATTAAAATAAAGATAAACACATCTTTTGTATTATAAGTGTTTGTGCTTAATCAATACCTATCGGTACTTATTTTTATATATTATTAGTAATCATTTAAATATTTCGTATTGGCCGTTATCGCGGAGTAAACAGAGAATTCAAATGTCTGTTCATAATTTCTAAATATTAGAATTAAGAAATAGATAAAAAGATTCGAAAATTACTAATCTTTTAGATATGTAAATTATTTTGATTTGATTGTGCACATCTTTTTATTCTTCTTACACAAATTACATAAGTTTACGAACGTTAATAAAATATACATAACATATGAATTATAATTGTTACTAAACAATTTGCCTAAATCAAAATCCTAAACCGATTGAAGAGTCACTTAAAGGTGAGTTACACTTTAAAAGAAGCTTACAACAGTAGCATCTATTAAACCATTACGTAAATATTTACAAATAATATTCCGAGCTATTCCACATACCAAATGAAAGCATTGTCTTCCCAGTGACGAAGATCTAAGGACAAAACTTCTTAATTGCCCCCCAACCAGAACAATGGGATTGTGGAGTGAAGATAAGGGAGCCGAGATAAACAATTAAGCTATGATATTGAATTAGAATATCTAATGAGTTATATTTCGATGATATAAGATTAATTTGATTTAGTCATTTCTATGATTTTGAAGATAATTGCTTTATGAATACGAGTATAGTTAATCAATTTTAGTAAAGATATTATTTTTGACATAGTACAAATAAATATCGATTTTATACTTATATATCGTTATTCTTTGTACAAATTTAAATGTAAATGTAAATTGTAGGCGTAAAGTGAGTCAGCAGTTATAACTTGTATTAACATATGTACCAATATTTGTATCATGTACAGTTATTCCAATAAGACGCTGTCAATTATAAAGTTCAGCAACATAATATAAATAAAGTTATCTATTGTACTGAAGCCCACGCTTGATTTTAATCACATTAATACTATTAATAAAATGAAGTAGTACATAATCCAAGTCCAAAATTTAACGTACAGCTATTTATTGGGCACGTATATATATATATATATATATATATATATATATATATATATATATATATATATATATATATATATATATATATATATATATATATATATATATATATATATATATATATATATATATATATATATATATATATATATATATATATATATATATATATATATATATATACGAATAAAGGTCACACATACATATAAAGTATTTATTATGTGCTATCTGTTATTACTTTGAAGAATATACCTGGAAAAGAAAATTAGAATTAATATAACATTGGTTAAATAAATTAATATCAAAAGTAAAATTATAGAAAGATGTAAAACAGTATCAGATGGAATTCAATTTAAAAATCCAATATTTGCGATGTCGAAAGCTCTCGTAACCTGAGACCATATCATCTGAGATGTGAACGAAAACCGCTGTATGAAAGAGTGAATGACCCAAGGAGACCGCTTCGCAATCATATAGAAATTCACCAAATTTAATATATATTTTATTAACCAACGCAAAATCTCTAATACTTCACTAAATAAAGCTCATAGAAACGGATTATAACATAAAATAAAAGTATTATATTCAATATAAATCTGATAATATGAATGTAAATCCAAATAATTTTATTCAAAATAAAATAAAGAATATTGAATGTCAAAAACATTACCACTGGTTAACTTATACTGTAGATCTAAGACCTGAGAAAAGCCGGGACAAGTAACTCACCGGGACTTTTTTATATGGTCATTAGAATTTTATATGAAAACTACAAACTCATTTTTGACAATGATACGTTTGAAATAGTCTGGTGCGAGCATTTCATTTCCAAGGTGTGTTGTCATTTATAATCATTAATTATGTTGTAATTTTCAACACACAAAAGACTACTATGTTACAAAGCCTTCACTATAAAATAATTTTATATTATTTATATTTATTTGTTTTGTATACTGTTTGAACTCGCATCCCTATTCATTTATATATTAATTAACATCGTATTGTTTTACAAAACAGGAGCAGGTTTTGACCTATATGACCTTTCAAGAAAAGGTTAGATATAAACGTTAATTATACACGTTGGAAGTATGCCAGTGCATGACAAACAAAAATTTTGCAATGAAAACTATGCAATTTTACTGAACAACTTCGAAAACTCTATTAAAAATCGTACTATGATACTGTATGCAAAGAATTATGTATGCATTAGCACGTGTGACATTTTTTAACGTTTGTTTTACTCTATATATATGTAGGATTTTTTATACCTTTACGTTTTATCCCGTATATAGCTGGGCAGAGGGAACCACAGGAACTGTGGGAACCTAGTGTTAAGACACTCAGTTCTTTGTTTTCCGCCTTATTCGAGGTATTGCGTGTTGAATGGCGGAACTCAACGCCGGTTTTGACTAGTTGCCAGAGCGAAAAAAATTATATTTTCATATAAATGCAATAATAAAATTGATTTGTCATCAGAGTTCTCTAACATTAAAGCATAAGCGGTCTTCCTTAATATATTTTGTAACTTTTATTGCTAGTGATTCGGTATTTCAATGTAAAAGTATTTGTAGCGAATAAAGAGCAATATGAGAAAACTCGTAGGGAGTAAAAGCTTGAAAACACTGCAGTCTGTTTGAAGATTAGAGTTTAGAACGAAAAGCTTTTTAGCGTAGGTCAGACCCAGAAAAGTGCTACATTGCATTTATTTAATAATGTTATAATTGTATTTACTCGCAAAAATGTTGTGCAAAACAAATAAATGAAGCATCGAATGTTTGTTACTTTTCAAAACCAGACGATTTAAAAAATCAACCTTGTTAAAATTAATAATTTCATAAATATATACGTTCTTTTAATGCAAATAGACGATGTTTGCATACAGCGCACAGCGCCTGCAATCCTCTTGCATACTAAATAATCTTTAAATGATTTGGGCAAGATTAGTTCCCATTATGAGAAGAATAAGAAGCAAATTTGCATGCACGTTTCAAAATTTAGATTTTAGAGCATTGTGGCTGATATATTATTGTTTGTAGAAACGTGATTTGATTAAAAGAATTCCAGATAATATGATTGCTACCTACGTCTCTCGTACAAAGTTGTTTTGTCTCAAACTGAATTTAATAAAGTAAAAATTTAAAGTATTTACTAATAAGTTACAGCTTATGTCAATAATCGAGTAGCCAGCGATAAGAATATTATTAGTTTATAAAAGCGTTCATACATTTTATGTCTTCTGTTAGTATTAAAAGGTGTTTTAGCGTACGTGAGACTAGGTAGTGCCACCGCACATGTTTTAAATGGGATAACATTAAAATATTCTGAGGTTTGCCTAAAAGATTCTAGGAATGCCAATACAAGTAAGAAATAGAAATATTTTACAACTGTTATGATAAAAAGTCGGTCACTTTAAAGGAAATCGACTGAAACCATATAATCGGCCTTTACCTCGACCGACTTGAGAGCAATTTCTTTTAGAAAACCGTAAGAAATCGTTTAAAGTGCGGTGATTAACACTACTTCTTATTACTGCGTCGAATGAAATTAGATCGGCGTCTGACTAAAGAACTTGTCTTAATATACTGTACATCAATATCGTTTTACAAATGTTATACGGAATAAAATTCAAAAAATTAGTAATGGCCATTGACATTCGGGTAAACAAACGGTATTTTTTACAAGTGCAGTCCTTTGAAGCCAGTGAGATGAAACCCACGCGAGTGGATATTTAAGAGGCAAACCCTTTGATCACTACATGAAAAATTGAATGTGTACTGCAGTATATAACCGAATGTTTAATAAAAGCTTTTCCTTTTTACTATAACAAATTCACAAGAAGTGTTTCATAGCAATATATTATTATAAAAAAACACTACGTGTTTAGTACAGGCCGTCTTGGAGGGCCGATATCTGGCTGTAAAAACGACAGTTGTAGGTTCGAATCCACTCGGCGGGATAAATAATCTAATCTAATAGGAGACATCTAATAAGAACACATAGAAATGGTGTTCCGCCATTCCAATTCAATATGTAACGTCTCAAAAATAAGCTGGAAAATGGGTTAAAGAAGAAACAACAGTTTTATCCTGAAGACTATTTAGTAAGTAAGTCTTTCTATTTACCCTTTAACGAACTCAAGCAATTAAGTAGTTGTAATATACTTAGTAGGTAATACAGAAAGTTATTTTCTCATGGCATAGTAAACAGCAACGTAAGTAGGGCTATGCATATGCAAAGAACTTTAAAAGGAAGCGAACGTCCCACGTTGACCGTTGCATTACATTTAACGGCTCTTGAACAAAAGCCCGACTCGAAGCAAGGTTCCACTATTGAATGTTTAATGTAGTGACAGTCTATGTAGTGCTTTCTTAAATAAAAAATATGTAAACAGCTTTCGTAGAAACGACAAGAGATATAATTTGGAAAAATAGTACAGAATCATACCTAATATAACTTGCCGAGTTAGGATCGAATCTAAACCATTTGGTTTTCATATAAAACAGGAGTTTCTATATAATATTAATCAATTTCACAGGAGAAAATTTTTGAGTTTCCTTCATTACAGTCGCGCGAAGGCCCGCAAGTCGCAACAAAGCTTTAAATGCTTCTCGATACACTATTGACCCAATTACACTTCTTCTTGCTTCCCTTTGAGTTTCGAAATTGTTTGCGTTTCCTATCAAGCAGATAATTGGCGGGATCTGCTTTTGTGCGCCTGGGCGTACACTTAGAATCGACATTGTTTTTTTTATTATAGTAGAGTAACTTAATTAGTTTTTAATATAATAATCAAAGAAGTTGGACCAAAGGGAGCCAGAAGGACGAGCAAATTTTCACTTTAAAAAATAATAATTCCACTCGAAATATAAAATTATATAGGTACTTGAAATACCATATACAAACATAATATTAAATAAAATTAGTTTTATTAATCTCAAATGTTGCCGACGAAGTTTGTAACTGTATTATTAGCTTAACACTAACGATAAACTTGTTAGGACTTAAACGGAAGTACCTATACTGTAAACGAGACATTACAGGCGGGTGTTATAATGAAATTACGTTGATACATGTGAAACATACACAAGAACTATGTAAAGTCATTTAAAATTAATACTGATGTCTTGTACAATTTTATCGTCATAATTAAGAAATAATACTTATCTACCTAAAAATGTTAACAAAGTTAAAATTTTTAGGTATATAAATATTATTTTTTTAAAAATTAAAAAAAAAATAAATCCCTAATAAATGATAATCTAAACATTACTGTATTCAATAAAAATACTATATTTTATTTGATTCGTTTTTAACTAGAGTTTATTTTTTCTATTCATGTCAATAGTTTAAGAGTGATTTAAGTCACTTAGTTGTATGTAGTACATTCAAAGTTTAATTCGAAAACACATAACATAACTTATTAAGTACAAAATCCGTCTTAAATATGAAATTAAGTGTAACTTACTTAACTCCATTAACATAACATTCATTATAAGCTTGTGAAGAGCTTACGCGAAACTCTAGCGGCTGTGGTTTGAGTGTTATGTCGATGTCGGGCTGTCTAGGAAACTTAGCGTATTATGGGGGAATCGAGTGCGTGGTTTGCTTTTTAATGTTACATCTCTAACATAAGTTTTATATGAAAACTTAGATTCACAAATTCATTTTATATGACGGCGTGACATACATTAAGTATTAGTTCTGCTTGCAATACCAACATGAATGTGACAAGATACAGTTTGTGAATGTGAAGAAAAAACAATAAGAACATACGTATGACTTAAGAAAGGAACTAACACGATAAATGGTAACTACAATTTCTTTTTATATTCATTTTTAACTCACTATCCTTGTAATGAATCCATATCAGGTTTACCAAGATCATTTGAATATTCAATACACATAAATTTTACGTTTAATACTTGGCCATATTATGTACACCTACGTTTTATTCAATTTGTTCTGAATTAATAAATTATTATTGTATGAAGGTTCCTTATAATAATAATATAGGTATAATGTTGTGCGTTTGGTATATTTCATTCCTTAAATAATAAGCTAATATGCTTTTAAGCAAAGAGGTACTAGAAAAGCCGAGTGGCGATAAATTGAAACGTTCATACAACCTAGAGTTAAGACTCTTTAAAAGCAAAAGGGCACGTAAATGCCTCAATTAAGGGTTATTATCGTAAATGTCCGCTCAAAATACTCAGAATAATTAAGTAAAGATAATAAAAATAAATTTTTTACCCATTACAGAATAAAGAATAATGTTAAATACATAAAGGATATCCAGCAATTAAACATTTTTGCATATATTTGCCCGACCTTACATATCCTGCTCACAATGACACCATTGTTTTTCAATATATTATGTTATTAACAACATTTAGCATATATTTCATACTATTTTATATGAATATGAGTAACAGAAACGAACACAAATTGTGAGGATGAGATCACGTAGATACTTAATTGTTCGTAAATAAGGAAAATTCTTACAACTATAATAAAAAATTCTATTAAAAATCTAGTTTAAAGATGAATACAATAATAAAAACAATTTAAATTAAAAACGACTTCATCTTCTTATTCAAACTTTCATTAAACGAAGCCATTTTAACGAGACCATTTTTAATTTAGACTGCGTAGCAAAAAGAATACCAATAAAGCGATTTCAATAATTTTCCTGCGTAGTGAAATGTACTTCATAAAAATATTATTCATTCGTGGTCCATTCATGGGAAAACACGAACGTCGATTTTAGTATTTGAATTACTTCAAAGTGCCTACTACGAGAATTTTTAAATCTCACGAGAGAAAGTTTCTATAGACAAGGGGAATTGCCTGCCTCAGATGCTGTAAGGATTTCTAGTACCACACTTATTATGCAATATACGTGGCATATAAATGTTCAAAGCAGAAAACAGGGAAATGAATAAATTTTACTACGTATATCTTGTTAAGTTTAAGGCATAAAGTATCTAAATTTGAATTTAGCTTACAAACATGTTATTACAATCAAAAATTAAGTAAAAATTTGATTTTTTTCAGTATTGTAGAAATAGTAGGTACTAGATATGATAAAAATTTAAAATTGCAGGCAAAATCTTGAACCCACACATGTGTGTTTTTACATGTTCTGCATCGTTCAATTCATTCGAACTGCTATCCATTGTTCTCTCTCAACAAGTAACCATTGTAATTATTCAAAGCTAAGTTCGTTACCCTCAGTCTCTCCCCTGGGAAATACATACGTAACGCCGGGGCCGGCCGCTGGGCACGGGGGAATAAAAAGAACTAATCAATATCCACGCCAGACACCAAACATCATCGTATCACTGAGAGGACGCAAACAACGCTCTTTATTGGCACTATTTCACAATGCCGTTACAAAGACAATGACTATTGTATAATGAATTAAAAACAATTTCGTTTATTGTGTGTTTTTTGTGCTCTGTTAAGTTTTTTGTTTTCCAATTTTATTATTTTTCATTTTTTGTTGTATAGTAAAATGTTGGCAATGAAATATATCTAAGAAATTTAATTAACGGGTTTATTACTTTTAGAGAGTCGGTGTTGCTGAAAATCGTTGTCAAATAATAATAAAAACTTAAAAAAAGACTAAAGTAATAATATAACAATATAATTTTTACCGCAACACATAAAAAAGTAACTAAAACAAAAGTACTATTTTTTTTCCGAAAGACACTGAAACTGAAAAAGACTTACCGTATTTTTAAGTGAGATAAAAAATGGAATTGGTTGAGTGGGGAATAGACTGGCAATACATATTTACGCCCGGGGACTTCATAACGAGCCACGCAAGCTCCCCGACATTGTCTCCAGCCTCCTTCCTTTTTTTATGTCCCCATAATTCCTTGGCTGAACCGACTGCCTTTATTCACGTATTTGCGCCGGTCCCCACTGCTCTTTTTCATATCTTTGTTATTATGTTTCCTTGTTCTTTCATTGCGGAAAGACTGCATGTTACAGATTTACGTTGTCGTCGAGTTAATGTGCCAGAACCGGAAGTGCGGTCGGGAGGCTCAAGCTTTTTGTGGGCATCCGTTATGTAAATTTTAAGGCAGTAACATTGTATTACATTCTTTTTAAATAAAACTGTTGGTTGACTGCCTTACTGCACACTATATTACAAGTATGTTGTATGTTCATTATATATCAGCAACATACCCGCGACTTCATTCGCTAACTAAACGCTCAACTATACTGTTGTTTATTTATAAGTACCTAAAATCAATTGCATTCGTTTATCATACATTTTAGCCCACATGTTATTTTAATGCATAAGGTATATCATAGCCAAATTTTAATTTGAATTCGTTCCTAAAGATTACTAAAATGAAATTCATATATCTAGTGTAGAGTAAAATTAACACTGTTAACAAAATTATTTTAAATATTTTCATTACAACGGTTAAGTGAAGTGCGGCGTATACATATACATATATATATATATATATGTATATATATATATATATATATATATATATATATATATATATATATATATATATATATATATATATATATATATATATATATATATATATATATATATATATATATATATATATATATATATATATATATATATATATATATATATATATATATATATATATATATATATATATATATATATATGGATATAATGGACATTTTCAGGTTCTCTATATCTGCATAACGCGGAAGCTACGTGAGATAAGATGAAACAAAATCTACATTTACAGTCAGGACGTAAGTATCGAGTGTGTCAAATCTCATCTTCTACATGAAGAAGTAATTTTTACAGTCGGCAGTCGGCACCAATTTAGCGATAAAAGCCCAAATGCGTCCTTTTAGCTGCTCATGTATTATTCAAATGATTCCACTGAACTGCCTTTTATTTGTGTATACGTGTACATGAGTTGTGAATGGCGAGAGCGGCTCATTGGAGCTTAACGAAAGTGTGTCACAATCACTTTGAAATATATTATAATATAGGACTTAATATGAACTTTAGGAAGCACATATGTATATTTGTAGCAAGTTTACTATTTACCAATAGCAAAAGCTCTTTTTCAAGACAAAAGTATATTAAGTTTCTTTACAAGCGTTACATTTTTCGAGCCAGAAACATACGGTTTTTCTTACCATAATAAATCTCAATTTGCTATTTTCTCAAATCAAATTTCTACTACTGTAAGGTATACCTAGTTACTATCACACCCCATTTTGATGTTAATAAAATTATTCAAATACTAGTTGTTGTGTTAGAAAGTAGACGAAATTGTAAAAATATCGTAAAAGTTGATACATGTATCGGCTAAAGCGTTTTCTATATGGCCGTTCTCTCGGGGCCATCTCAATGCAAATCCTCTAGTAAAGCATTCTTTAATGGTCATACATTTGAATTTTTCACTATTCTTTGTATTTTATATTCTATACGACCTGTCACAAAAGAAAGTTAAAGATACATTCATAACAAGTATTTTGATATACCCGTTATAACTGTGATGAATGAATAGCACATTGCACATGTCTTAAAAACTAAAATTCGACAGTTGAATGAATGAAATAGATGAATTTCTAAAAAATATAATGTTTTACTTTACCTTATTACGAATAAATTACAAAAAAAATCTTATTGCACACAGTGGATTCCTTAGTGACGTGTGAAGCTATTTCTCCTAAGATGCTATCTGCGTACGACGTGGTCAGTCGAGTGATAGTAGGAAGCGGACGTGATGCGCAAAGTACAAGAGACCGTGAAGATGTAATAATGAAAACAACATAAGCACTGATAGATATACTATCACGAAAGAACAATAACATTCAGTTTCGATATATTTAGGTTCGACACGCAAGCGTGTTTTCGAGTTTACCCAGAGTGGATATGTACATACATAATTAATCTGGTAGTGGTGTATTGGGCTGGCCATTTATTGCACGCACGCAGTTATGTACGACATAGGAGAGGAAATAGCTCGTTAATAAACGTGGTTTGGAAATTTTACGTCCTGTCTGTCTAAATGTAGGCCAATAACTATATATTCGGATATATTCTTGTATATTTAATACTAATGGAGCTAATAATATAATTAATAATGTGTCGTAACAATTTTTTGATATAAAGTAATTACAAAATTTAGACGTTCGCTTAATGTATTTTAGTTTTGTAATTACCCACAAAAGAGTCAGTTCAGTTTTTTTCTATTTTTGTGTGAAGACAACCAAAACCATTCAAACTATGTAGGAATAGTCTAAAATACGTACTCTAAATCTTATACATTTAAGTCAAAACTAATGAACAACATCAAATTAATAAAAGAGACCAAATAGAAATTTAATTTCAACCATCAGACAGTCAATCAATTTTATTTATTATATCTATAGATTACGCCAGCTAATTGAACGCTAATATCTTTAAATATAAGTGCCGACAACAAATTAATATTGCTAAACACATACTAATTATTATAAAATATTATGTTTTAATGTTTCAATGTTTTACAACATTGTAAATATACTATGTGCAAAAAATTAACGAATCCGAATTGTTACTAGGTATAAATTTATCATTGTGACTCATTATAATTTGTCATAAATTTGTTTACATTATGTAGATCATTTCGTCTTACCTTCGGGCGTTACGTAGGCTAAAGTGAAAGCAGTTTTTATGTTTTTGTGGCAACGTCAATGTAAGTTACGTGAAAGTGTGACTGGTTTTGTTACGAAGCAATCAGTATCGTTTTGTATTTTACAACTTTGAAATATATGCCTACTATTATCTCATAATACGACACGGCTAGTGATGTTAAGAGTTGGAATTGAATTTTATTTGATGATATCGACTCACGTGAAAGATTAAATAAATAAATGAGACAGGACTGCTTAAATTAAAATATTAGATTTCTCTCGTGCCGTAACACACATCATAGTTTTTTAAGCTTTACGTTTTATCCTGTACATGGCAAGGAGGCAGAGGGAACTGCAGAAACCATAGGAACCTAGTGTTAAGACACTCCGTTACTTGTCCCTGCTTACTTCGTCCCCCCTTTCCGCCTTTTTAAAGGCATTGTGTGTTGAGTGGCGGAACTCAACAGCGCAGTTTGCCCAGTTTTACAGGTAGACGCTACGCCTCCTCCGGTCCTCACATCGTAGTTCCTTAATTTAAATCTTAATCTTAGATCACAAAGGATGACCAAAATGAACAAAATAGGTAACAACCAATGCACAATGTCGCTACTTTCTCTTATCGATTTCTGTATATAGTAGATATGTATATAAATACATATATATCTCAATATATATATATATATATATATATATATATATATATATATATATATATATATATATATATATATATATATATATATATATATATATATATATATATATATATATATATATATATATATATATATATATATATATATATATATATATATATATAGATATGTATATAAATACATATATATCTCAATATATATATATGGCTTATTTGATGAGGTAAATATATAACTTGTTATTGCAAAAGAACACTTTTTGTGTATACGTTCAATATATAAATTAACCCTACCTAAATATAGATTTAATAAATCATGACATTTAAGGTGAAATTTGGAAAATTAAATTAGTCACCTATGAAGAAGATCTGTTATTACGGTATCATATAAATAACAATTCGTCTATAAAACAAGTCGTTATATATAGAGAAGACACAAGCACTTGTCATCTGTATTATTCATGCCAAGTCCTCTGCTCGAGACCGACAGGACAAGGCTAGTTAGCACTTAAGTATTTGGCACAATGGTTGCTACTAAGGAGACTCAAGTAAAGTACGCTATTAATATTACAAGGTGTATCTCGCATAATATGGTTGTGGTATTGATTAAAGGAAATTAGTAAAAAATGCACGTCATATAATTATAGTTATTATTATTGTAAACATATACATAAAAAATGCCATTAGATAGTTTTTTCTGTTGAACTTTCGTCGAATAAGATAATTTATTATTTATATTGAGATTTAATTTTATATCAAAAACATATTTTTTTATTTTAAAATAAAAAAATGTTGTTTTATGTTAATGTTTATCTTGCATTTCTACAATAATTTTACCTAAGTTGCAGTACAAATGCATGTATGCACAGGCATGTATTCGCTTCTCAGTTTCCATATGATTTTACACATAAACAGTCCATTAGACACGTAGATCGTGTAAACGGTAAATGTTAACAAAGAGAGTCATTAATAACTTTGCGACAAATTTCCGCTGAGGTCTTCCCAGGGGTCTGAGCATTCTTTAATTAACCCGCACGCCTTGGGTAGGGGATTAAAAGGAATGGCGAGAGATAACTCTTCGCTTCATTTGTCTTTATCCCGCGAGCAAGGATCGCCGGCAGTGGGATAAGAGCAATTTAGTAAGAGTAATCGAGAAATGTTGCGTCAGTTGAAGATAAGACTCGCGTTTATGTCAGTGAATATTGTTAGTCATTCATTTGTTTAAATCTTTGTGTCAAATGAATTTCTATTTAAATCGCTTTTAGCTTTAAGATTGTATCCAACATATAGTATATTGTTAATTCGTTTCCTTGCTTTCTACCAAATGTTCGAGATGTTATGCGTAGAGCAACGAGTAAATATTACCACCGATGGTGAGTCTTTCGAGCTTTTGTCCCAAGACTCGCCAAAACTTATGGTTCACTCTTCTCCTAGTAAGCTTATAAGTAAAGCTTCCTACAATTATTTAGTCGGAAGGAGGAGTCATGTGTGTTTTCGGGTAGCTCTACGCCTTTTATATCTGTAAATTCAAACCTCCTTTGGGGTAAATTTGAAACCTCTTTCGAACCGCCTCCGATAACGTCCTGTATATATTCTGTGAATTTTTTCGCCGGGTCAATGTCTAACTTCATTAGATTTATAGGACCAAAGAAGTTTCAAAAAGCTTTTGCCAGTCGATAATGGTCATAGTAGAGGGGCCTGAGGGACCTCAGTATCTAAATTCAGAACTATACAACGGCGGTCGAAACACACACTATATTTTCGTGTGAACATTTTAGACTAAATTGAGCTTCACCACAGCACTAATTTGACCTTAAAATGAAGCTCTATTAGATTTTGTTCGGCCAGCCATGTGTGTTCTTCCCACGTGCCACAGTGTTATGATTCATGCTATTAATACTGAAATCTTACCAAATACACGTGGG
This sequence comes from Dione vanillae, assembly GCA_037178615.1. Classification (NCBI taxonomy): domain Eukaryota; kingdom Metazoa; phylum Arthropoda; class Insecta; order Lepidoptera; family Nymphalidae; genus Dione; species Dione vanillae. Next base: position 422,090 of record JAZFAU010000286.1, on the reverse strand, counting down.
ATTATAGCGGATCTTATAATGTGAAGTAGGTCAAGAGTAAACTATTTTAAACGCGCAATTTGATTACAAGAGTTGATGCACAGCGCGGCGTGTGACTTGATGTGTCGAAATTAATATTAACGGAAATAAAGTACCTAATACATTTATGTATTCATAAACGACTAACATTAGAAAATTCATAGTATGTTTTAAATAAGTTCGTTTTCATGTACATACATGTCGCCGCTAGGCCAGTCCATTTTTCATAATAAAATGACAGAGTATTATCAATTGTTTTGTTCTCGTACGGTAGATAGTACAGAAGTCTTAAAAAGATCTCTCAATAACAAATAATCATAAGAACTATTGATAAGAACCGTTGGTTTTATTTAATTCAATCCTTTTTATATGATAAAAGCAATGTAGCAACTGACATTTATATTTAAAACTCAAAAATAGTATCATAAAGAATTTTATATTATAAAGAGGTTTTATTTATGTGAATAATTAAACAATAATTTTGATAGTAAATATTTTTGGAACAATGACATAATTTAATGTACTATATTGGAGGATTAGATTGAGGATTTAGTTTTATCTATATAGTTTACTTTTTAATTTTTCTTTTATTGCTTGTCTATTATTTTCCAAGCATTATAATATTTCAAAGAATATATATATATATATATATATATATATATATATATATATATATATACATATATACATATATGAAATATTACCTACAACTTAAGACAATTAATGAAATGTAATGCTTTTTTATGTAAATTAATGATATATAAATTATTGGCAATGAAAATTGAAAGGCTTTAGAGCTATTCTAATATAACTTTTCAATGACGAGTTGCTTTCTTTGGACCACCGTCGCCTTGAATGGACCACTAAGTTGCTATCATTGGACTTTGAAACATTTGTATTAATGGTCCAATGAAGGTGACTCAAATGAAACACAAAATAAGAATTACTTTTTTATTCAAATTTTTCTTCTTAAATCCAGTTGTACTGCTCATGTGGCTCTTAGTTGACGAAAACTTATATCTGAATGGTGCTTCATGTATGCACAGTACGATTTTCCAGGAACTTCTTTGGTTCTATTAAAACGATGTTTAATTTAATTTTTCTCAGCTAATTGGAGGCAAGCACTCTGACAACTTTGGGAGTAATATAAAAAAAGAATTCTCCATTTCAACAACGTGTTTGCTAAATTTAGTTTCTAAACCCTCCGCAAGATCTACTTTTGATTCCACTATTTGAATTTCTTCGACTTTTTTTTTATTTTTCACATAATTATTTTTCACTAATTGTCTTTTTAATATGGCTTTTGGAACGTCATTCGTTCGACTTGCTTCATTTAATCCAATAGTTTTTTTAAAAAATTCTATTGTTAGTTTCATACTAGTAACCAATACTATTTCGTCATTTAATAATAATATTTCCTCTTCTTGCCGACATTCTGGAATATATAAATATAATCCAGTTACAACTAAAAAGTAGGTATCTATTTACTTGCAATACCAAAATATTCAATTTACAATATAAAACTCATTATTTATTAACGTTGATATAAGTTTCTTTGATTGGACTGGTCCAATGATAGCGTCACCAATCAGGTCCATTGATGGCAACTAGGCATATAAATAGAACGAAAGCAATTATTAAAAAACGTGTAAAATTAAGTTAAAACCTTAGTAGTGTTTGTAAGCGCAGATAAATTTGCTATTTGGATCTAACACAATCATTAAACATTAACTAAAACAATGTGACTTACATGACTTTGTTGATGGCTCGGTTATTGTATCACGGCCACCATAAACACATGTACAGATCTCACTCCTTACCACGTTTCGCGAGCGCACAGAGGTTTGGTGGGTAGGCAAGGGGTTCGGTACTGTTGCCTAGCAACGTATCAAACTTGGTGTGACATGTATAGTTTTTGAAAAAATTGGGTGGTCCAATCAAAGAGCCGGTCCAATGATCGCAACCTTCACCTATGTATATATATATATATATGTGTATATATATATATATATATATATATATATATATATATATATATATATATATATATATATATATATATATATATATATATATATATATATATATATGTATTATAAAATAGAGTTTATTAGAAGCTTCACGTGCTCACGGTCTCTTCGTCTTAAGACACTGTTCCTGATTTTCTGCCCAAATTTCGAGATATTGCGTATTGAGTGGCTGCGTTTTGCCTCTTAAGAAAACGAAAATAATGCATTTTACTAAATGGGAAACGAACTCACAACTGTCGCATTTATAATGTACACACTATCTGTACTGTGAAGTAAGGGAAGTCGTCTGCGACTTCACTGGTAGTTTTAATAGTGTCACATAGTAAAGTTCAAATTATTTAATAATGATATGATTTTCACTTAAAAATAAAATTAAAAGATATTACCACATTGACTGCATATATAAGAATAAATTGGCAAAAATTAACGAGAACAGTACAAAAATGCTGTTACCTACTATTGTAGCATCTGTACAGAATTAATGTTGACTTGTTTACTCTCGTTACTCGTTACAAGCAACATGGCCAATATTGACGGTAGATTCGATTAATATGCAACACGACGCCCGCGGGGTTCCCCCGGATTATAATTAAAGGAAGCCCATCAAAGGGATATGGGCCTATTAACTGATATATTAGCGAAACGTGCTTCATTTTTGAGCGAAACTTTATGGATGCTGTAAAATTTAATATTCTCCGTATATTACAGTGATTTTAATTTACGACGCCTATTTTGTTGGTAATAGTCATTTTGTCGTTTATGAAGCAATCAATGAGGTACTCTTCAATTTAAATAATGTTTATATGTACAAAGTAAGGCTTCTTTCACATGAAATACAATCAAAACAAAAAATATCACACAAACATAGCAATTATAATAAATTTATAAGCCACTATCAATCTATATTTTCTATCGTTTTAAATATAAGTATTTGTTGAAATAAAAACTAAAAGTAAACTTAGATATTCGAATAACACCTAACTGAAGGACTCTCCTACGCGTAATTTTAACACGTCGAATAAAAATGCACAATTTTTTTAAAGACTTTGATTCATTCAGTTTTATAACGAATAAAATAACAAATATCACACAAATAACTCTTTATAGCAAAGGTACCTGCCCACTGTCCACGAGAAGTACTGAGAAAAAGCACAAAAAGACTATTTAATTGAAAAGGATAAAAGATAATCGAGCAAGTCCAGTATTATGCAATTCACATCTAATAGAGTAGAAGATGCCTTTAAATTTAATTTTATGCTTAAGTAAGCCAATACTTAAAAACTTTAACCGGCTATATCAGAGCATAGTTGGATGAAAGTAGTTTTATAGCAGTTGAAGCATTATATCAGAAGTCGTACTTTAGTCAATACTCGGAATATTATGCCCGAGCTCGAGTATAGAGGTATATTCGATTATTTACGAGGCAGCGGAATATATGTCCCTGGAGACGAATAATAATGCAACTTGTTTTATTTTGAAATGTGATCCCGGTAGTGTTTGCACTATAAATAAATGTAATAAATATCGTAATATAATTCAACGGGAAGATATACTACAAAGCCACACTTACATATATATTGTAATAAAAAGCTAAGTAGGTGTAGCTAGCTTAATTTAAATTGTCAGATTGACAGATTGAAGTAAAATAATTATAAGCGATCAAAATAATATAATTACATTATTCGGAAAAACAAACTTAGCAAAAACAAAAAAATATTGGGTTATATCGAAAATATATTGTTCAACCTTAATAATTTAAATGAAAAATACTAAAATTAAAAAAGTAATAAATCGAGAAACAATAATAAAATATTCAATAGCTTACCCTTATTATTAGTGTTAAACGTGTCACGTCGTAGAAAGTTGCGTGTTCAAACGTCATACTGTCTGGTGGACGTCAACTTATTGTTAGTCATTACGCTCAGCAATTATGTAATTGAAAGGAAAATTTGTATTTTAACAAAACTTTGTTTCGTGTTATGTCATTTCATTTAAAGGTTGGAAATGTGGCTAAAGTTTTTTGACATGTAATTTAATTTTGTTTGATAACATCTAGAAGCTACAATAAACAGCCCACTCTCCCGATTTCATGTGTTAAAAAAGATTATGTAAAGACACTTTGATTTCCACAATATTATTAATTGATTTTTTTAAAAGTACTTTTACAGGAAATATGTACAAGCAGATCAACATCCTAGATTTGGGTTAACGCAATATAAACAGCTTCTGTATATTTTCAGATGTAGCCGCGGGAGAATAGTCACAGGATGTGATGCAAGCAATAATTTGTATGCAAATCTCGGCGAAACTTCGGCTTCTATTAACATACGTATAGCCGTAACGCTCGTATATCTACGGCAGCCCTACCTTATGATCCTGAATACCAAGTGTTTCTAATTTAATGTTTGTTGTTTTGCTTAAAGTTATATTTAAGTTAACTTAATTTATTTCTACCTTTATTTTCAAATAAATCATTTGGTTTAGTCATAATTAAATATATATTAACTTTATCACAATGAAATATTTACAAAATTAATTTAAAGTCATCCTAAAGTAAAAACTTCTTGAATATTGATATATCTTTATATTTTTTCACTTTAATTTTGAAGCATTATAAGAGTAATCACTTTCAAGGTGTAAGTGCTGTGAACTTAGCAAATAATTCTTTATAAAATAAGTAGTACTTTACAGTTTCTTTGAGCCAGTCTCCTAAAACGCAATGGTATGCAGTAACGCTTGTACGCTTTCGAGTAATGACGTTTGGAATGCTAAATTGGATTGAATGTTACTCAGAGCTAAGTCGCTAAAACGTTATTCACTTACTCGATTTTACTGAAAATGTTTTTAGAGCACGAGCTAATGATTATAATTTAAAATGAGTTAAAAAGGTTGAACACCAAATGAATAAATTTTTGTAAGCTTTATGAAAAGTTGATTTAAAAAAAAAACACACACCCTCTTTATATTTTATATTTTTTCATATAAATAATTTCATTATGTATTTCTGATAGACTAAAAACTATTTTAACTCATAAAAGCCCAATATAGGACGTAGTGATAAGTGACGCTTACAAGTTTCCGCATGCTGACTCGTCTTAGCTGGAAGTTTCATTCATCGCAATCAAGACCGATCAACCGAATTGAGATTGACTTGGCCAGCGGGGGTCAATCTTCAATTAGTGTTTATAAACGTTTTAGTGAAATATATATTTGGGTATATATTTTAAGAATATATTGCATTTCTTTTTAATGTCAATGCATTTTATACAGCAAATAGCCATTATTCACGTCTTTGCCCTCAGACAGAACAATATGACATTGTGTTTCAGTGGCGGAACTCAGAATCGCACTTTGCATTCCCGAGCGGTGCAAGGGAAATATATATTTCCACGGGTCTGGATCGAATTCACTACCATTGCGGCACGACGGACGATCTTCAATAATGAATCGAGCTTCAATACTGGTAAAGAAATTAAACAGCAGATATTTCCCTGATCAAATTGAAAAATATAACCATTTCTTACCGTTCAAACATAATATATTAATATTTATTTAATGTCGAAGAATTACCTGAAACAAAAACATTAAACTAATTAGTCATTGGTATGAAACATTTGATGATTGAATATATTTTAAATTAAAAAATATGTTATGAAAATGAAACACGAGAGACTTGCTGTTAGAAATTGAAAGCTATGAAAAGCTTTCCGTAGCAATAGTAACGAACATAAAATTCGTCTGTAACTGGCGGATATTAAATTCATAAATGTAAACGAGGACGCAAATGGGGATAACTCGTCAGCTCCAGACAATTTGGATATTTTAGATCTTGTGATAAATTGGCTTCGTCAGAACTCCGTATCTTGTTTCATAAAACAAACATTATTAAGAGCTCCGGCTTGAGCGGGTCTTATTTAATTTATTAGAACTAAACGCCCATCGTGACAGGTATTTGTATTATTAAAACTATTATTTGATAAAGTCTCCCGATCGACTATCATTCAGTTATCAGAGTTTTAAGTGATGGGGATTATTTAATCCCATAAAACATATTTGTGTTAAACAATGCATATCATGCATTTGGCAGGCATTGTGTATGATTAAGACATATATTAATTAACTTCAATGAAAGTCGACAGCAGTAGGCTTAAGTTTTATCAAGTACTTTACATTGCAAGACAACCAAATGAAGAGAAATGAAATATGTAACAGTTATTTGTTTTTGGAAAAACATGATTTGTGCAATTTATTAATTTTTTTTTTTTTAGCTTCACGCTTTATCCCGCACAAGGCAGGGTAGGCAGAGGGAACTGCAGGGACCGTGGGAACCTAGTGTTAAGACACTCCGTTGCTTAGTCCCTGCTTTCTCCGTCCCCACTTTCCGCCGTTTTCGAGGCATTGCGTGTTGAGTGGTGGAACTCAACGCCGCGCTTTTGCCTAGTTTGCCAGAGCGAAGAAAATGGAAATAGAAAAATCCATCTTCCCCGACTGGGGATCGAACCCAGTAACCGTCGCGTTACAGGCAGACGTTGCGCCTCTGTGCCACGACGGTCCTCAATATAATATATATATATATATATATATATATATATATATATATATATATATATATATATATATATATATATATATATATATATATATATATATATATATATATATATATATATATATATATATATATATATATATATATATATATATATATATATATTACATACTATACAATATAACATAAATACTTCTATTTTGTAACCAATAAAATAAAAGTAGCGGAAAAGAGAAAACGCACGAACACCGATAGAATTAAAATGTATAAATTCTTGTCGGGTGGCAGAGTGAAATTAAATTTGTCTCAATAACGAGCGGGAACTTTCGCAACGTCATGAAAACCTCTACAAAAGTTTCATCCGAAAGTCGACGCGACTCATGCCTCGCAGTAATCAGCGATGACCCAAATACGAAAGTAGAAATAACTTATGTCGTATAAAGCTAAAAATTACGACTGGCACTAGATAGTTAGACGAATATAATAAGAAAAATGATAACAAATAATATTACGTAATATAATGGTAATTTGCTGTGACGAGGAAATCTTAATTATTTTAATCAACCTTTTGAGATTCACTGGATTGCGTCTAACCGAAATGGTTGTGTTAAATTAACTTTTGAGTTGAGTTGTGAGTTTCGTTAATTAAATCAAATAAAAGATTCGAATAAAATGTGTATGCCTCTAATACTAAAAACAGAAACCTACAAGTGTAATTAAAAAACGACGTGATTTATTACTCAACTCTCTCTCAGTTTCTTTTTTTGTGTGGTTAATAAAAAAATATTAAATGCTAACAAAGTTCAGTTATTCTGTTTATTTTAATATATGTATATTATTTTAGAATAGATTTTTCTTTATATTAAGTTACTAGGTAACAATCAAGGTGACCCACATTTTCTACATCCGAGTTACATATGAACCAACTGCGGTCTCGTTATGTGCAGATGCTAACAAACCGCTGCGGATTATGCATTTATAGAGTACACCTGACTCTTTGCGAAGATTTCATTTATAAAAGGTTTTTTAGAGTTCGTGAAATACTACACTCTTAATTTGAAGAAAGCTTTTTTATTTCACTTACCTATTTAATTGTTAATATGAACTTAATGTGGGTCACATTAATTCTTCATGGAGATTTTATTTAGATTATTATTTTTTTTCTTGTTCTGACAAAACGTAGCGCAACACCGAGTACCTCCATATGGCACGAAATCAAGCAGAGAACGAAGAACAGTGACCATAGGCTCTCTCCTCAGCCTACCCTTCTATATGCGAGACTGAATAACTGAATTATTTACAAGTGTTGTGATTTGTTATTTTATCACTTAATTGTACTCTAATTTATCGATATTTTATTATTATTTGTATAAAGAAATAAGATATTGTCTTGAATGTCACTCGTTATTTGTCTATCAATTAATTTTAACATTTGTAATATCCGATGTTATAATAATTTATTAATTGTTATAATTGATTATATATTTTATTATGGAATTGTATTTCGAAAATTAAATTATAATAGTGTAGTTGGCAACATTAAATTGTATCGGAAGTGGTCAACTGTGTGGGGGTATAAATGAACTAGTATAAATATTTGATCGACCATTCTTGGGAAGAACATTCTGAAGAGAACTTTAAGCAGTCATGCTGTACCTTTTGGTATCTGAATTGTACTCAGTATTAATAAATGTAATTGAAGAAGGAACCTGGTTTGTTTCATTACATATCAGAAGTGTAAAGTTCACGCGCCCTGGAGAGGAGAAATTTATGTAAGTAACAGAAATGAAAATATTTTATTTTGGTTCTTTATTTTCGAAGACTAATTGTCGTATGAAAGAATTATCAACCTGATAATGTGGTTTAACATCGTGAGTTTATTTTTCGTATAGTGAATAAGTACCCTCCATGCAAGTTTTGTTGTATGACGGTAGAAAAATATTTCTGATACGCATGTACGTTACTACTATATGAAACGTTGGAACTATATGAAACAGGAATTTAGTCCTATAATAATAGTTATTTATGATGAATATGCGAGTTCATTTAAGTATTGTGAATTTTGTATATTTAGCTCGAATTATAGATTTATTAATGCTATCTAGTACCATGCAGGTGTATTGAATTATAGATTTGTGAATGCGATCTACCCCCAAGTAGGTGTATTGAATTATAGATTTATTAATGCTATCTAGTACCATGCAGGTGTATTGAATTATAGATTGAATTGTTGAATTATATATTGAATTGTTGAATTATATATTGAATTGTTGAATTATATATTGAATTGTTGAATTATATATTGAATTGTTGAATTATATATTGAATTGTTGAATTATATATTGAATTGTTGAATTATATATTGAGTTGTTGAATTATATATTGAATTGTTGAATTATATATTGAATTGTTGAATTATATATTGAATTGTTGAATTATAGATTGAATTGTTGAATTATAGATTGAATTGTTGAATTATAGATTGAATTGTTGAATTATAGATTGAATTGTTGAATTGTATATTGAATTGTTGAATTGTATATTGAATTGTTGAATTATATATTGAATTGTTGAATTGTATATTGAATTGTTGAATTGTATATTGAATTGTTGAATTGTATATTGAATTGTTGAATTGTATATTGAATTGTTGAATTGTATATTGAATTGTTGAATTATAGATTGAATTGTTGAATTATAGATTGAATTGTTGAATTATAGATTGAATTGAATTGAAATTGGCTTGAACTATGTAATTGTGATCTACCACCAGGTAGGTGGCTTGAATTGTAGAATTGTGATCTACCACCAGGAAGGTGGCTTGAATTGTAGAATTGTGATCTACCACCAGGAAGGTGGCTTGAATTGTAGAATTGTGATCTACCACCAGGAAGGTGGCTTGAATTGTAGAATTGTGATCTACCACCAGGAAGGTGGCTTGAATTGTAGAATTGTGATCTACCACCAGGAAGGTGGCTTGAATTGTCGAATTGTGATCTACCACCAGGAAGGTGGCTTGAATTGTAGAATTGTGATCTACCACCAGGAAGGTGGCTTGAATTGTAGAATTGTGATCTACCACCAGGAAGGTGGCTTGAATAATAGATGTTTGAAATGATCTACCACCATGTAGGTGGCTTGAATTATGTAAATGTGAGTTTGAATGTGACGTAATTGACTTGACTTGAAAAATATGTAATGTGACGTAATTGACTTGACTTGAAAAATATGTAAGTGGCTTGAGATTAGTGATGTAACGAATGTAATTTTTTAAACATTCATGAATATGAATGCGGATATATGCTATCGATATTCGCAAATGCTACAATACGAATATTCAGTTTTGTAAATGATTATATAATATTGAAAACCTAAGTAATAACTGATAAGACTTTTTTTTTTAGAAGCGAGAATTTGTTTGTTTGTTTATAGTGCAAAATAGAAATTGTTTCATAAGAAACAATGAAGGCTGATAATGTAATTTCGAGGTTAAGTTAATATTTTTTTTTGTTTAAAAAGAAACACAAAAAGTAAATAGATTTCGATTTAATAACGTATTGTCGTCAAATTTTAATTTTTCTGACAATAACTCGCAGAAAATTTTGAGAATGTGAGAGAATACCAATATGTAAAAATGCGCGAATGGAAATGTTGGTTACATCACTACTTGAGATACAGACTTGCGTGAGGAACAGCCATATTGGTAATTGTTGCAACCATGTAGTGTGAGATACAACCATGAAAGTGGTTTGAGATAACAGACATGAGGTTGCGTATTACATAGTCTCTTAGTAAGAATATTGAAGAACGTAAAAGAAATATTGTTGTGCTAGACCTATATGAATGAGCTAAGCTTATAGATTTGTTATGTTGGTCATATAGCTGAACTCAAGTTATCAATTGCAGTAAGATAATTCAGCTATACAGCTGTAACGCAGTTAGTCAAACAGTAACTTTGGAATTACGAATAATTTCATGTTAACTAAGATTTTTCTAAAGCCGTTTTAGTATTTATAATCAAATTACGTGCGATTTTTTGAAATGAAACGGTAATAGATGCTTGATACGTTGATGTGAAATAGCTTAAGCTAAGCTTAAGACTAGGATACATATGGTTTAAAGACTTGTTTAAAGATATTTATTTCTCAAAAAGACAATATGGTAATTTACATGAGAACATAATCTAGTTTGTTAATAACTATAATTTTACAATCACTCGTTATATTCGCATAATATTCGTTTTTTACCTACTAGAATAAACAAAAAAAGGAAAATAACATGAATAATACAATAATTCAAAGGTTTGATTTGAAAAAAGTACAAAGTTTTATAAAATAAAAAAATAGGCGGGTAGGATGAATATTTTGCCAGTAAAGTTGTAGTCACAATGAGATATTTATTTAAATATTTTAATAGTATTATAAATATTTGGAATAATTTCTAAAAATATGTTTCCTTAATTTTGACTTAAAAACATTGTACGAGCTTACATTTCTTATGTCGGTGGGTAGTTACATACATACATTGTGCTCCGTCGTATGTTACATTTTTCATAGCAAATTTTGTTCGAACTTTCGGTATGACAAGCAAGCTCCCCCGGTGTGTACTTCGTTTGTATATTTGTGAGTTTTGCTAAAACATTTGTGTAAAAGTTATAAGTATTGTAAGCGTGGAGTTGTTTTATATTTATTATTCCTAGTTCAGTATATATAGTCTTTGTTGAAGTAAGGTGGTGATAATGAAATAATAATTTTACTAATTTATTCTGTTTAACTTGTCAAGTCAGTCACGCAGTTTTGTTTTGGGCACATTTCCCCAAATCTCGATTAGGTAGTTTAGGTGTGATTTTACTACCAAATTATAGATATTGTATTTTAATTTCTTGAGGATACACTGGAAGATATTACGTAGCGAATCCACAATGGATGAAAGTTTGTTTTGATGTGTTCAATTTGGTATGTCTACGAGAGATGAATGTCTGACCTCAGACCCAGTTATTTTTTATTAGAAGTTTGTTCGATAATCACATTAACTACTAGTGGGTTATGAGATGAAATATTTTTAATTTTTTTTGTTTAAATATTACATAGCACGTTTTTGCGGTGTTAATTGTCAGTAAGTACAATTAAACCACTCAGTTAAGGTATTCAAATCTTTTGAGCTTGTGCTACATCTGTATCTTTAATGTTGGCCCCAAAGAAAAAAAAAGCAAGACAAGTTTAAAATTTATAAAGGATTGTGAAGCTTCGTAAAATAGTTTTTCAGGTGACGAGAAAGGTTTCATTCCAGAAAGGCACAATTGAAAAGATATGTCTTCCACAGTCATGAAAGAAGTTGAAATACCAACCAATTGAAACAATTGTTGTGTTATGTGACGACAGCTGAACCAAGTAAGGGCCGATAAAATCCAAGTAAGAGTATAAATATATTTTTTTTAAATTTGCTGTCAAGATGATAATTCTTTGAAGATATTCTTAGTAGATCGTGGATAAGTGAAGAAAAAGTTTCATACTCGCAGCAGATACGTAATAAGATACAAGCACTAAAGTTTAATAAACAATGTAATCGGTAATAAACAAAGATGATTATTAAAAATATTTTAGTGTTATTCCAGATTTTAAAAGACCCGACAGTAGAATGGACCTATAATTTATAACAAATTCTCATTAAACTTTTAACTGAACTTCTAATTATTGTAAAAGACCAATTGTAAAGTGCACTAAATGGGTAAGATCGTCACCTTGATAATTATTTAAAACTAAAACCCCTTGTATCATACCATGTACGTACATATCAAGTAGTTAAATTTAACTAATTGAACCGTTCGTTAAGTGTGTGTTCAAATAAGTTATTTGAATTATTTGATACTGGTAATAAATATTTCAAATTTGAATTCATACACTTTGGCAGCGATTGCAATCTAATGAAGTGTTCTAAAAATATCTGTAGTTAGTAAATATCTGTAGAAATTGAAAGTTTTGGTCACAATGAGCTAATTTTATTTTAGCTAATAATTTAATAAAGTACTAAAATTTAACTACAATTAAAATGGAAGTACTAAATTTATTTTTACCGGGTGATAATTTTGAAAACTATTCAGTAGTAATATCATTAACCTTACCATTTGTAGTGAGAAAAGTGATTCCTATATTATTAGTTTACACAACTAATATTAATTTGAATGTTCTAAAGGTTAATTTTAAAGATTCTTTTTCGCACGACCCTATAGTAATATTAGAAAAAAATTTATTAACTGCCGGTCTCAATAACGTGTTAAAAGTTAAACTTGAGTATACCAGAGATTTCCTACAACTTTAATTTTCTGCGACCTCCGTTACAATATAAAAGTATAGTAACGATAATTTAGCCAAACACATATTTGATATCTTGTGATAACATATCCCAGCGAATCGTTCTATTAATGTACCTAACGCTACGGCCGTATCATTCATATTATATGTTGTTATATGATGATTTAAGTGGAAATTATATTATTCTTTTTTTGAAATATATATTTGTAATAATTTGCATAATTATGAAAATTTAGTAAATTAAAATCGTGCTAAAATACCAATTCTGAAGCTGACATAACGCATTGTTATTTGCTATTTGTGTAACGGCAGATTGTTGTGGCTAGTATATTTATTTAAAATTGATTGACTTATATATTTCGTAAGATATATATTTTTTTATTTTCAATTAAATATGTTTCATAAACATTGGGACAAAAAGATTTATTTCTCGTGTTTATTATTCGTCATTAAGGTTTCTTAACATTGCCATTTATTTTAAAATGTTTAAATTTATTTCTCTACTAATTTATTTCAGATTGTGTCAAAATGCAAAATGCTTAATACAGAATTATTAAATATAATCGCCATTACGTTATGCTCCTCAAACGCGGCAAAAGAATACAACGATTCAAAAGATCTCTTGCAATCCTTTCTTCAAGAGATCTAGTGGAGAAGTATCAAAAACAAATTATTATGCTGCTAAATGGTTAGGTAATGAAAATCTTGATTTAATTGTTGTTTATATTGCACTAACAGACGTGTAAGAATAGCATCTGATAGAATTAGACCTTGGATACGTGAATATTCTCTTTGCTGTGAAATTGCTGTAGCTTTGTTTGAAGTGATACTGAAAATAATGAAAAGGTTAGGTATTTTTATAATACAAGTAATAATTTAGAAGCTTAGTTTATTTATTTTTACTGAATTTGTATGTAAAAACCTGTTTACGTAAATATCGCAAAACCAAACGTCTAGGATATCAGCATTATGATATTGTCTTTATTATGTTTATTGTTTTTTTATTAATATATTAAGAATTTATTGTACGACATTATAAAGTAACTTGTGTTATATCATTGTCATTTCTTTTATTTTTTTGTGTTATCATTTGTGAAAAAAGTTGATGCCTATCAATTGTTGCATGCAGTATTCACCTTGAAATGTATTTGTTTATGGAAACTTAGTTAAAAATTTATTATTGTTATATATTGTAATTGGGAAAAGTATGCTGAGAAACAAAATTTTAGACAACTCAAGGAATTATCATATTAGAAACAAAACCATTTGAAATGGGGCTGGACAGGCCACAAGCTGCGTTGCACCAGAAAAAAAGCAGAGTAAGCAGGTCGATCTGTGGTATCCAAGGGAAGGGACTAGAAATAGGACGATGGAAAAACAAAATCTACCCCACTGTGAGACCCTGCTGGACTGGACCTCTTGACTAAGGTGGGGGACGATCGAAACAATGAAAACGAGTATGAGTAATACGAAATAACATAGTGAACTTGGCAGAAAATAGTGATTATTATTATATTTTCCAAGTACCACTGGTCAACCTATATAAATAAAATAACTCATAGAATATATGGATATATAATAACAAGTGCAAATGTGTTAAGTATAGTTATGTATTATTGTAATTTTTATTCACTTTTGTTTGTAAATAAATTTGTTTTCTTAATAATTTGGAATTGAATTTTAAAAAAATTGTTCTGTATACATAGTAAATATATCTTAACCGAGTGTTGTGATTTGTTAGTGCGTGCTCCGGAGAGAGCACGCGTTCGGATGGCCGAGTGTTGTGATTTGTTATTTTATCACTTAATTGTACTCTAATTTATCGATATTTTATTATTATTTGTATAAAGAAATAAGATATTGTCTTGAATGTCACTCGTTATTTGTCTATCAATTAATTTTAACATTTGTAATATCCGATGTTATAATAATTTATTAATTGTTATAATTGATTATATATTTTATTATGGAATTGTATTTCGAAAATTAAATTATAATAGTGTAGTTGGCAACATTAAATTGTATCGGAAGTGGTCAACTGTGTGGGGGTATAAATGAACTAGTATAAATATTTGATCGACCATTCTTGGGAAGAACATTCTGAAGAGAACTTTAAGCAGTCATGCTGTACCTTTTGGTATCTGAATTGTACTCAGTATTAATAAATGTAATTGAAGAAGGAACCTGGTTTGTTTCATTACACAAGATATGCCTTATTTTGTTTTAACTTCAACAATACAAAAACATTATATCATCATGTGGCTCGTTTCGTTCAAGTCCTGAATGTCGTATAGCCTTTCAAATCGGCTCGCACGCGCTCGTTAGCTTTAAGCTTACATGGTCGCAGATTAAATACGTCTCCGTCTTGTTTTCAGTGCACTTGACCCGCTTTCCGCCGCGTACCTACAGGTAATATTTTCCTTTCCTTTCATATGCTCTCATTTTCTATAGCAAACGTTATAAATAATTGGTTCAGGTATAGTTATATTGTGCTCTCCTGTTAAACAAATAAGTGCTGTTAATATATACTATGTGAACAAATTTATATATTTCGAAATTTGAATAACTTTTCTATCATTTCTTTTTGGTTTACTTTGCTCTTAAACAAATATCATGGAGGTGGCCTCTTTTTTACTGAGCACGTTATTATAATATGCTTATATAATTTTTGTTCCGCTTAAGTACGTGCATCATGTTATAAAATTTTATGTAAAAAATATTTATCATATATCTATCATCATATATCTAGGTATAGAGAGTACTCGTAGGTATATTTAGGAGTGTATATTGCGTATAAAATAAATACATTGAAAAGAAGTTAATATGTACTAATGTGCTCTCTATGTAATAAATTATGAAAAAATATATAAATTACCAAGTATATAAAAGGTGTGTAATGAAAATGCCTGCATACATTTCATTACAAAGATAAGTTATCATATCACAGTTCTTTTAAATAGCAACATAGAATCATTTCAGACATTCAGGGATCCCACTATAAAGCGTACACACTGTTTCATAAAAGAATTACTGATTCGATGCATAAGAGGAACAGGCGCTATAAATTTAAGCCTATTTCGAGCGTTAAGGAATATAATAAAAATCACCATGTGATTTTGTTGAAACGCCTATATAAATAATTTATATATATTATAAGATAATTAATATCTTTACAACAATTGATACCTAATAAAAAGATAAGAGAATAATAATAATGATAACTTACACAAAGGCAGAAATTTCGAGAGAACATTTGCAGCATAATATTACAGACAAAATGTTATTTACACAATACAACAGGCTATTAAATATGAATCATTTAATGACAATTGCAAATGGAAACAAGAGTTATTACTGTTATAATTAAAATTGCTACATTTTTGTGTCACAATCATATTACGGGTTTAATTTACGAATACCTAAAGCCGAGCCCTCATTTAATTAAAAGCTATTTTAATATTATGTTCCTGTAAATTGTGTTGTTGTAGAAAATAAGTATTATTTATAAGGTTATATTAAAAATACAATTCGAGTTTTGTGTAAAGTACGTTAAAATATAATCAAAGTAACAAAAGGTTGGTGTCCGTTGCAGCGGAGTCTCATTAGTGTAAGTTGCTTACAATATATGTATATACATAAATACATATTCAAAGTGTTTCATATTTTCATATTCGTAAAAAATTTCCATGTACAGACACAATTTTTTTACTGTGCGATTAAAGTATAGATAGATATTTAATCAATCAGGTCAGGTATAGAGTGGTGTCATTGAAAAGGAGATGTGAGTAGTTTTCAAGAGGTTTTCCAGAGTGCAAAATTAATTATATATATTTATATTTAGTTATATATATAATTGTGCAAAATTATAAAATCTGGTGTTAAATTAATTATATATATAATTGTGCAAAATTATAAAATCTGGTGTTGATTTTCTACATTGGAAAATGCAAGTCACGATACAGACGTAAAATTTTACGCAAAAACAATATTATTTAATTATTTAGCAACGTTGTTAGTGTATTTAAGTAATATATAACAACTATCAACGCAAATTTCGGAGTAAAATTTGAAAAAGTAAATAATCCCAGTAGAATTATTCATGAAATCTGACCCTGGATCAGCGCAGTTCGACGTTGACAAAACACGTTTGTCCAAAGAGGCTTAAATATGTGAATATAAAATATCGAGTATTTTCGTACAAACTATAGATTTATATAATATATGACCAAGGCTCAATAGTCAGCGAATTGACTATTTTGGCAGACTTAAATAAGAATGCAGAACCTAGTACATTTGTTAATAATAATTGTTAAAATTCTGTTTAATACTGAGAATAAAAATGTAGTTAATGTTGTTTTAATCGTGTTTTTACAACGCAAATTGTAATTTCCCATATTTTGCTAATATTATAAAACAACATTTAGGACTTAAGGCAACTTGTTTTATTATAAAATTAACTTTTTAAATATCAAATTCGCTGTATCAACATTCGTTTATTTATTTTAAAATATACCATTCTCAGAAAATTTACCTTCTCTAAACAATTAGTATATAATTTGAATAACGAATCCAAACTCCATTCAATTATAAATATACCTGCGTATTTCAAATGATGATAAATTGTTTGAATAAATACGTATTATAACGCGTGTAGTTTGGATATGTAAAGCCTCGACTTCTCTTACATTAAAATTACTTTTAGTATAATATTTTTATAAAGTTTCGTATATCAGAGTAGGAGTAAGTAAACAAAAATGGAAAAATTAAGCAATTTTATTTACAAAAAATAGTTTTTATGCAATAAAAAGTTAAGAAAAAAGAACCATTGTGTAATTGCACACAACACAAGTACATACGAACGCAAACATAAGTTTATCAAATCTTATAAATTGAATCCTTATTGACACACAATTATGAAACATAACCCTGAAACCCCCGGTACGCAATTGTCACTTGCACTTGACCGACGTTTATTTTAATCGATAACTATAAGTCGCTAGCAACTCTATGGCACAACAAGCAATGCATAATTTATAAGACGTGAAGGTAAAAAGAATCTAATTTTGTATAATCTTTGAACGGTTTGTGACTTCAAAATAATTTTGTTCTTTAAGTGCATACAATTATTTAGGCGATACTAAAACCTAAACATCTTTTTTTAGCTGTCTGTCTTTCCGTTTGTCCGGTATAATCACAAGATCTGTACTGATTTCTATGGAGCTTTCACCTGACGACAGAGGAGGTTACGGCTACATTTTATAATTAAATTCCTGCACATTGGGGATTTTCATTTGAAAGCGTACGTAGGTACGTTATAGGTAGCTATAACCTAACCTTACGCCCAGATAAAATGTGCATTTAATCATAATTTATTAAAATCTTAATTTAATATTTACATACAAACATTTTTCATTATTATTCATAAATAAAGTGATTCCTAAGCAAAAATAGATTCAAGCCACAGTCTCGCATGTGCCTCGCAAATGCACGTTATTGGTGAAGCACATGCTAGACTTCAAAAATTCTGCAAAGTTTAAATTACTAAATTCTAATCTATTTTATACTGTTTCATATTATTTTACATATTATATTTCATTAATTGTCGAGAGGTTGTTGTGCTATGAAAGGGGCAAATAGTGCAAATAGTACATTTTGGAATGTTATATTTCCTTTTTTTTCTTTTTCCCGTTACACGAGTGGGAAACTTAATACGATAAATTTTAACGGCTTTTATAATTTAAGCCCCGTATGCAATTTCATGCACAAGTGCAATAACTAGTTAGCCAAGAATATTCGCCTTTTACATACACACACCGCACTTTGTCGACACTTACAAATGAAAACATACCAAAACGCACCCTGCGTTTAACCCTCATTAGGAATATAATCAGGTCCCTGCAAAAAAATCAGATATTTCACGACTTCGCCCTAACGATATCAATTTATTAAAATAATTTAAAATATTACCAAATCATAAAACAACTGCTTAAGAAGTATCATTAAACAGCAAAGTATTAATAATATTCTTTGCAGAATAACTTCAGCTATTAAATTTTAGCGTAACAATATGGCGTAATGATCTCTCACTTAAAGAAGATTAGTCATTGACCAATTTGTGATATAAAACTCGAAATATTTTTAATCTCATAACTGAAATTAGTTATTTCTACACACTTTATTCTACAAACTATGTTTATGTGAATCGATTAAACTAAGATTAGTTAAATCGATTAAACTAAGATTAGTTAAATCGATTTAGCTAAAAACCTGTATTGACTGACTTCTTAGTCAATAAACCACATAAATTCAGCTTCTATAATGCAATAAAAACTGATCTATTTCTGTACCGAAGAGATACTAATGTTAAAAAGTGCAACGGAACCAGTACTGTTGGTCGTAAAGGTTTTACCGAACCATGTTATACTTGATAGCTGTTCCAACTTTCCGTTTACCTTCTGATATGATGACTTGTTTAGGGTAACGGAGTGCAATAAATTTGATTAAAAAATGATTAAACGAAACTTACAAAGATTTCCATATAGAAAGCCATATTCTGCTAGGAAGCAGCTTTTCCTACTTTCCTACTATAATATGAAATGATGTTAGGTATGTCCAAATAAGAGCACGAGTATAAAAGTAATAACGTTTATGGCAAATAAGATACGGAATACGCGTATAAAATAAAATTGTTGTTTCTGTGAATTGAATTGTTTTATGTTGTGTTAAACAGCATACAATGTATATAAGAAACATATAAATCGATATTTTCGAATTTCAAACAATGGTTTGTATATAAATCTTGTATATATATATATATATATATATATATATATATATATATATATATATATATATATATATATATATATATATATATATATATATATATATATATATATATATATATATATATATATATATATATATATATATATATATATATATATATATATATATATATATATATATATATATATATATATATATATATATATATATATATATATATATATATATATATATATATAGGAAATTAATTTCGTTTGAACGATACTTGAAAGTAATCAAAAACATACCTTTATTTCTAATTTTGTTTATCCATCATCTCTTAAACTTTGCTCATCAAAATTGTTTCCAATATAACCTATTTTCATTGTGTACAAATTTGATATAGAGTTGATAACTGTAAATAATATTAAATATAATATAAATATTCATTATTAAATTTTAATAAAATATTTAATCACACTTTAGAATTTAATAAATAAAACAATTGTAAGTTTAACCTAAATAGAAAACTAGGTCATTGGCTTAAACTTTAACACAGATATAATGTTCAGCATTTTGATGAGTGATAGAAAATATTAAATTCAAAACTCTATAATATAATTTATAGCTATTATTATGATTTATAAGAGTACTTACTTTAGTAAGTAAAAAAAATTCAATAATACAATTTTATTTACTTAAAACAACTGACGTAAGATAGATTAATATGCAATATTGTATTCAACGTAAGAATTATTTAGAGTAGCTTAGTATTATTAGCAACCAAAAATAATCTACTAAGAATTAATACTATTTTGCATATTGCATACATTAATTGATTGATATTATCGACTATTAAAAAATCACGTAAGTCTTAATAAAATATTCAACCGTTATAGCTTTTTATTTTTTACCAGGCAATGAAGCTTTTAAATACTTGGTGAATAAAGTTTCTAGTAGCGTAACCGAAAGCTACGTATAATAGTGTTAATATTGAATGCATAAGCATCGCCATTTTTAACTTTCACAATGATTACGCTAAATCCGGATATAACCGAGGTTATTTTTTGATATACGTAATATATCGTATTAGATCCAACCCTCGTCAGCTTGTCAATTACTAGTTCGACTACAAGTTAGGGCGCAGGTGACGCGGCTACAAAGAAAGAAGGGATTTGTAATGGATTTTAATATGACTTTAATAAAAAATATGACGGAATATCTAAACCATTTAGGGTTTATAATTTTTTAAATAGGTATGAAATCACGGTGATATTATAATGGGTTGTAATTTAGCACTTAACACGCAATACTTCGAAACAGAAAGCGGAGAACACAGTGTCTTAGCACTAGGTTCCCTGTCATGAGCGGGTTAAAACGCGAAGCTGTAAAAAACTAATGATAAAACAATAAATTTGTATTCGGATCAAATATCTTATTACAAGTCCTTTTAAATAAATACCAACACTTATTTTAAAGATTTTTTATATGTTTTAAATAACGATATACAAACATATATATGGTGTATAAGATAATGTTGCAACAAAATGTCAGAAACTTACTATCTCAGCGTATCTTGGTCATACAATACTTCTTTTGATTTTTATGAACGGTAATAGTAGTGTACGTTTGGGACATTTCGACTGACGTGCATTTACAATTTGTATCGGACCATGGTTGAATAGGCGGTGTCAAACATTTTTCAAACGTGCGTTCGACACAACGCCTACAAAGTACAAACACGTTTTTATTTAGACCGCAATACCGTACATTTCTACAGGTACGTTCTAAATGTATTTTGTGTGTCTCAATGTTACTTTTTTTCAAGTGTTTCTATTGTGTAGTGTAACACTAAAGATATTAAATATTTGTACAAATTCCTTGCATATTCTATTAGTGTGTTTTCATACTTTTCAATTGACACATAAATATTTGTTTAATAAAGTAAAACAGCATTTAATTACTAAACGATATGTTAATAAATGTATTCGTGCAAAATGAAACTAATTACCATTTATATACACTCCGTACATTGACATAGCAAATGATGTTAACATTGTATATAAATCATTTCATCATCCGTGTTATTTTAGTCTACTGCTTACTGTAGATACGAAAGAAGCTACTGTAGTTTTCTCAATACGTAAACTGTTTAATGGAGTGTTAGAAAAAATAAAGAAATGTTTAATTTAAAACACTTTACGGAATTTAATATGGGGCACAAGCCCAAGTACCGGTTTCAATTGAATGCGCTAGCAATGGTGTGCCCGCACACACCCTGTGACTCAGAGCGCGATGACCCGATGAGAGCGTTGGACGTCTAGTTCACAATTACGACCGGTTCTACGTGCGAAGCTTCTTATTACTATAATTTATGTAGGTAAACATCTCGTGAAAAGTAAAATTTTAAGGCTCTAAACTATATAAATAAGTTATAAAATGTGCATACAGAGATAAGGAACAATGCAAACTTTGTCTGAGAGCTTAAGTGTTACTTAAATAAAGTAGCAACAAAGCCTGATGATAAACAGAAAAATAAATACTGATGTCTTTATAATATGTTAGTATGTTAGTTATGATCACTAAGATATTAATATTCATGTGTAAATAAAATGTGTGTTTATAAAGGCAATAAACATTGATGATATGTCATATGACGGATACTGAATAGGTACATGTTATATTTTTAAACATATTCCTTTTATAATATTATTCGTATTCTTAAATATATTCCTTTCAAAATTGCATTGAGAGGTGAGTAAAAAGATATTAAGTATACATTTATATAATTCTTGTTAAGCTCTCAACAGTGCTTGTCCGATAATAGGTTACTTTTTAATCAAGTTAAATATAACAACATGAAAATAATTTTTAATTAAATATAAAAACCAATTGTAGGTTTTCATTCAAACATTCGTCTTTTCAGAAAATATTATAATACTTATTGTTAAAATAAAAATCTCTTTATCACACAACAATGTAGAAATAGGTATTAGATGGGTACATAAATGTTGAAATTGGTGAATCACATAATTGTTTCATTTAAACTGAGCTAAGGGTTCACAGGCACATACGTCCGGGATGCAATCTTCATAAAGATAATATGAAACATGTTCAAACATGTTAGCTAGAGACTTAAATATTTTTATAATAAAATGAACCTAAGTATCGGCCCAGGGTCGAAATATAAACACGACTGTTGTGGGTTGTATTTTCAAGGAGGAAAATATATATTTTTCATCCTTCCGCTTCTCTAAAAAGACAACTTCGCACTGATTTTCTCTACCCAATATGTCTAGAGTTATGCAGAAGTGTAATGGCCTATCTTAACAGTAACACCAGGTTCTTTACTTAGTATAAAAGCAGTAAAGGATAATGCTTATCTCTGCAACGTTAAATATAAGATATAGCGTGATGCTAAAAAAATTATAGATATTACGTATAATTTACTCAAAAAATAATTTAGCTATATGATATGAGAAAGCAGGGACTAAACAATGGAGTGTCTTAACACTTGGTTCCTACGTGTGGGATAAAGCGTGAAGCTAAAAAAATAGAAATTATTACTGTGAGTTATACCAAACCTAAATTTTATTATAACTTATTCTATTAAATGAATTATTCAGCAGTAATTGAATTACTATAATGAATTTTGATTACATGTAATATTTTTTGCTACTCCTGCACTTAGAGGCGTCTAAATGTGTTAAATATTATAATCATATTGAGTTGTAAGTGGGATTAAATGTCATTTAGTTTTTATAATTTTTGTGGGTGCGACTGTAATAGATGAATCAAGTTTAGTGAAAGGCAAAAGTAATAAGCGTGTCATATCCAAATATATCAACATTAAAAATAAACTGAGGCATTTCTTAATATTTTTAAGCTGCTTAAATAAGCACAAAAAGCTCAAAATGTCTATATTATATAGAAGTTAATAGAAAACGATACTAATTTATTGTATAATTTTGAATAATGCTATAAATAATAATATATATTTAGTTAGAAGAATGGAAAACTTAAGCCATTGGAAAAAATACAAAGAATTAAAATTTACCTAGTGTAACGTAATGTTACATGTTAAGAGTCGGGTCAAACACCATGCCAGGGCATTTTAAACGATAATTCTTTCATATTTCACACCGAGGTAATTGACTTCACTCCAGAAGGTCACATTGAACCAGGGTCAAGTAACGTGCTCCGCTGCGCGCCCAATTTAATATTGATCTACGACTGTGTGTAAAGCAGGCAAAAAGTAATTTTCTTGTTATGTTATACACTTGTATGAAGTCTCATTTATACACGTTACCCAAACAAATACGTGGCATATAGAGGAGTCTTACTTGAAAATTCAAAAATACGTGGCATATAGAGGAGTCTTACTTGAAAATTCAAAAATTATATTAAGTAATATATAATTTTTAAATTCACAATTTTTTACATAACTCAAAAATGAACAAAGAACCCTCTTTAAGAAATGGTTAAAGCCAGCAAGTTTTCAAGCTTGACCTCGCCTGACCTGCCTGGTGTAAACACATTAAATCGCAAATGAGTTATCTTAGATCCTTTTCACGTATGCACTGATAAAGCGCTAATTTAAGCTGGCACGTCAGCACGTGTTAGTTGCCATAGCTACTGGCTACAATAATGTACACGTACGTTTTGTGTTAAAAAAAATGTTTTAAAGGTTATAACAACAACAACATTATTACTTTCGTACTTTTCTTAATAATACGACATACCTACTTATAATGGTTTAAAATTAGAAATTAGAAATGTTATAAATTACAAATAAAATAGACAGACAAAATAGGTCATGCAATTTTATCTATATAATATCCACTACGTTATATATAAATACTCCATGGTATTTACTAAATAAAGTTCAGATTCATTTTATAAATATTTTTAAATATAGTTTATTCATAGACGAGTTGGCAACTTCAATATAAATAGCTGTAACCGCCTTCGTTCTTTAAGCGTTATATAGATCACCTTTATTAAAACATAAATAACTTAAAAGCATATCCATTCACGTTATTTATAGAGCTTTATATTATAAAGTTCATAAAGCAACTCGTAGCAGCGAGGCTTCAGAAACTCCAGCGCGTTTTGTACGCGCGACACCATTGAGACTCGAAGGGCGGAACGGTACAGAAAGGATATTCTATTCATTTATGATTTGAGTTGCAGGAAAATGTGGTGAAGTAACCACATTTTTGTGTTAGTCCGAGTGAAAGGGGGCAAGCGGTTTACTACGAGATTATAATATCGTGGAACAATGGACTTTTGTAGAACGATATAATGTTTTCGGCGAAACAATAGCCTGTCTATATTCTGGTCCATGGATAGTTCCATTCTTCGTAGTAAGTCAAGTTACATATAACAAGCTCATTGACAACGTCTATTGATGTCACCAACTTATCTAAACTCAGTGTGAGATTGCAGAATTATAGATAACATTTACTTAACAATACACTAACTCTATATCCAGCTGGCACAAAGTTACAACATACCATATGCAAAGCTTGCTTTAATATCATATGACAAAGCTTGCTATGAATATAACTTGATAAACTTATTCTTCAACGTAAGAATAGCTTTTATGAAAATGCATTGCTTATTTTTTAAATAAAAATTTCCTTTTATATAGGTATACTGAGCTTTAATAGCATAAAAATAAGCGTTAATTATATTGATCAAAAGTGGCAAGAGATCTTGAACTGAGATTCACATTATATTAAAACTGAGACCCATGCCAATAATGTAAACGTAGGTTACTCCAACTTGGCATTACGTATATGACGGATAAGATCTCTACAAATTGACAATTTAAATGTATATACAGACGTTCAACATTTAATTATGCTTATTGTAAAATATTTTTAGGATAAGTTGAACTGTCGCGAAACATTATTTGATACTCCCTAACTACCTAAGAAATCCCAATTTACAGTGTACGAGCTAACTTCGACCTTTACTACACTTCCATCTGACTTTGAACTTCCTTCTGCAGTCACGCCGTTTTCATATAATTTTAATTTATAATAAAACTACTTATTCAACACAATATTCAAAATAGAAACGCAATTTGCGGTCAACCGTGTACTGGCAACAAAGCGATAAGCAATTCGTGCTGTACTGACTTCATCTAAACCGTTACCAACTGGAACAATAGGAGACAAAATATCTCAAAAAGTTGACGTATTTAACGGAGCGTATATATTTTTTTCTCTTACGGTAGTGATTTTCCGCCCATCGCTCGTGAGTCGTGACACAGATAGCAAGGTGTCAGCTCCAACAACGGTGACAACTTTATCAGGCCGCAATGTGCGGTCGGTTTGAGCTCACTGAATAGACTCACGGACAACGAACTTGTTCAGGATGTTGCACTTTTAGTTCTTCTGCGGGCGTCAGCCAAACAGAAATGGTTACAAATCCTTTAGTATGGTTGTTATTTGCAGTTGATATAGTTATTTCACAGTATAATGCCATACAGTAACATGTAGATGACATGGTTATTGGAGCGAATAGTCACATTATTTAATTTGTTATTTTTCAATAATTTTTCAATAATGCTCTTTTTTATATAATGTTCAGTAACAATTGATTTTGAAAAGTATTTCTATTATTTAAAAATTTAACTGACCAAAACAAAGGTGTGGTTAACAGGTCGGGCAATTCTAATTAGCGTTAAGTATCGTACTTTGCACTTTAGATAAAAAATCTTATTAAAATGAACATAAACGCCTCTGAAGTCAGTAGCATCACAAGTTTTAGTTACTTTGCCAACTTTATAGAACTAAGTTCACATTAAATGAATGGCGTCATTACACTTTAAAGCGAAGTTGTGGTTTTTTTTTTGTTTTGTGCAAGCTACTTCATTCAGTTTTCAAAAGCCAGCAACCTAGTTAACAATTATTTATGTATTCCACTTATCTAACTTATACTATAATTTAATTTCAATATTATTAATATAATACAATAGGTATACAATTTACTTTCTACACCACTTGAATCCACCTTGCAATCAGATTTTTTTAGAAAATTGAATAAATTAAAATAAATGTTTTTAATTTATTCAATTTTTTGTTTAATCATAAATCAATACTTATAAGGAAAGAAGGCAATAAGTAAATATGAATATTGTAATAAACTTACACAGCCGAATGCTTTAAGTAATATTTCTAAATAAACATCGATATTCATTGTGCCACATTTTATAAAAGCTACACATTAGTAGAAATTCCGCTCTTAGATTTATACCGCAATAATGTAGAGTACATTTAGTACGGTGCACGTTGCAGACGGCCTCGAAGCGTTCCCGGACATTTCATCACCACGATCCGCATCGTCCCCCAGAATTTAATTACGCGGAGTGTAATACATCGCATGGGGTGTCAGAGCAAATGTGACGTCGTATTGGGACTATGAATCAAGCGCTGTGCGATACCTAATAAAACATATATTGACGGTTCGGTAATGGCAAAGTACGGTTTTTGTTTTTATAAGTAAAGTAATATTATAGCAATATATCAACTATATATACCATTGTTATACTGAATTCTGCTTTTGTAACATAATAATTGTTTAAATTTGACAAAATCAACCTGAATCTATACTGAGGAAACTAATGTAACATTACCAAAAAAGGATCCATTTAAGTAATACATTTGTATATTAAGACAATAGTTAATAACAATATTAATAATTAAGACAATCTTTGGACTCTATCTTTCTATATTGTGTACCTAGTCCGTTAGTCATGAACTAATACTAATTCATTTAACAAAATAAATGGTTTATTTTTGCTTACATTACTATTATAGCCCTTTATATTCGTAATATGGGGGACTTATCGCATAAGTTGCCAAAAACGTTAGCGTAACGGTAATGCGCGGACGACGTGTTGTAAAAATGTGTACTGAATTTTAGCCTTCGGAGGGAAATTGTCGATTATCGACATTATGTACATATGATGCTATGCTATAATATGTTTTGTGTGAACTTGAAAGCTTTTATGGTACTATTCAAATGAAGAGTTTAAATACACAAGATTAAAATATTAGATGTTATCCAAAATACCATAAAAATTGCATATAGTGTATAACTAATATGATTAAGCAAACAAATTAATTAAATGTAGACTAAAAGTGCGTTACGAACTTTTCGCTAATTAAGAACCATTGTATATTAAACCGTGGAATTATAATCGTGTCTGTCAAATTAGACCGTTTCTTGTTCGTATAAATATTTTTTGTACTAATAGGTACAATTGAAAGGTTTTGTACGCTTTATTCGTTAAATAATAAACAAAATAAGTACTCAGAAAATATTAAAAAAACTAAATTACGCATATGTATTAACAAGAATGTGAATAAAATTAAGTAAAACTTCCATATTTCATATAAATTTATTTAAAATTATACAAGTCAATAATGACGAATTATTATATAATAATGATAACGTATGCGGCATAATTAATATTTCCACGTATTGATTACGAAATTATTTATTAAACAATCAAGGTAATTGCGTTATATCTGCAAATATAATTCACGACAGTGGATTGTATTACGTATTCAGTTGTGTCCCGCATTTAGGATTAAGTCGGCAAATTAATGGCTTTTCGGAATTGATTGTAATAGTACCTATACATATACTATGAACCCACACTAAGATCCAACGAATTCACAGTGTGATGTGCGAATTAACTGAATTTACACATCTAGCATCTCAAATATACGTTATGTTTTACATAACGATAGCAATAGTTCAAATCATTTTCATCTAAACTTCTCATTAAGTATAGGTACATTTAATCTTCAAATTGCAACAAGCTTTACGATTTATCTCGGACGTGGCAAGGTAGGTAGAGGAAACCGCAGGAACCATAAAACCTTAGTTTTAGAACACTCTGTTCCCTGTTTTTCGCCTTCATTGCATTGCGTATTGAGTGGTGGAACTCAGCGCCGCGCTTTTCCTAGTTGCAAGAGCGAAGAAAATGGAAATGGAAAAATCCATTTTCCTCGATTGGAAACGAACACACAAGCCGTCGCTTTTATAGGTAGACGTTACGCTACTGCACCACGACGGTCCTCAATTACAACATGTCGTTACAAATACAACATGTTGTTACTTAAAATTTTAAGTAACAACATGCTAACATGTAAAGATGAAATATTTAATTGAATTAATTTTTTGAACTAACTTCAACCCATCATCCTGTAGCAGCCAACTGCTGGACGCAGACCTCCCCCGGATATAGTACATTCGATATACCATTTATTTATACAAATAATTGCAAAGTATGGTAATGTCAACAATTGACACGATATATATAGTATATTGCTAGAATTTATTAGCTTTATTTAAATTTATACTATTTAGTTTCAAATAGGCATAATAATGTAGACATTTATTAATTACAAAATCAATAGATATTAACATAGATATATGCATGCATATCTATGTTAATAATATAAGCTTATGCACCTACGTGATTACATTATTTTGTATTTCAAGATGGTTAAAGCATTTCATAATTTAAATTTAAGCGTATAATAAAATAGTACATTTTTTTTATCATATACACTAAATTACAAACTATACGGAAAATACAATGATATATTTAATATTTCTTTAAATTAAACAGATCTATTCAATATAGTTGTTCAATTTTAAACAAAAGGGATACCCTTTGTAGTAAACAATAAATGCCAACTATTCATATAGGCAATGTCCTAGCACTCAAGCAAGTTCAAGAATTTTGATTGCTCGGGGCATATCGACCCTAACGAGGAATTTGTCCGTTCGGCTTAATTATTAGTATTGCGTGGAATATACGAAAATGGTACTATTGGAAGATATCAATTCTATACTTAGTACGTTAATTAAAATTAAATGTTGTTGAAAAGGTTTTATTATTTTTTCTTTACTATTAAATTTCAATCTTTATTGCTTTATAAATCATAATAAAATAAATTAAAAAGACGGACCAACAAGGTCGACAATGAATAGAGGAAAGTAGACAACCGTGTTAATTGGAATATGGAATTCCTAATTAATCGTAGATATATACATAACAGTGAGTTAGAGGTTAAGAAAAAAGAAGAACGTTAGTAATAACCCAGTTTTTGCTATTCAAATTTCATCTCATATAATAAAATATTATATATATAAATAATTATAATACTACTGTACGTAATTAAATGCCAGACCGAGATCAAAAAATAATTAACATTATAGTAAATTCAGAGAAATGAGATATCCAAGATTAAAGTTAAATTGGCTACGAGAGAAGATAAAATAACCACCTAATTAGCGAATATTATCAATGTAAAATCAGATTACAGGTTACGAAGCCGCATTTATTATTATAATGTATATAGCTTAATTCTAAGCTGTGGATTACTCATGGCTTTCCTTTATTCCATACCGTAGTACCACACATATCACTGGTACATATGTGATATAGTACATATGTGATATATGGATAGTGTAATGTAGGTACTCAAGTTTTGAAAGTTAACTAAAATAATCAACAGACTCGTATTTCTTGTAAAATTATGTTAATTATGCTCTTAAATTGAATTTCGTTTTCTCTTTAACTGTAAACATGTTACACAAACTTGAAATTTTGCCAGTTTACATTTGCACGAGAAATGATTTTAATCTTTTTAATGCCGTTGTGTAAAAGAAATGTCTCTGGCTGATTTGATAAGACGTAAGTCGTTACTTAATATCTAATTCCACAGACAAAAGGTAAATATATAAGTATATAAAAAGTACAGTGTATAATATGTAGTTATTTCTAACACGAAGTCTCAATGGTTATTGCTTTACCTCCGCTAATTAACGTTGTTTTCATTCATAAAATTAGTTTGTACCGTAGTGCAACTCAACACCGCTTCTCATTATTTGCATTTTACTCAAAAATAGACTTTCTTATGCTGTACGTGAGATTTTAATTAGCTCGAACAAAACTCGGTCACCGGTCACTGTAATAAGAATGAAAGTTATGAAGCGTGAACACTTAGTACATTCGATTTGCAAGTGAAATGGCACTAAACGTCAGTTCCGGCTTCCTACAGTTAATAAAATCGTTAGTATGCAACACGATTACACGATTAAATGTCTTCCTAGCTCGACGTGCAAAATTCAGATAAAGTATTAATAAAAGACATAACGATGACATTTAAAGTCTGATGTTACCTTATATTTTAGTATTTAGGAAAAAAATGGTTTAAAGTTGATTTATATTTGATATATAGTGTATTGGTTTATATCATTATCAATTGACAGTATAAAATACATAATAAGTACCTTAAATGAATGCAAATGCAGAATTTATGACGTCAATGATTTGATTGCATTTATATATGTATGTATGTATGACGACGAAGATAGCAAGCTTTAAAATATTAATTATAGTTTAGCAAAGGCTTTATAAATGGCAACAACATATCTTGTATCAGTCAACGAGACAAGAATGAATGCGGTTGGAATGTAAACCACGTGTTTTTCCTTCTCTTTGTTTAAAAGAAAAACATATTGGTGGAATTGTAACTATTTTTCACGACATATACGCCTTCCGTATCTTAGAAGCAGAATATGGGATCAAGTAATACGAATCAAATAATGTATCAGATGAGCTAGTTTCACGTTTCTCAAAATGTCACACTTTCTTTGTCAAGTCATGTATTCCAGTCACGAATACGTGACGGATACGTGACGAATACGTTGCTGGAAGTGACATAAGTTTTATTGATTAGACCCTCCGCTTTACGCGTGTTAGGATGCTTAGGGTTGGAAGGATAAAATTTTTCCTTCAGTAGGTAGAAAAAATTACATATAAATTATAATAGTATGTGAAACTATTGTCAAAGCATTCCACGCATTGTAGCTTAGTATGCAATACGCATGTAATTGAGATATATAGTATCTTTGCCTATATATTATATAATTTTACTGTCTATTTATGACTGAAATTCTTTGGTTAATTTATATTTTATATGTATATAAGTCAAATTTAACTGTCACCACTTTGTATTTTTCGAAAGAATACGATGCGATTTTACACATTTTTTGTTCGGAAAGATATAGATAACGCAAAGGACAAAGTGATTATCAATAATACAGTAGAAGCTCGGTGAGTCGAAAACCTCCATATTTCAAAAAATGTGTTGTCACTCTCTATTAGTTGATATAATCAGTAAAGCTTTTGGTACTTTTTTATTCTCTATAACTCGAAAACTTAAATTTGACCTCTGCATCTTGGACCTAGCTAAAGAAAAAAGCTGACTGATTCTAAGAATTTGAATTGAATTGTTTTTTATTTTACCTCTATAACTTCAAATTTATGAGAATGAATCTGTACCTCTCACATAATTAAAATCTGCCTAAGTCGAAAACTCTATAAGTCGATTTTTTTGGAGTCTCCCTTCATATTCGGCTTATAAAGCTTCCACTGCAAATATTTTATTATTATATCATCATAAATAACGCAATGAAGTTTTAAACACAAGTAGACGCATACACAAACACAAGCAATTTAAAATGAATATCCATTACAAACCGGTATAGTGTAACATAGCTGACCGCTTGTAAATTGGCATCAAAGTGTCAACGAGTCCAAATTAAATCTACTGGACTGGAGACAATGACACAAATTAATATTGACACGGTGGTGTGATAACGTTACAAGTTATTAACAGATTATTTACAATCCAGGATAAAATTATTGTATAGTGTTGAAACTTAAAATAAATTTCATTAATTAGTTATTAACATGAAACAAAACTATTTCTATGTTATACCTAATAAAGAAAGTAGAAGATCAGGTGGAAAATATTATATCGTGTACAATGAAGGGTCAAGCGTGGACTGTAATTATATATAAAATGACACTCGTAAAACTAATACCAAGCTCTTAATTAGTTGGCAAGAATATCAGTTATAACCGTTGTGATTAATCTTGTGCTAGGGTAAGGGGGAAACCTGTTTAGCCACAGTAAACACCGTGCGGGCGGTCGCAATCTCCGTGTAATTAAAAACCCAACATGGATACAGGTTCACTGGAATGCCGGATCCTATAGTCGGTTCGAAACGATGCCCGAATTTACCTTATATGAGTCACGACTTGTTTACATTATAGAGTTCAAATTAGACGAAGAAGTATTAATAGGGACTACCTCTCTGATTTAAAGTTACAAATAAGGTCAATTAAGTAATTTGTCACTTCGCCATTCTATACAAAAGATGTGAGATATTGATAACGACGAAATTAAAAATATAATATCGAATGTTTAACAAAGATCTTTAAGAATGTTTAATAAAGTAAAAAAAAAATCAATGTACCTAATGTATCATCTGAATGGAAAAAAAACAAACATTAAATAATCCAATAACATAGCGAGAATTACTTGTTCAAATAAATCTAACGTTTCAATAATGTGCTATTTGCCTTAAGAATTACTCCTATAATATATCACAAATTAAATATCATATACGACTTCATTGCCGCTAAGTGTTTATCAATGAGCATTTATTCACAATCACAAACCGTACGCGAGTATCTATTAGCGCTTAGCATCAAATGTTTCCTCGACGCCTGCCGGACGATAAATGGTTCCATGATTTCCTTTTGAGTGCCATTAGCATTCATAAACTTTAACAAGGGCTTACGTCTGCTAAGTTGCTACCCATTCCGTTTCCGTACCTGCAATGAAACATTATTAACGTTAATAATACGTTATATTCGGTTGAGGTAATTTTACCACTAGTACTAAATGTAAATTTTAAATATTTTTTGGATCTATTATTATTCCAAAATACACACACAATATTCACAATCCAGATTATTTAAAATTAAACATAACATTCTATATTAGAATCCTACATATTATATTAAAACTTCATTAATAATCGACAGAAATTATCCAGAATATCTCATAACAGTTATTTACCATAAGCGTTAACAGTAGTACGCCTCGCTGACCTACTGACTCCAATATGGAATTATCTTAATATCTCTATTACGGAAGCTCGATTCTAATAATAACAGCTCACATTGCCTTTAAGGATGATCGTTAATGAGTATACATTATCACGAATACATTGATATGAAGTTATAAGAAATAATAATAATAATATTTTTAAATATTTACCACACTTCATATATATATATATATATATATATATATATATATATATATATATATATATATATATATATATATATATATATATATATATATATATATATATATATATATATATATATATATATATATATATATATATATATATATATATATATATATATATATATATATATATATATATATATATATATACATAATTCAATAAGTAGTAGGTAGTTTTCATATACGCATATATGGGATATTAGTTTCCTGGTCATATGTGCTTTAAACATCATCACACATATTGTTAAAACTCAAAGAAATGCTTAAATACTAAATATAACATAAAAGCAATCAAAACTATTGAGTGATCCGCCAAAATCGCCTTGTTACACAGAAGCGGCCTCGAGCATCCAATCGCAGCGGGCCGTAATTTCCGCTGGCTAACAACTATTGTAGACGCCATTGTTTTATATCTATTCCGAAAATTCGAAAGTTTTATTGGTAGAGCTGGAAACCACTTCCATTTTACTTTGCAATAAGTGAGTTAACATTTTGTTTATAAATGTATGAAGATATTAATAAAGTTTAGAAGTCTTAAAATATTATTTTTATATCAGACTTCAGCGCATTTGGTTCGAGCATAAGTATTTAAATATAGTAGATGCAAAATTTTTTATAATACTGAATGTATGTATATCGTTTAGCATGACGTCTTTCCACTTGATTATTATATTCAGAAGCCCTGCCCCAGCTTTGATGAAATGAGGCAGAAATTATAATGATGCACTTCAACTTACGCTTTAGTGGATTATTCATTCATAACATGAACTTTCCTAATCTTAACGTTGACTAAGGATGGTTGTCATAAAACTTTGTTTACTCAAACTGCTATTATAAGCGAGATTGTGCTTGGAGGGGTCATTTGGAACCGAGAGCATAAGAGCCGAAAGTTAAGGCCAAAGATTGTGAAAATTGCTTCAGTATTCGAGTGATGTGATTTGTTTCCATACTTGTCGATATCCAGGTTGAGGATCCTTGATAATACACCAAAAAAATATATATTTCATTTCAATAAAATATAATGCATTTCAATATAAAATTAATTTGTCAGGTGGAATTAAAGTTTATTAAAAATAAATAGTAGCAGAAACATTGACCAAATGGAAGATTTCTTTGTTTTTGTTTAACTTCCGAATTGCATTCAAGGAGCTTACAAATTTTTTGTTTGCAGATTGTGTAACCTAAAAGAGGATCACCGCACAAATCTCTAGATCGATCCGCAGACACAGCAAACCTGAATAGAGTGACATTGTGACCTATTTCCGAAAGAGGTCGCCCGTGTAACTATCCGTATTCAGAAGCTGTCCCTACTTTTCTGTAGTATTAAATATACAACAGAGATAATGTATATATATTGTATTATGTTACTTTACGTACCTATACTAATGAGAAAGAGTGTTTTATATTCGACCTAAGTCGTTAAGTTTGAGTAAATTATTTTACATATTATTTAACTACTTATGTACTTAGAAAATACTCGTAGTATTATCAGTGAAATGTGAAAAAATATCCAGTAAACCAGCCAAACCTAAAACTACCAATGTATAACATTGGTAAATGTTTAATAACGAAGTAAATTAAGATAATAACCGATCATAATCTATAATAAAGTTGAGATAGTGAAGTGCTATAGTGAACAGCTAAAATGGAGCCTTACAATTTCGTTACGATGAATAATGAAGTAACCAGTGTGAGAATGAAATTCTAAAAATAACGTCTTTCCATCTCCCTCTCAAGGTCAGATCCGATAAGTTATTAAAGAAAAGTTTTGTAACTATGCTTCTTTCATTATTATACTTGCATGTACGGAATTTATTTAGTGGCATTTTAATTTACAAATATAATTTCAATGATGCAAAAGGTTAAAAGTTAACTGTAAATAAAATAATAAGATGAATTGTTATGAGTACTAATATGCTATGAATATTGCTACTTCTAATATCGAAATTGTGTTGGTTATTAACAAATAAAATATTGTACTATCTATATATCATGAATTATATTGATGATTTAGGAAAATTGAGTTTAATTTACAGCTACAGATAAAAAAGGGAAACAAACTCATACCGGGCACATCGACTTAAGTTTGATCGGATCTGTCAGTTACTGCAGATTTGAACTAAGCAAGAGATCTGTTACTATTTTATTTAAATATGTTTCCGCCGTATCATTCTTAGTGGGAATAAATATTATTATATTAGTGGAGATGAGTGTTATTATATTTTAAAGTTATCCAGAGGTCACTCATAACATTTACGAAGAGAAACGGAGACCAAGCCTCAGCCACACAAAAAGGGATTTTTTTATTAAGGTTTTGTATAGGCAAGCCAATTTCATAACAGTTGGAATAAAACATGTAATATATGAAATAATTAGTAATTTAACCAAGTAGAATGATAATTATGATAAAAGGCTCAGTGCTCGTAAGCAAATTATGTAACAGATACAAGATTTTCGTAGACAAAGTTACATATCAGATAATGCCTAAAGCTTGATATTGTCAGTCACGATTTTGCCGACAACATTTAAAGGTTAGGCCACGCTATTTCATGTATATGTAAAGTGATTGCTTAAAGTATTGAGTCACGAGTTTCTAAAAATATTATAATATTACTTGTAAACAAAATAAACTTTCACGCAAGTTTTCCTTGCATAGCACAGTTTTTGAACGTACTATTAAGGCAATATATGTACACGTAAGCTTGGTGCACTAATGTATAATATTAAAAAAACTAGTCAGCCAAAATGTAAGCTTGATATAATCAATTATAATAAAACTTTTAATTAAATTAACATTTATAGATATTTTATCGTTGCTGAGGGAACAAAAAACTGTCTGCATTGTGACACAAGCGTCTATTAAAGTAAATAGCTTCTACGCCCCAACTCGTATTACAGTTCAATCAAAACGGGAATCGATTCTGAAATTGCCCAACGATTTCGGCAAACAATCGTACCATATTGTGCGGAAACAATGAAAATTACAAATGTTTGTCAAACTGAATCGTGGAATTAAATTTCACTGTAAATTATTTATATCAACACGTCGTAAGCTCGAAAGCGAAAGCTCTTCATAAAGCTGATATTAAATTAGCATTAGCTGATATTAACTTTTATTATATTACAAATTTACAAGTTATTACTTTAAAAAAAAATTAAAAAATCATCTAACAAGTATTATTAACATGGCTATATCTAAATGTATTTTCTACATATATATATATATATATATATATATATATATATATATATATATATATATATATATATATATATATATATATATATATGTTAATTATAAAAACCTTTAAGTAGGATATTTCTTCACTGAAGTAATAATATTAAAACAACAATATATAACCCCTCAAGATATAAAGCTGAAATTCCAAGAATATGTTGTTGTTTTGTTACTGTATAATATATAATACAGTAACTTAAGTTATTAGGAGACATAGTAGATACTATCATGAAAATTTACATGTGAAAGCACTTTATTTTTGTAGTTCCAAGTCCCACTGGAACTAAAACTAACTTTATTAAGATGTCTATATAGTTGAAAATAAACTATAGAATAGCCAATAGTCATGCTTGTGACGTTTATCTCCTACGGGGATAAGTAAGGATAGAATTTATACGTACGGTATATACTAGCATATATACATGTGCGGATGTCGATCCCATCTCCCGGCAATATAATAATTATTCATATACAATTCGTGTGACTGTTTTTTTATGCTATACATCCACAACCCGAGAGGTTGTGGATGCGTTGCCAACCAAATACCCAAAACCTCCCCTTTATGTGCTACCGAAACTCTCACTCACCTGACGAAATACAGCAGCATTAATATGCATATCACTACAATATTCTGTGGGATTACCCGGTTATATATTTTGAGCAGTAAAACACTGATAAACTTTTGCATAACAAAAAATCATTTAAAATACGACACTAGACTAGTATTAAAAGAAACTAATGTTTTTGTTGACATAGAACAGATTATTGCTAAATTCACAACTGATCATATTAAAATATTTTTTAGCTACATTATTTGGAACTTGTTTAAGGGTCGTTTTTTCAAAACATATACAGAAGACATTTTTTTTTGTAAAAGTACAAGTAAAAGTGTTTGTCGACTGTGAGATTTTCTTTTTTTTTTTAAATAATTTCATTTTATTTTAGTTATGGTGTTTTGAGCGTGCTAGTTGAGTACCTTTTGTATTATTATTTTAAACTTTAATCAATATAAATCTTGCTCGTTTGCTACCATGTCATTTCAATGTATCTATACATATAAATATATTTTAAGATTCATCCCCGTCCCTCATTTAAAGTTTACAATGTACGAGCAGTCAACAATATTGTATTTCAGCAGCACCGCGTGACCTTGCGACAAGCCCATGACCAATCGATACTGCGAAACCGGTAAAACTAAGAGTACACTTATACGGTCCAATACAGGTCCGTTACCATTAACACAATGACAAGTCTGTTGTCATTTATTTATCCAAATGTGTTTATATATAAAATGTAAAATAAAATGAATAAAATTTAGTCTTTTCGAATGCAACACTCTATTTCTGATTTATATTTTTCATATCATATAGTAACATAATATAACGCCTGTTTTCGCAAAAGACGTCGAGAAATATGTTAATTATAATAAAATTTGTCCTCCAACAGTACGTAATGATATAAATTCATGAGTCAACAAACGACCTAAGAGGAAAATAACTTATTAACGTTAGCCTCAAAAAATTCAGTTTAGAGTTCCCAAGAGATTGTGGAAAAAAAGATCGCCATAGACCGTAATTTGCAGCAACCTGGCAACAAGCCGTTGTTAAGTCGCGAATGGCGCTCACAAAAAGACGAAGTTTATAACCTCGCTTCCATAATATCCGAATAATTTACTAATTTCTGTCGTAAAATAACAACATAGTGGTGTAGGTACGAAGCATGTTTTCGTGCTATTTCCAGATCCCATGTACCTAATTGTTTTTATAAGCGATACTCAATTTGCTACGAAGACTTTTTTTATTTGATTAAAAAGTTTTTTGACAGTAACAATAAAATGGTTTTTTATAAACAACGCAATAACAACAGATACCGATCATTGCGTAAATAAAATAAAAATAACTAATTTCGCAAGTATAAAATTACACAATTACCTAGGTACCTTAACGAAGGGTGGGTCAGCAGACGAATTCATAAATTTGATAGTGTAAGCATATGTTTGTGTCAATCCCATTTTGCCTTAATTTATTTGAAACCTTGGATAAGGTGTACGATGCTAGGAAGTATCGTCGCTTCTAAATAACTTCCTTACGGAAATTAACAATTGTAATTTATTGACAAAACATGGCAATGTCTTTGTTCCTCAAACTTAACAAATATATATAAAGAGTATTTGTAGATTTATATTGTAGAGGTTCAATTAGTATATATAATGAATACTATCATAACGAGATCTTTACCTAAATCCGATCCGATGCAACTTTGACGAAATGTAACACTTCGCTGTAGACTTATGGAGTTACAAGAAATTTCAAAATCGCATTGAAAAAAAATCTCATGACGTCAATTAATCCGTCATATAATATATTCCTCATCATTTCATAGTCAGAATTGCACCATTTTCCATTGTTGTAAATAATGTCTTGCAACTACAATTTATTACTGTTTTTTATATATAATAATAATTATAATTATATTCTACTCATTGTGTAAGACATAGTTAACGTTTAGTATTAATGTAATAATGTAAACGATTAATTGATATCCACTGCATCGAAAAACTATAACATGGGTCAAGGGTATACGTTCCGCATAGTTGGATTTAATATACTGTTCCGCAATGTTTGCGGAACATATGCTTTCAAATGGGGTGAATGCAGTTTTAAATGTCACACATGTTACATTTTATAATACAGGGTTCTACATTGAGAACAAAATATTAATATTTATAATAGTGCTGGAACAATTTTTGCAGACTATGTATATATTGATGTTTTATTGGCTTCACGCTTTATCCCACTTAAAGCAGGGCAGTCAGAGCCACACGAACCGTAGGAACTTAGTGTTAAGACACTCCGTTCTCCGCTATCAGCTTTACAAAATATTGCGTGTTGTATTGGTCCTCGTGTTTTTGATATTTTTTAAAATAGATACCGAATAAATATCACGCACATAATAAAAAATCTTAGATCAATGTCTAAAACTTTGCCCTTATAACAAAATATTAAAGAAAGTAACGTAAAGTATTTTAGTAACGTAAAGTACCCGTAGTAAATACACACATGATATTGAAGAATAACAATATAGCAATCAATAATGTTTTTGATGTTATGATGTATCTACCTACGTCTGTTTAGTATTCATGAGCAGCTTCTCTCACAGATTCTCACTTCCATTATCTCGCATGTAGTTTGATATTAAGCAATAGGGATTTCTTTTAGCTTAATCTTATAAGGAAGTAAGGAAAGTTTTAGTTTCGTCTATGAATTCCAAAAAGGGCAGTGTATTTGAAATATTTTTTTTTGTTTTATAAACAGTAAAAGTGTTTTATTAAATTATATCACATTTTTTCAACACTACACAAAGGTTGGTGAAGTATCTTAAATTACTTGTTTCGAAAATAAATCTCAAACGTACCAGACGGTGAGATTAAAACAAAAGACATTAATACAAAACAAAGATTTTAAAATTCAATCCGTCTCGGAGCTAGCGGGAGTACGGCAGCATTGCGTAATGCCGAAAGTCCGATCCATATTCATGAGGCATACCGATGAATTGTCAAGCGACAAACGTATTGACGCGTTCTCACTTTCCATCTGCATTGATTTAATAGTATTCATTTATGTTATAAATAATAATATTAATTTAAAAAAATATGTTTATGCGTAAAAATGTTACCAAAAACAAAATTAAAAAAAATAATGACTATAACAAAATTACACTTATTTTTGTTCACACTCTACGACTCGATATATATTTTATATTTCTTTTTATTTTTATTTAAAAGAGATAAAAAAAGCCCGCTTTTCATATTATTTTAAAGTAGTGGTACAAATCTTAAATATATACTTATCTACATACATCTGATTTAGAAGCTTTGGTTAAAGTTATAAAGAAAATATAGTTCCATAAAACCAAATAACAAATATAAAATGTTAAATATGCTAGCCCAAATATCTATCTAATTTTAATTCCCTTGAACTACATTTTTATGCAAATATTTTATACCTCAACAGATGTTCTGGCTATCAATAAAGTCCAGGTGCTGACATAACGTCGCGTCGGGGATATTTCTACAAAACTGGGATTAAATTATTCACAAAGATTACATTTTTGAAGATGTTAAAAACACGTGTTGCAAAACTTTGCTATACTAATTTTAAAAATAAAAGTCGAAGTGATTACTTACTAGTATAAAAACATTAAATATTATTTGAAATCTAAAAATTATTCTATATGTATATTAAATATGAATATGATGATTATACTATAATAAAAATTAAGGACGTTTTTATTAACAAAGCAGAAATATTTAGCCTCGAAATAGGTATTTGGGGCGAGCAGACGACATTTAAGATCGCAAACAAATTGAC
Organism: Dione vanillae; assembly: GCA_037178615.1. NCBI lineage: Eukaryota > Metazoa > Arthropoda > Insecta > Lepidoptera > Nymphalidae > Dione > Dione vanillae. The sequence goes on along the minus strand of JAZFAU010000286.1, from coordinate 380,599 downwards.
CCAAATCCGTATTGTTCTAAATAATTAATCATTAGCCTAATACCTATATATTAATGAGAAATGAAAAATGATTATAAACTTATAAACTTGTCATATGAAATGAAATAGAAATTAAGTAGCTTAAATTGTATACGACTCGACGCGAATGGGATAATTGGTCAATAGATATTGTAGTTTAAAATTAAATTAAGATTAAAATGCTAAGAAAATAAAATCAAAGAATATTGCAACGTGGAAACCATCTATCACCCAATTAGCTTCGACTTGTGCGGAACACCGACCATGATCTATCAACGTCTACTCCACTTCGAGAGGGTCGAGATTGATCATGAAATTATTATCAGGTACGAACGCTTGGCGCGTATTCAACGGAAACTATTGTTCCCAGTGCATTGGGTTTATGGTATTATAAATCGTATGTTTGATAAATTATTGAACATTACTAAAGATTTATTTTGTTAAAGATATATTTGAAATCATAGTTAGCATAAATATATATGATATTATAATGATAATACATTTTAAAGATGTTTTAATATTTTTCATTTCACCTAAGAAATATTAAATACTGTACGATTCGATTTATTAAAGATAGTACTCTTTTTTCGTGATTATTTCGCAATTCTAATGAAAATTGAGGGATGTACAATTAGAAAGTTTGTGATTGCGCGTAGCGTAAAAAATTGCCAGTCGAGGTGAAACACAGTCTCACCAACTAAGTATAAACAAACCAATCATTTGCCGGACCGTTGACTTGGCAAACTCTATGTTTTGTTAACATCGTCACATAACGAGTTTGTTTCGCAAGACTTGACTTCAAAACTTTCTTTTCTGGTCATTTAAAAATCATTACACACAAACATTATACCTCGAATGAATAGATAGATTTAATCGGTGTATACGTAAATATGAAACAAGAAGATTAATTGAGTGTCACAAAAGCTTTTGTTGAAAAATATCATCTAACAAAAAGATTTCTACAAGCGCGTGTATGTACTTGTGAACCAAAGAGTTGGTAGAATGAGAATATATTTAAAAAAATCCCTAAGAACAGCAATAATTAATAAGCTTTATGATTTAAAATGAAATTTACTGCATCATTAACGTATATTTTTCAAGAAAATCAACGAAAATTTTTACCTTACACTATCAATCCGGTAAAACGGTTCCAATTAAAAGTATTAAAATAGATTCACCAACACCAAGGCACGACACAAATAAGTTTTAATAAATAATTTTTGCAAGAATAGTACATATTAGCAACATTGATAATTTTGATGCTTTAAACGTATAATTTAAGTTATAAACAATGAATAAATAATAATAAAGTTTTAATTAGATTTAACATTTATACATTTTACAGTATACCCAAAAAAATATATTCAGAAATATATAAAATTTAACAAGTGGGACTCGATTCCGGGCCTCTTGGAAACCGCCCAAGCGCGCGCCAATTAAGCTATACAATTTTATCAAGCTATGTTGAAATTCATAATATGCGCTTCCTACAAATAATTTTTTATTAGCACTTCTGTACAATTTACAAATTTCTGTAAATTATTACACGATTTTTTTATAAAAACGACCATTTAACACATGAAAGAATACCATTTAATAAATGTATACATTTTATACAGACAGTATTTAAAAAGTAATAAATATTTGATAATTAATAAAGTAAAAGTAGTTTAAATAATATGATTGCTAATTGTGTTAGTATTCTATTCAAACACAATATATAATTACAAAAAATAAGAGATGCGTGTCAAAAGCACGTACTGAGAGACAATAGAAAGCCATTACTTAAACCTACATAGCGCAATGACAGAGTGGGCAGCATGTCTGGCCACGATTTATAGCTCCACAATCACGTTACGGAGAATAAAATGTTAAAATTACAACAGGCATAAAGATGTCCATTTATCGACAGATATCGAGATTATAATGCAAAAATATGAAGAAATAACGTATAATAACAAATATGTATGAAATCTCTACCTGCTGTCAATCTTCGTCGGCACTTAGCTCAAACTTACAATATGCAATGTTTCGAATATCATTTGGAACATGAGTTAAAACGTGAACATTTTTAAAACGTTTTTATGTAGGGTACATACAATACTATGACAATACATAACTTATTATATATTTACGGCTTGGAAACAAATGGCATACATTGATATAAAAGTTTGATAAATTGCGTTATAAACATGCTCCCAAAGTAACGTTTGGCATTGAAGTGAGGATTAAGTTACTTTACGAGTTACTAGTTAGAAGTATTTTCTTTCCATTAGTCTTAGGCAACAACAAAACAAGGTTGCAAAGTTCCAATAGTTTCAGCTCTTACCCAATTAATTAGTCCAAAAACAACTATTTTGCAATTCCGCTGCTACCTGACGGATTATTAGATAATAGTGAGGCACGTGATACTACGATGTTTAAAAGCCTAAAACGTATCCGAATTTTACAATATATTATATAATATTTGTCACTATTTTCTTGTGAACAATGACATAAACTATATATAATGTAAATACATATATGCAGAATTACAGCGAACACACCATGCTGCAACGTGGAAAATAAAAATATCTATTGTATATATATAATAATCACATATAAAAAATGCAAATTTGACGCAAAAATAATGATTGAGTTAAACATGTTAAGTAAAAAGAAAAAAATACATATTTTTAAATTCATAGAAATATTGCACCTACTTATAATACTATTAACATACTAAAAATGTATGTATAATCATATCATTAGGGTTTACTTGAAGCAAAACAGGGCAGCATGAAAATGAGTTAAAAAGTTTTAAACTTTTAAAACGTCTTTATGTTCACTACAATCATTTATATTAAGAGATTACTATACCCGTTGATTATTATTGTTTAATATTAATTGCCTTATTGTTGCGTAAAAGGATACCTGATGCCTAGTCGGCATATTAATTTGTATTTATTTGTTAATTAACTGGATACTCTATTATAATACAATATACTACATCCTTAATTGTTAATTTCTAATTGGGTTTTGAATAATTTCTGTAATCATTATGGTCTATAAATATAAGACTTAGGTTATATATATATATATATATATATATATATATATATATATATATATATATATATATATATATATATATATATATATATATATATATATATATATATATATATATATATATATATATATATATATATATATATATATATATATATATATATATATATATATATATATATATATATATATATATATATATATATATATATATATATCTCGACTAAATATTCATATCGCGAATGAAATCAATATATAAAATGAAAAGTGTTTAAAATGCTAGTTTTATGAAATAAGCTTTTAATATTGTTTATAATTAAAACATATTACTAAAAAGTATATATGTACAAAATGTATCACTATAAAGCTGAAAAGGAAGAGGAACTCTTAGTAGTTGTAAAATTATTTTTGTGTGGGACTATTTATGCCCAGGAATAAATCTATACCAGGGCCAAGTAGCGTCTATTTGACCAGGAACTCAAAAGACGAGCCGAAAATGCTTGAAGGACTAATTAGACTAATTATCATGTGATAAAGCACGAGATATAAGAAAATTCAGTTTCAATTCAATTCACTAATATATAGCTCACTTTTATACCAAAATTATAAAATATTCACGCCTAATAATGATTTCTTCCTATGTAAATTATTACACGATAACAACTAAATTATTACCAGTAAGCAAAATAAACAGGTCTATGTAGCTGTTAGCGGTTTCTGCGTCATCAGGTCAACGGCCAACACAGACGACCTCGGACAATAACGAAATTATATACAATTTACCGCTCTAGTAAATGCTTTGACAGTGGCACAGTTAGGTCACATTGTGATTAGGGGTTAACCGTTTATTGTCTAAATGTTACTATGACCATCCAAGTGTTATTTTGACAATTCACCGAAGTGCCTTCGTTTAAGTCGAAGCACGATTGCTTATCATAATCATATGCACTCATTCACAACAGTAAAGTGTGAAGCAACGTAGAGATCACGCTACGTTGCATATCTAACGTATGAAATATCACACGCCCATCTATTTCACTGGTTTCATACTAATTAGGAGCATAAAAACAACATTTTTTTTATGCATAATATATTCAAGATATTTTTCATATTAGTGATTTTAACTAACAGAGTTTTGTTAGGAGTTCAATATTCAAGATATATATTCTTCCGAAAAGCTGACTATGTCTTTGATGTTGCTAAGATCAATACAACTAATATTTATATGACCACAAGTATATTAAATAAACGTATCTATTATTAACTCATTCGTAATTTACAAATTAATCGATAATTAATTATTATTTATTACGTGTAATTAAGTTTATAATCAAATAATGTTTAAATGTTTTGGCTTTATAACAAATAAAGAATAGGTTAACTGACTCACATAAGCTTTTCGTTTTTCCTCACAAATATACAAATTTTTACCTGAAATCAATAAAAAATAATTCAGTACGGAATAGTAAAATAAAGGAAATGCATAAATTAAAAAAAATATTAAGTAAGTGATATTATATCTAAATCCAAAGTAATTATACCTATACCTTAAGTAGGTAACTAAAAGAGATTTGGTTGAGTGTAAACGTAGTATTTCAACGATTTTTCAAACTTTTAACTAGAAAGTATTGCGTGAATACAGAGTATATTGTTTTAATAACTAGCCTACTAACCTAGCAAAGAATATCTAGCAATAAACAAAACATTATTTGAACATACATAAAACTTTAAGTATGAAAAATTATAAAAATAAATCTATATAAATCCATATTTAAAATGAACATGACAAACTATATGACCACAAAGTATTTACTAACATTAGTAGATACAGCATTTAAAGACATATTCTCGTTACGGATGATTGTACTAACGAGCTGCATCCGTGGTCACGAGGGTTTAATTCGTACGACACTGCTTGGTAAGCAATTAATATAATATACGACTACACCTATTAGCACAATTACCTTATATACACAGCTCTGTAAATTGATGTCTCAACAGACAATAGGTGCCTTAGTAAATACATAAATATATTGCTTACATATATTTAATTTAACACATATGTACAATATATTAAAAAAACTTCAAATTGGTCAGTATATCCAATGATAGGCGATAAAAATTTCACAAGTTTATTTATATTGACTGTTCCTATAAACATTCACCATTGTTGAAGAAATCAAAATGTACGCCCTGAGATATAAAGAAAGCCTTCTATCATCGTAAAATACTAGCGGTTCATATGGAGCCCCATTAAACGTCCGAAAAGGCATGTAATAATAGAACTAGCCAACCAGTACTTGTTCCCCCCAAAATGTAGAGAGGTCAATAAAGAAGTCAACGGACAACCAACTCTAAACGCCACCTTAGCCAATCGCATCTAATAATAGTTTGCGAGTATGGTTGCAGATATCAAAATAGAAAAAAAACTATTCAGTTATAAAAACTGGAAAATTTTACCACATGTTATAGCATCTACTTGAGCAAAGGTGGATTACCAGGTTATATTATATGAAAGTACTTCTCGTATACTTATACAGAAAACCAACGAACGATATCAATAAGAAACAATATTGAATATGGGTAGAAGAAATACTATCTAACAAGTAATTTCTAATCACTATTACACACATAGCGGATATTCCCAAGCAGCGAGCTAGGCGGATGTCGATGCAAGCGCAATGAGCATGGTCTTATTACGCAACTAATATCAATTGACTGCTTCTAATTTTACAACTCAGTCGGCCATGTGATACGAGTTATGATTTATTAACATAGCTGCTTTTAACTTGTAGCTTAGTGCTTGTCACATTATATTACAATATTTGAAATTGTTATAAAATTAACGGTTTATACTAGTGAGTTGATTGATTTTTGTACCGTACAATAGTAAATTAAACGTATTAATTCAATTAAAATTAGGATCTTCTTTAATCCTATAAAATTAAATAATTAGAAGCACATCGATGGATCACTTTTCTTTGGTAAAAAACCGAAATCACAGTGTCTAAAACAGATCGTTAAACTACATTACAAAAGTAGATAAGTATTCGCATCGCTTTACTTGCTTAAACTTGATCATTTGTCGACGTTCTAAACAAACCTGTTCGATGCATTAAATCTTTTAAACTAACGCCATAAAAGCAAAGTGAAATAATGTTTCTAAGCCTGAAACCTGTTTAAAAGTAAACCGGTTTTAGAAAAGGTAGTTTTCGCTTTGAGCTGCAGAAAAGTAACAGGGCGTTAGTAACTATCGGCCATTACTAACGTTGGTGTAATTGTTTAGTTCACCTTTATTATTTTTTCCTAAATCAATGTTTTTCTAACAGAAGAGAGGCTTATTTTACGTGAAGCAGAAGTTTTCATAACAATTCGTTGTTTTCACTTCTTTTCATTAAACATTCAATATTTATGTTGTGATTCAAACTCTTAAAAATTGTTTGCAAAGGAAGTATAATAATATTTTCACGCTCAATTCTGCTATAAAACAGAATAGATATACAAAACTCGGTGTCAAGACACTCTGTTCCTATCTTCCATTATAACTTGAGATTTTTTGTCAAGTGTTAGATATAAACTTCTTAAAGGATATGAAAATAATTTGTGGGAATGAAATCCTCAACTATCTTGTTTGAAGCCAGACGCTGTCATACATACTACGTGTTGTAATATAAATATTAATATAAAATATTTAATGAAAATAATTGTGACAGGTAAAGAATACAAAATATCTCATGTTAAGTATGTGACATGTTTTATGTAACACTAACGACAAAGTACGCATAACGATGCGAAATTGTATACTTTCTCAAGCCAACAATAGTGATGGTAGCATGTGGTTACTTAATACATCTGATAGAGTTAATTATGTTATAAAAATATAATAAAAAACATATTAAATATCGACATACTTACGATTACTAGAAATATAACTGGCAACTTCAGTTGTGACAGCTTCAAAATACCTACCATGATATCTTCAATTACAAAAAGCTATCCTCAAACTCAAAATTGTATTAGAAAATTCTACCAACGTTATCAAATTCTAAAATAGCACAGAGCATTGTAGATATAGATATAAATCAAAGTTTAATCATGATCCAATCGCACTTAAAAGCAGAAGGGCTGCCCCACTAATAAAGCCTGGGGAACATGTCTGATGTCTGGCTGACATCTATCTAAAATTAAAGAAGTCTAGCCCTCCCACATTTATATGGAGAATTGATTTTGAAATGCTGTTATTGTATATTTGAACATCTAAGCCTATCACGTTTCTAACCTTAGTGTATTTTCATAACACTTTGATTTTTATTAATAATTATTTCAATTATTATTAACGTGAAATTACTAATTTATATGGTAGTGTTACTATAGATATATCCGTACGTATATAGTTATACACTATTATATATTATTATAGTTATAAACTATATTTTCTAATTAACAAAATTGTTGTTTTAGTATACAAAATCTTTACTTGCTTGCGTGTTGAACACTGTTTAGGAACAACACAGCATTAGAGTTAAGTTCTTTACGTAATCTGTTACCGTAAGGCGTCACTATTTAGAAGCCGATAGTGTCAGAGATTACTCGAGCCGTAAACGTGGCGTTGATACGTACACGGTGAGATATATTATGAACCGTTTCCGTGAGTTATTTAAGTAGGCTGCCTTAATCTAGGGCGAATTTAAATCACGTATTACGTTGCCCATTAGCACAGTTTCCTGACTCGTGAGTTTAGAAGGGTTTCTTTCCAGTGCGTCCTTTTCATTTTGATTTATAATTTTATTTTACACTGAAACACGACCTAAATATAAAGTGTTGTTTCGAACATTTAAAAACCTACCTTCTTTATTATATAAAAACAATAGTAAGGTACGTAAATATTTAGTAAAACAGAATAATATAGAATTAATATTTACTGTGAAGACTAACAAAGGGTATAACAATAAACTACATAAAAGTCTAAGCTGGAACTGTAAACAAACAAGACTGAATAACTTCAACAAAAGCGGAATTTCTTAATTCAATAAACAACGGTGACAGGATATTACAGCATAGCTACGCTTTTAAATAAATTCTGAGCAAATATATTATTTACAGTTATAATATGTACATACATATGTGCTTTAAATCGTTTTTTCATTTAAGTATTAAAGAAAATATCTGATTGATAGTTAATATATATATATATATATATATATATATATATATATATATATATATATATATATATATATATATATATATATGTATATGTATATGTATATGTATATGTATATATATATATATATATATATATATATATATATATATATATATATATATATATATATATATATATATATATATATATATATATATATATATATATATATATATATATATATATAATGTCAAGGTTTTATTATTAGTCAGATCTAAATTTAAGATACTGCGGAATATCATGCGTAAATAAAATATTGCTGCATACGTTACGATTATAAGTAGTACAGTTCAGATTTGAAATCTTATTCGCGATAGTGTTTAACCATTCTTCGTGTTACTTTGCGTATGAAGGCCGATTGCAACAACAGCAAGGATTGGTGAGATTCATTTAATCTTGCAAACTGTACCAAGGACGAGCGAGTTTCACGCGCCGTGAACGTTTGTTATTGGAACTTAAATAACAAAATATTAATTTTAAAAACGGTAGGCATGATATAGTGAATGTTAGTAACAGATGGTTATGAAAAATTAGCAAAATATTACATTTTTGCGCAAAAAATATATCATGTCAAATTCTAGTCAATTAATTTCATTCAATGTTGTTCAATTCATTCATTTTAATTAAATTCTGTTCAAAAATATTTTATCTAAAACCTTGTTCGGTCGGTTCGGTTTGTGTATATTATACAAATAATTATGTACGACAAAGCTTTAAAAATATTCATAGCACTTCAGAAATAGAAAAGTGTCAGTAATGATGATACATGCGTAACCGACCTTCCCCAACAACAAGCACTCAAACGAACAAAAATAAAAGAAAAATAAGAGTGAAAATAAAAGAGACGTCTCAATGAGTCGTTGTTTCAAGGAACGTTCCTTTTAGTATCAATTTCACACCTGTGTTCCTGTACAGATGTTCAAACAACTAAGAAAACATCGAGCATTCCAAAGCAGTAAAAGAACTAGTTAACATAAAATTTAATAAGTATTTAAGTTTTTAGAATGTACGGTAAACAAAATACGAGTATTTTCTGTACCTATTTTTACATACACTAGCTTTACGATGATTGCTTAATACGATCAGGTGCCAAACATATATTGGTACACCATTTAATATTATCAACACATGTTCCCTTATAAAAAAACACCATAAATAGATGCTCCTAGACGTTTTATCGTCCATAAACCCATATGCAGTCTCTCGGCTCTCGATAGATCACGTTCACATAGGGGAGTTATTTTTATTTATTTTTTACCTTTTAACTTAAGAATAAAGGCAAAGGAATTTCTTTTATCTGAGCTATAATGTTTTACATTATATGAGACATTATTGAGAGTTAAGTTAGGACATAATTTACTAACATTGAAAACGATTCTTTATGATATTATCTAATAATGAAAATTATCAAAGAATATTTCAACAACATTTATGGTAAATAACATATATCAATCAACGTTATGTCACACAGCGAGCAGTAGGCAAATTTAGCCGTAGTACTAGGCAAATAGACAAGATTTATAACAGCGGCCGAAACCGTATGGGAGCAATCGGAAAGATTTGTAACTGTACACGAGACGACTGAATGAGGATCACTAAAAAGCTGTTTTAGTTATCGCCTATTTCTCATAATGTTGTTAAAATAACTCTACAATGCTTAAACTTTTAAAAGCTTTATATTTTTTACTATTCTGGCATGTCTTTAGTAAAAAAGTTCTGATGTCACCAATTCTTAGGTCATTTAATTTTCAACATAACCAAATAAGTAATATGTTAGTAGGACCAATACATAAAACATTTGTGAAATACATATTTACTGTTTTAAATTTATAAAATAAAATACAAAACCTACATACATATATTTTACCAATTTATCTCAAAAGTAAGAATTGCAACATAATGCAATGACATCGCCATAACATCCCAATGGTTATATATATAAAAAATATAGCTTTTTTGAACCTCAGGCGCACGTTCTATCAAGAGAGAAAGGCAAGCGCATCTCGATTAGATTGGTTTAGCGTGAATCAGCTCGATTCAGACCATTAACATAATCCTGCTGGCTAAAATCAAAAGAACCCCTCTATAAAACACCCTCTTGCCTTAACTTAAATCTGAATCAGTACCTAGGGAATTACAATGTGCTGCATTCAAATACGCTCACATGTACGTAAAAGTGTAATTGGCTTACAGGATTAATTTTGCTTCAGACACAAGACCTAAAAGGCACCGTCTGCTTTTTTGTTACACATATTATATTAAACTTTGCAAATTTCAATGTACGAAATGATACCAGAGGATATAAGCGAATAATTTATGGTTTATATTTTATTACGGACACTACCCACAAAATTAGATGTTAAACAATTCACGCCCATTGAATATAATTTTTAATATAAGATATCGTCGTCGTCGCCGTCGTGGCGCAGAGGCGCAACTTCTGCCTGTAACGCGACGGTTACTGGGTTCGATCCCCAGTCGGAGAAGATGGATTTTTCTATTTCCATTTTCTTCGCTCTGGCATCTAAGGCAAAAGCGCGGCGTTGAGTTCCGCCACTCAACACGCAATAATGCCTCGAAAACGGCGGAAAGTGGGGACGGAGTAAGCAGGGACTACGTAACGGAGTGTCTTAACACTAGGTTCTTATGGTTCCTGCAGTTCCCTCTGCCTACCCTGCCATGTGCGGGATAAAGCGTGAAGCTAAAAAAAAAAAAAAAAAAAAAAGATATATTATATATTAGGGCAAGCATAACAAAGGACGCTAATTCTATTGAAATCTCGAAAGTAACTTTATATTTAAATGACTGGATGGCAAACTATGAGTAAGGAGAATAGTCGCAGTAAGAAGTTTAATATGTTCCTATATATAATACAATTATAAAGTACAAATTAGCATCAAATTGTAAAAAATATTACTGAATGCTTGTGCAGCTGTATTCGTATTAGTCTTTTCACCCAAAGGCATTTTACGCCGTGCTTAAATCCTAAAAGAATAAAAGAGTCTGATTTAATGCTCCCTTTCAACGATAACGGGATACAAGGCTGCCTACCTCCATAAAAGTACCCGCATTTTATCGAAGCTCGTTATCGGTCGCATCTCGGCCAGTCGTACACCGTCAGCAGTGTGCGCCGGACGTGAATTACGTTGCCGGTATGCTTGGGTTACAGTGCATGGTAAATCTGATAAAACTCCACTCAAGCATTTATTCGTTTCAATTTGCAGTGTGGCTTACATTATTTAATGTTTCTGCGGTTAGATTGATATACATTTAATGTAGTGAATGGTGATGATAAATTTACATATAATGTACATTAATTACATGTCATATTGCTAATGTATTAATTTTATAGGTATTCTATTTATTAGTCAATAATATTTTGTAAGTTTTTCGCTTTTGTTTATAATATTACTAAGCAAGCATACTAATTAATTATCGGTAAACTATATTAAAATAAGAAATAATATAAAAAGGAAACTCTAAATATATTTGTCAATATTCTGAAAGGCATCAGACGGTCTAGTTAGACAGGATTATTATTTCTGCACTTGAAAATGCACCCCTGCCATTATGAATGCTATGTCAATACTGACTGTGTGGCTTTCTTAATAAAAGTGAAAATAAGGAAAAATGTAATGTCACAGCACATATTGGTAGCAGGGGCGAGAACCCCTTGGTATCGCTAGGGATTATTGGTATATCTCTTTACAAAGCGTTAGGTTTCCTGATAAGCCGCCATAATCTTTGCAACTATTTTGTCTGTATCGCTAATGGCCTATTATACTTTCGTTACTATCAGGTATTAGATTAAAGTATCGATATATTTTGTTGGTTATTAAAACAACATTTATTACATTATCATAAAAGAATAAGAGCTAAAAATATCTATAAATGTCTATGTATAACCACCCGTAACGTCTTGTGTCAAAGTTCGAAAAGTGGATAGTTTAGCAACGGTTTTCTGGTTCGATAATAAATTATGTACGCGCAACCCTGAGCTTTTCAGTGACTCACAAGATAGACAAATGACTTCGCATGACGAGCGGGCCCATGTCAATTAGTTTCATGTCGGATTTCATGCAATATTGGAGAGAAAATTTTCATTACTCAGTATGTCTAACATGTTTAATCGAAAATCAATTTAATTCATGTACAAGTATAAGAAGATAGAAATATAGAAGTAGATATATTTAATTATAAAATAACTTTTCAACAAAATTTGTTTTTACAATTCCATAATACTTTTATATATTGACGAAAAGAATTGAAGGTTATTCACATTTTTTACTTAAGTAAAGTACTTATCATATACAAGGCAATTTGATTGCATAACAAAATATGAGGCAACCAATAAGATAGCATAATCCGATTACCCATCGACAATGTAACGCTCATAGGCTTTACAAAGAATAGGGGATCAAGCCACACCGAAACTAATGCTTAGAAAAGTAAGAGAACCACAATTCTTTGGGACATTACGACCACATTTATTCAATTTCTATCTGGAACGCCAGCTTAGTTGAATTTTACTCATAAATAGCTCATAAGCCTCTCCGAGAAAATACCATCAGTTTTTTTAGTCGTGTAAATTTTGGTTGGAGTAGATTCAGTTCAAGGGTAGTCACACCTGAGAGATTTGTGATCAATGCCACATCAGCTTTACCTTTATTTATTGTTGAGTTATTCAGCCTTATTTTAAGTCTCAGGTTTAGATAACAAGACATTGTGAATGTACAACGGGAAACTAAATTATTACATAGATCTTTCTTTAAGAGCTTGAAAGAATTAGTAGCTTGCGTAAAGATAATACAACGTCTACATATGTTTTTATGTTTGCCTGCGCTTGAAGAAATTTCACATCTTAAATGTTTCGATATTCTTTTCCCTTTAATATTAAATGAATTTAAAACAATTATCAAACACTAGGTTACATTAAATTTACTTATAAAATATCTTTATAAGCAATATTCACAATATCAAGTAACATTATTACATACATTTCACGCACATACGTATAACGTACACTTACAACGCAAAGGGGAGAGTGTAAACTAACAAGGGCGCAATATTTCTTATTAACTTTGTGTCAAAAATATTCCCTCTTCTCCTAAATAATGTGCGTCGCACTCATACGCAATCGAATATTGAAGGCGTTAAAATCAAAGCCGCAGCTACTTCCTAAAATTTATGAAACATTCGCCTCTGATAACTTTTGATACATTAACCTTGATAAAAATATTGTGTTTGAAACAAGGTTAATGTGATCGTAATCACCTATATTTCATTAGTAATGACAACATAGACAAACTTCACAGATTTAGTTGTCAAATTTTTCCTAATCCAATTTTAGCTTTAACTTCTTTAATTTTGTAGGAAGACATATTATATATGTAGTTATTATTAATTGTATTACTGATTCCTTAGTAAGAAAGTATAATAAAGAGTAAAATTTGTACATTATTTATGGATTAAACTTGCTAAAGCTAGACGTTTTCGACAAAACGGCAGGAAATGAACTTCCTTTAATATACTGTATATTAAAGTAAAGGATTATTGTACTTTGTCTGAAGTTTTGTGAAGTTTTAAGGGAATAGAAGTTAAAACAAGGAACTTTTCTTACAAAGGGTTTTATTCGACGATTCAGAAATTTATGCAGGTGAGAATATTACGAAATTAAATGCTATATTGCATTATATTGTGTGAGCTGTACTATATACAATATACGTGTGTAGTGCAGAAACATATACATTATAAAATTTTTGAATAGATATCAATTACATATTTCACATCCATCCATTCAGATCATCTAATTTAGCTTTAGTTTATACATACTAACTGTTTTACCGTCTTTGGTCTATTCACATAAATTATGTATATTATTTACATGTATACTTATGTATTTTTAATAAAGTTATTCTGTTTAAAAAATTACCAATAGGATAAAATGTAATCTTCAAAATGTTCATTAATTGTTTAACACGTAACCAATTCGATATGTCTTAAAGGAAAAAGGAAGCAATTTATTGTATAGTAAAGTTAGGTCGGGGAGATAGCTCCACACCTTTTAGCTCCTCGAGGGAGATACCCTGTACGAGGAGGTTTCCCTTAGCAAACACTTTAATATAGCACCGTGCAATTCGTTCGTCCATTTCCGAGAGAAAAGGACGCGGACAAACGTTAGCATTTGAAAAAATGTTTCACATTACTCGCTGCATTGCGAAATGGAAATGTCACTCCGGTAGGAATAAATATAGATAGTTTTGAATTTCAATCACAAAACATTTGTTCGTAAGATGGAAAAATATCTTCTCTAGATCCAGGAAGTAAAGAAAGGAAAACAATTTTTGAAATAATTATTTCATACGTCGATATGCCGATAAGGTAGAAAATTACACGATAGTTACATACAATATGCAATTATAACGAAATATGGTCATGTTTTTTTGTTACCACTAGAGAATATAGTCCAATTCAATTTTGAAAAAGAGGAAAGATGGCGACTACAAAGTTGCATCTTTTTTCTGTCTACTTAATGTAATAACATCAAGTTTATAAATGAAATACTTAACATATGTGCATTATGTAAATTACAAAAAAAACGAGTGAATGATGTCAATCACAATTGAAATACTAGCAGTCATTACATCGTATTGTGCCGTGATGTGAAAGCCCTGCATCAATGGTCGAGATAATGAGTCTCCAAGACTCTGTCAAGTAGAATCCGCCTACACTTGTCAGTTATCTGTTTTTTATTGTGAAAGTAACTATAATTTTGTGACTATAGTAGTGGCCACATTATGTCTTTATATACTTTCAATACTTTAGAGCGTAACAATATCAGATTTCTAAGTACCAATAGTACTTAGAAATTCTTGACGAATTATAACGTACTTTATAATACTTAATTTAAAGTTATGTATACAATATAAAAAAGATTAATGTATTTTCCGAAATTTTGTAGCATAGTGGGATTAAAAACCGAGCGTCTCTTCAACATTACAACGCTTTGACATGTTGTCAGACATGCTCAGTTTCAACTACAAATTTTAAACGGAATTTACGTTTAAAGGTTCTTTAAAAAAACTTATTTATATCGTAAAATGATTATCAATATTGAGTCCTGGCACTACAAATCTGTTTAGGGTTAATGATCTCGATAGCGGGGACGAAGAGTTTTTTTATATCTACATATACATCTTATACCCGTTACGTACATTATCACGTAGGCTTTGTCGCATTAAGCGTTGTTATCCGCGTCGTCACGTCATGCTGTGAAAAGCTTTACTTTTTCGTAAAAATTGTCTTGAAAAAAACGTCTTTCAGGCTACTGCAGATGCTCTTGGAAGCTTCTCTTTATTTTGACATTCCAACTAAAGGATATTCGTTAATTGATTCAGACATTTTAGTGTAGAGAACAAAAATTTGAGAACATGCATCTTATATGGGATCGAGCTTATATAATTAACAAATTTATTTTTTACTGCTGCTGAGGTGTAAAGAAAAATATACTTAATTGGGATTTAATACCCAAAAAAATACTAATAAAAACGTACATATGTAACGCTACGGATACTTAAAAATAAAGAACCTCTTAAGTGTTTTTTTATTTACATTGGAATTTCATATCATCCACTTTTGATTAATTATGTAGAAAATAAACACACATTACGTATTATCATTAGTACCAGCGGAACCATAACTATAATTACTTACTGTAACTGTAGAACTATTAAAATATGCAGGAACATGAAATTAATATTTAATAATGCAGTTTCTATATTAATAAAGTATCCATATTTAATGAACCATTCGTGATTACTGTTTAAATTATTAAAAAAATGTTTTTTTATTAACAAAATATTTGATTTAGACCAAAAAAAAAAGCATGATGAGTAGGCAATATGTCTCCCAACATAAGTGAAGTTAAATATAGTTACGACCTATAAGCATATAATTTCCTAAAAACAGTGGAAAAAGAAAAACTGTGCGATTTATTTATTACTTAATTTTCACTTTCTCAAGGTAAATTTGAAAGTTTGAATATGTTCGTATAATTTGTATACGTTAGCAAAGTTGCGTATATTATATATTTGATTATTATGTATAATTAAATATTTAATATACGCAACTTTGTTTACTAACTATAACATAATTTTTTTAATAAAACCTTAATACGTAATTACAATATTTCTCCATGCAAGTCAATGGCAAAGTAGAACTTGTTCTAAAATACATTACGATTACAACATGTCTGTTCTAAATCGTTTGTATTTCTTATATATAGATAACATACAATTTGAACGACTTTTTTATAATAACAAATGAAACGAGGAGGACCGTCTTGGCGCAGAGGCGTAAGCGTCTGCCTGTAAGCGCGACGATTTGAGGGTTCAATTCCCACTCGAGGAAGATGAAAAAGGCAAAAAGCGGTGACGGAGAAAGCAGAGACTAAGCAACGGAGTGTCTTTACACTAGGTTCCTATAGTTCCTGCAGTTCCCTCTGCCTAGGCTGCCATGTGCAGGATAAAGCGTGAAACTATAAAAAAAAGAAATGAAACGCTTAGGCTACTAGCGGTAAAAAAAAAACAAAATAAGTGACAAACAAAATAAGGGTATAGCGAATATAAGCTTATGCATGGAGTGCATTTAAGCGTTTTTTTAGCCTTACGCTTTAATCGTAACGAGGAAGTCAGAGAGAAAGAACTACCAACCGTTACGATCGCCTCATGATTTTTTCGTTTCATCTACTATCATTAACCTCTTCATACATGCCTTCCACTTTTAAGCGTGTTATTTAGAATTGGTGTTTATTCAATATATGTTTTATTGTAATGTGAGTAAATTATCATTTTTGTATACATTTTCACTGAAGATGTAAGATTCACGTCATTAGTTGTCAAGAATATCAAGATACAAATATTTATAACAAAGGATCGTACCATCTATGCATAAAACCTAAACAATTGTGTACAGGTCCCAGCCCCGTCTCGTTACTAGGATCATTAACCCTTTTACGGATCTACTAATGGTACTAACAAGCATACATTTAATCGATATTGTTTGTAATTATTTTATACGACACATAGCATGAAGCTAACGTGCTAATTAATACTAATTTAGGTTGATATTATAGTTATATTTGAGTAAAATTGTTAATTTAAAATATTTTCCCTTCATAAAAGATTTACTACAATGTTTTTCTTTTGTATTATATTATGTCCAAACAATATTGCATTAATAATATTTATAATTATTTGTGCCTTGATTACTCGGATGGTATGCTTTATCGGCAAACTGGTTAATTGTAGCATCATATACAACTTTAAAAAATATTTCTGTTTAAATTATTAGTAACGATCTTCAGCTTAAATTCATTGTATAGCTACGTAACTGTATGAAATTGTAATAGCAAAAAACTAATATAAATGAAAATTCAAACAGTAGCTCAATATTAGTTTTTTTGTCGAGCTAAACCCAACTATTAAGCACGAGTCAAAAAACACCCAATTAATCAAGAAAAAAAACCACACTACGCCACTTAAAATGTATTTAATTTTTGGCATTCTTAATAAATAGAGTTATAAATCAGTCTGCTGCAAATTCCTTGGCCTGAATCATAACAAAATGTGTTACAGTATTAACATTAATAACAGCTGAAGGTTGAAGACGGAAATGATTAGTTTAAAATAAATAACCAAAATGTTATCGCGCGTTATGCAAATACAAAAAAAGGAATACACGAATATTTCAGACAAACTGTTGTAAATTATAGTCATATTTGTTTTAATATATATATATGTGTGTGTGTGTGTGTGTGTGTGTGTGTGTGTGTGTGTGTGTGTGTGTGTGTGTGTGTGTGTGTGTGTGTGTTTGTGTGTGTGTGTGTGTGTGTGTGTGTGTGTGTGTGTGTGTGTGTGTGTGTGTGTGTGTGTGTGTGTGTGTGTGTGTGTGTGTGTGTGTGTGTGTGTGTGTGTGTGTGTGTGTGTGTGTGTATACACGGTGACTTATATATTTATTAGCAGATTTTATTTAATATTTTTTTAAGTAAAAAATTGCAATTTAGAAAAAGAACTCCAATCTTTTTTGTGAGCTTTGAACAAGTCTTGTAATTATAATAGATTCATAATGTTATTGTTACTTTATACTATGTTTCTTTTTATTTGGCTCATTTTATTCTTATGTGTTATATATGTGTACTAGCTGTATGTCTATGTGATACTCTACATATTCACCATCCAACATGCAGAAAATGTGAATAAAAACACATAAGTAATTAAAAAAACCTACTCAATTCAATGTACATGCAATAATTTTAACATATAATTACTTTATTACATAATATATTCTAAAAGTTGCATCTATAATGCTGGCAATCAACATAAGAAAAGTATACCAAAATGTTCAAAGCAATAATTTACTTTAATTATTATTAAAAAATTTACTTTAATTATTCATACTAATATTACATTAAATTTATAAGCATCTTACAAATAAGAGTCTACAGATATTGGAATTGGAAATAGAGTCTACAGTCTTGATACATATTATTACAAAAACATTTTTAACATATTCATGTCCGTTAAACCGTTGGCTTATAAAACTTAGTAGGGAATCATAGGAAAACACACTTTTTGAATATGGCCAACATTGTAAATATTTACTTAATCAGATTTTTTTTTAATTTTTTTTGAGCTTCATGGTTTATCACGTCCGCACACGGCAGAGTAGGCAGAGGGAACTGCAGGGACCATACAAACCTAGTATTAAGATACTCTGTTTAAAGTTAAATAATATTATAAAAGACATCAACAATATGTCTGTTTTAACTAATTAAAATGTTTGTAATAAGTAGAGCTTGAGATTAAAACATAATTTTATTTAATTATGTTTTTTTTATTTAAAAATAAATGTATTTAACAGCAACCTCTACAATTTATTTAAAGTGATTTCGGTAACTAATTAAATAAAAGTGGTCTCCGGTATACCATACTTTATAAAAATATTTATTTTAACAAATTTTGTAAATTTTAATAAAACCCATTACGTTTGCTACTATTTATTTTAATAAAGTAAACCCAGTCAGCAGATAACTAATATGAAATTATAATCATAGTTCCTAATTTAAGTACTTCTTTAGTATTTTGTCATATCTAAAGAAACAATGTTTAATCATATTATTTTAAGATGTATTATGTCTTTAAATATAATTAACTAAGTCGCAACATACAGACTTTTAAAGATAAGAGGCTCAATTAAAAAGATAAAATAGAAATATTAGTAAAGAAGAAAAAATAATTGAATATATTTCCTTAAATATATATAATTTTTGTATACTATACTATACTTCATCTTTTTGTTTGAATTTAAAAGTATCAAATTGCCGTAAATTGAATTTGGATTACTTAGAAACAGAGTATCTTAAATTAAACTACAATAAAAAATATCAATATTGTATCATAATGTGCATAGTATGTTTATTTTTGTTTTCATTTAATAAGCAAAAGTTGCTAGTCAAAATACCAAAGTAAAGAAGCAATTACTGGAGAAGTAGGCACTGGGTAAGAAACATTTACTGCAATCTACTTCTACCTAGCACTATTCTGGCCTATTGCCAGGGTTTGCTTTTGGACTAAATCAACTAATTGCAATGATGTAAAAAATATGAATTACTATTTATATATGTCAATTATGCTATATTATGTTGGGGTTATTTAAATATATTTTAATTTTATTGATTATAGAATGTATTTTCCAATCTGCACTCTACTAAGTAGTCAGTAAGAATAGAACAATATAACAATAAAATAAAAATAATAAATTGTTTCACCATGATCCAGTTTTCAGTTGCAATTATTATAATCTAGTAATTTTAAATCAATACTAATATTGATTATAATCAATTTTCAATTAATATTATTCAAAAAACTACTATTTTCTTTTGTATATTAAGATATATTATAACTACTCAGCAATTTAAGCATCTTACTTTTTAGTGCTACAATAAAATAATGTTTTCCAATGAACTTACTTATTTTCACATTTTCCATTGCATTTCTATAAGTAAATATTGTTACTATTTATATTCACTTATTTTTTGTTACTAAGCTACTATATTGTAGTATTTTACTCATATATTATGTAAGCATTTTAATTATTGAATTTATTTTTAGTATATAATAATAAATTTGGTTGCTAGTTAGCCTATTGTCTAATTTATGATGATAAAAATATAGCAGGGATTGTTTACAATTTTTAAATGTACTATGTTAATAATTACAGTATTAACACCAAAAAAATTTGAACATTTAGTGAAATAAATAAAAACTTCTAATTGCTCTTTTATATATCTACCTACCTAATAAAATTATTGAAATAATTAAGTATATAAAAATATTATTTTTTATCATTATTTAAATTTTATTAACATTACTTTTGTCTACATGAACTTTTTATCGTAAGTAGGTCAAAGTCAGACAAATTTGTTTTCTAATATATAATAATGACATATTAAAATAATATTCGAATTTTCACCGATGACACTCGTATATCATTTTAAGACAACGGATTATTATTTTGTACGTAGCCAAGAAAAAATTTGCGATCAATCACGTCTCAATAAGAGAAAGGAGATCGCAAAAAATAAACAAAAAATGATTCTTTATAAATCCATAGTAAGGCTCAGATTTATTATTACCTTGTCTCCTGGAATGTTTTTGGCCGACATGGTGCGTCACCTTCCAGTCTCTTTACCCGACGTCGTCTTGAGGACGATTTATCCAAAGAAAGGAGCTCAATGTTGCTGCGGCAGCCCAGCATACGACACAAAACACTTCACTTTATCAATCACTCGGCCATCATCACAGATAGAACGTCGCATTAAAACTATAAACACAATAACCGAGCCATCTTTTGGCGTCGTAATCAGCACAATTTCCCATTGAGATTCATCGGTACAAATAATTTTTCATATCACAACACACAAAACACAACGACTGACAGAAGCAAACTTGATTGAGGTTGACGGAAAATGGCGAGGGATAGTTGCTGCTTCCCCTCTCATCCCGCGCGCCTTCACTATATTAATAAATTTGTAGGACAGTTCAAAAGATGGCAGCACTTAAGTATTCAATTTAATAATACGTAAAAAACGCTTGCTATGTAGTTAGCAAAATATAGTGTAGATGTCGTTAAATTTAATTCTAGCACAAGATATTATTATATATTGTGTTTTAGAACATTGATTTATCAAGTAGCAAATTTTTGTATATCAATTTCTTTCAAAATCTTATATTGAAAATTTTCAAACACATCAAGTGTTTAGAATGTTTTTTTTATTTAAATGTAATTGGCTCTACAGACACTTTAGTTGGTCCGTACCATTTTTAACTTATACTATATGTTCTTATCATAAATATTGATAATATTAATATTAATACATAATATGTAAAATTAATATTTATCATAAAAAACTACTCTACTATCTTATACATATTTTTTATATTTAATATTACTGGAATGTTAGGGATGTTATTTAAAAATTTCGGACGGAACTCGATATTTTAAAATTAAGCACAGAACGGATTCTTGAGACATTATATAGATTATATTAGAATTTTTTTCCACATATAATGTTACAATTGTACTATTAAATAAACATTTTATAAATATCTGTTGAATATTTTTAAAATTTTATAACACTGGTGATCACTGGTGACTTAATTAGTTCTATTATTTGAAAGAGCGTACTTCACTAGTCCCATTATCACCATCTCAGTATGTGATGATGGATCCCATGAATCCCAGGAAAATAATAGGACCGTCACATTTTATAGGAGTTTTTCAAAATGTCTTATAATAGCACTACCGCGGCAATCACTACGAAATACCTAAACTCGTCAATATCAACGGTGTTTTACGTTTTTAAGAATAATATTAGTATTAGATTGTAATGTTATTTTAATAAATATTAGTATTACTAAATAATATATATCTATATATGAACGTTATATTTCAAAATACGGAGCACAATTGGTAATTTGACTCGTTTCTTAAGTCATTAGTAAGTATATTCTACAGTATCCTACAAAATTTAATTATACGAATTTAGTAACAAAAAAACACTTTTTCAATTATATAGAGATCACTAAAACCTACTTTGACAAGATAACAGTCACATGTCTACAATATGTAAAATAGCAAGTTAATAATTCATTATTAAAAAATATTTAAGTTACGAAAAACCTTTTAGCTGATTTAAGGCTTACGAACATAAATATTTAATAAAGTAAGACGAGGGATTATTCGTAAAAGACGAATTGCTTTAAGGCAGCAAAATCGCTAACGGATGTCAGTAGACTTTGTACATAATTTTCTGTATATATTTCAAACAGAAAACATATACAATAAGAGTACTTTATTTTACAATGAACATAACAAAATTCACTAAGTAATAAACTTCTTATTAGAAGAGAAGAAACTTCTTAGTAGTCTATGATACACCGTGTAGGGTCAAAAGTCAAGGTAATACCTGAAATTGGGAACCTAAGTAAAATTTTAACCCCGTTAAAATATGATTATTTTACGTACACTAACAAATCCGGCTTGAGTCACTTTGCTAAATACAAAACGATACAAGTAGTACCGTGTTTATTAGTTTCAAGTAGTACAGTATTTGTCGTAATCACTATATTTTTCGTGTATATTTATCGAAGAAATGGTGTTAAGTATCAAAGAGTGGTAATATATATTGTTTAGTATAAACCGCGTGGGTTCGAGAGATCCTACTTAGGTTACAAGTGTATAAAAAACTCACAGCAAGAGTCAAATATTTTACATAAGACAATAGTAATATATTTTATAAAACATACATTTCCTACGAAAAATATTTAAATGAAATTATATTTTTTGTGAGAATATTTCATATGGCAACATATAAAAAGTTAAAGTACAGCAACATCGTTATGTACGCTATCCATGTTCTATTCGCCGCCATCGTTTTTTAATTCGCAAAATGGCGGATGGAGGCGTGGATATAGATTTATACGCCGATGATATTGAATCTGATTTTAATAGGCAGGTAAGTAAATAATATTATTTATAATTACTTTTATATTCTATATTATAGTATTAATATATTTATTTTGTGGTAAATACATTAATAACTTGTATAACGTCGCGGCTTACAGGATGAGTTTGGAGGAGAGAATGTCGACTTGTATGACGACGTTATAGCAGCACCGGCGCCGAAGCCTGATGATGATGGACCGCCGAATTCCGTTTCTCAACATCCTCATCCTCCAGAAGAAACCAACGGAGCCGCTCCTTACCACAACAACTCGTCCAACCACGGGCATCATGGCCGCCGCTTCCAACTTTACGTCGGCAACCTTACTTGGGTTTGTACATGATTTTCTATATAGATTAATATGTAAGTATAGGATTTACAGTTATACAAAGATTATAAAAGTATCTGTTATTATAGTAAAACAGATATTTTGTAGGACAGCCATCTTGTGAACAAACAGAGCTTAAGATAAAATCGATTTACTTAAAACTATTATTTCCATAGTTCTTTTGTTCATTAGTTTATTATTTGTTTTATAGCATATATTATTACATTATACTTATTGAGTGCTGTAAGCATGGTAGATGGCAGTCCTATTTTTAAGTAGCCAAATGAACATAGTCTAATTAACGTATTTGAAACAAAACTATTACTATTATATATGTTTATTACAAGTAAGTTAACAATTATTGTTTATTTCTTAATACTGATATTGTTTTGTAACATTGAATGTACCAAAACATTTTTGTACTATATTAGATTAAATTTAATATTTTTTTTTAACTTTAAAAACTTTATAATGTTAGGACTATTTTTGTAAATAGCTCCAAAGAAAGCTTTAGATAAGACATTTATTATTCGTTTTTTTTTTGTATTAGCTTTTATATTAAGAGCTGCGCAACAGTGTAGAAATAGAATTTGATGTTATAAAATTGTTTACAATATACACCCAATGTTAAGCAAGTTAATCAAGTAAATATAGTAAATTAATATATTTGTTGTCATTACAAAGAAAATTTATGTTACAAGACAGTATGCAGACAATCAAGTTTGAAAGGTTTCATTTGGTTATTTGTTTTAATTGTAGATGTGTTCCATTTTGTTTTATATAATTTTAATATAAAACATTTTGGTTCTTTTAATATATATTAAGATTTGTTTGGCTATATATATATTTGATTAAATAAGGCTATTTGAACAAAAGACATAAAAATCTGAAACTGATATAGCAACATTATCTATATACAGTAGGGAATATGAAGATAATCTATATACAGTAGGGAATATGAAGAGTTTGAATTAACAAGTCACAATAATATTGTTTTGTGATATGAGCAAATGGATGCAATATTGTTATTGTGTAGAAAAATCTAGAAATAGTAATTTGTTTATGTCTGGAAATAATTTTATTATGGATATAGGAAGCTTATCTGTTTTCTGTTCCTCTATGGGTATGATAGTTTAGACAGGTAAGCATAATTAAAATAATAATGGTGCTATATCAAGTTATATATAAGCAAAAACAAGAATGAAGTAGCAATTAATTCAATATTAGTGTGTATTTAATCAATTAATTGTTTACTTTTTGTCAAAATACATTGTCAGTTAGCAATGTTATTTAATATTTTTATGAATGAATTGTGTAGTGTAATGTGCACCTTCACATCTAATATTTTAGTCTTTATTTGTATGAAATTTATAAACTTTTCATACTGTTAAATTTTTATTAATAACAGCTTGTTTTTGCTATTTATAAAGATTGAACTTTTTTTTATATATTTTGTTGTCATTTCACTATTAAATTAACAATTATTTACAAGGAATTTAAGTTTTTGTTGAGCATATATCTCATTTTATTAGATGATAACAAAATAATTGATTTATAAAGAAGTGCACTATGCAAATTGTAGACGGATGGGTAATTTTGTTTTGAACTTTTAGTTGACATTATTTTTGATACAAAATTTGGAGATATTTATGTATATATTACATAACATAGATTGTTATGGCTTGTATAAATCATTTTATAATTGTAATAATACTGTTAAATTAAGAGATTTGCTGTGATAGTTTGGGATACTTAAGTTATTGTTACACAATGTGTAAATATATATTTTATTGTCTTCTTTAAGTATAAATAACATTGTTATATACATTTTTTAAATGTGTTTATACAAACCTTAACAGGAAAGTAAATATCTCTTATACATGTCATTAGTTATTACTGTTACATTAAAACAAGAATTGAGTGATATGGAATGTTTTGGGTGTTGTGATGAATGAAAGATATAATATTATAGTATGTATTTATTTATTAATTCATTTATTCATATTACGCTAGCATATATTATAATTTACAAGTTGTCTTTTATAAATTATTAGTGAAATATATTAAAGAAATGTCAATGACATTTCTAAATCTCTTTATAATGCTAATTTAAAACAAAAATATTATTTGGCATAAATATCCATTATAACAAATAAACATAGACTCCTAAGATTACATGTTGTTAAATGAATGAGTTACACTAATTTATTATTATCTGGAATTTTGAAAATGAGTTATCTTTTTTATGTTTAAAATTATATTAAATAAACTTATAAATATGTTTTGTCAGTTCTGTTCTGTTAGATGGAAATGACTATCCTGTTATATATATTACAATGGCAGAAGGATATATTGTCTTTTCATTTGATAGCATATTATCTATCTATATTTTTAATTACTTTTTGTTTAATAATCAGAATATTGGGTCAAACATGCATGCCCTTATAAAAATTATAAAATCTGCACCAAAATTCTGATTTGTTATTAAATTATTTTTAATTTTATTACTAACATTTTTTTCTATCAGGTTAATTGCAAGGTAAGATACTTTTAAGCTTGTAACTGATTGTAGTACTGTCGTAAATTCGTACATTGACTGATTAAAGTCTGTGTGTATTTTTTATTTGCGTGTGATTGTATCTGCGTTAACTTAATGTTAGAATATTTTCATTTTAGTAATCGTTCCTAATCTTAAACAACTTCGGTGTTTTTATTTAGACATAGTAGACACAACATACTCTTTGTAAATGATTTCGGTTGTTTCTATAGTACCGTGAATTATTATTTAAATGTAATTAACTGTAATTAATATGTTTACGTTAACCCTGTATCTTAATGCGCTCAAATATTGATTATTTATTGGCTTGTTTCATAATCTCGCGTTCAAGTATATAAATTGCTTAAGTTTATGTGGCGAAAACTGTACCTTCAATATATGATGTAAATATTTCATATAAAAAGTCATTGTATCAAAAATTCTAGAGTTCCTTTGTTACTCATGTTTAATCAAAAAAAAAAATACAAACAAATTGTATAATATAATTTTAAACATCAAATAATAAATATTGTTTTGCTAATATCGTGTTGATAAATGATACAATTAAATCGACATTTTAATACTAAAGATCCTAACAAGATGTTAATGTGAATAATAATTTGTTATATACATAGAATTGTATTATTCTTTCTTCGCTGTTTATTTGATAAACCAACCTCATTTATTCTGTCCGACCTGTTTAATTGCAGTATGTTGTATGACTGCTTTTCTATGCTATCTATATATCATTAACATGACTCTGAAATAATATGTGATATGCAAATAAAAGTCTGGTTAAAAACAAAACTGTTTCCTTTCGACCCAGTGGATTCCTCGGCGGAAATAAATAAAATGCTTAAAGATATTATTAAAAAATAATTTGAAAGGATTGAACGTATGTGTGGATTTTTCGAGCGGTGAATATCTGTGAAATAGTCGTAAATGTAGGTTCGTTTAAACCTTGCTACATTCAATACATAATTGCGTAAATGCTTTAAAAATCAAATTCCGGGCGTTTAAACGTAACAAAAGTTGAGGTATGCGACAAAGGCACTGAAGGCACAATCAAGTATGTATTTTATATTTCGCTTCGTTTTCCGACGTAGCGTTTCCCTGAGTTCTGGATACATGTTACAGTGGGCGACGGACCAAGACATAGCTAACGCGATCGCCGATATCGGCGTGACCGACTTCCAAGATGTCAAATTCTTCGAGAATAGGGCAAATGGCCAGTCCAAGGGGTTCTGCGTCATTTCGCTCGGTTCTGACCAGTCCATTAGGATGGTTATGGATCGTCTCCCTAAGAAGGATATCCACGGGCAACACCCTGTGGTTACGCTTCCTACTAAACAGGTAAATGATAAGCTGAATTCAATAATAACATTATGGTAGTTATAAATTTCATTGGTCAATCGTGGCGAAGTAAATACATAAATTATATTTAGTTTAGTTTTAATCCCGCACGGGACAAGAAATAATGAGCTATTATATCGATTGTGGTTCGATTCTTATCCGTGGTGAATCAATTATTATTGTTTTCCTCCATCTGGTAAATAGACAAAGCGCAGCGTTAAGTTCGCCACCCAACAACACAAGCGGGAAACGAAATATCCGAATGAACAATGAGCGTCTTCTACTTCTACTAAACAAAATGTAAAAATGGTCCACCCGTTAAATACAGTAGAATGGTTCCATGTTATATACAGCAGAAGCGTTATGTAGATTGATAAAATAATATATATAGTTTTTTTTTAGTTTTAAAGTATTAGTTCACTAAAAGCAGATTTTTTATCATATAAAATTGTAATTGGACTTGAACTAGCGTCTCTTGAAAAGCAAACTAGAGCTCTGACTGGGCTCCTGCACCATTTTTTTCAACAAACTACGTTAAAATTTTCTACTTGAATCTATCTGTGCCTATCACAACTGAAAACTTATTTATGTAGAGAGCATCCTTGTAGCAATTTTTTTTTAATTTCCGCAGTCTAAGGATTGTTCCTGTAAATGATATTTTTTTACAAGACCTGTTATAATATATAATAAAATATAAGTATATTTCAGAAATAAAACTATTAAAAATAAAAATATACACAATAAAATTAAATAAACAATTACTACAGCAGTATTCGCCATAATAATATTATAAAATTTTAATGATTCTCTATTATATGTATCAATTAGTACGCTAATTAATTTTGCTGAACTTTTTGAAAAATTGTAATATTTATTAACAGGCACTCAATCAATTTGAAAGTCAATCCAAGACTAGATCAACACCACCAGGACCAGGCAATCCGGGTATGAGAGGCCCACACCCCGGAGGCCCACCTGGACCTCATCCTGGAGGTAAATATTAAATATGGGATTTTGTTTTACACTAGGGAGTGTCTGTAATTATCATACTACTTTAATTTTACTTGTCATGTCAAAAATGTTAGAATATTGTTAAAAACCGAATAAAAAGTTCCTACCGAGAGTCCCTATAGAGTAACAGTTAGCTTTCTTCCAATCAGTAATGTGGACACTGAATAATCTAATATATAACGTTTCCAAGGCACTGGATAGAAACAAAAGTTGTGTTGGGGTTTTTCTTCATTTGGCCTAAGTTTTTGACACTTCTTCCACGCTTCCCAATAAAATTAACTATTTAGACAACTGTTTTGCTTATTATTTTACAAATGGATCTCAATGTTTTAAAATTGGTTCTGATAAGAAATTAGATGAATAAAATAAGTTCTGAGGCCCCACAGGGACGTCTCCTAATTTTTGTAGTGTATAATGGCCTGTCCTTTTTGAAAATTTGAAATATACTGCGCAGACGATACAGTGCTTTTGAGGGCTAACATCAGATTAATAGATACTTATTATAATAGAAATTAAAAAGACAATATAAACATATTATATCTCCCTACAGGGAATGTTAGTGATATATACAAGTTACAAAATAAGCGACTTTTTTGCACAAAACTCGTTAAGTAAGTCGTTTTAATATATAAGATTTTAAATTTATAATAATAAATTACATTTATAATATAAAAAAAACCGCCCGTGTTTAGATTGAAACGATTAAAAGGGTATTAGATAATAGTATTGGCTAGTGTATCCGATACAAAATAATTTTTGTTTGGAACCGGTGTTTCTGACGCAAACGGGTTAGTTAAACAGACCTTCACTTTTATTATATTAGACATTAGTATAGATTTCATATGTTTTCAAATTAATTACATCTTAATAAAGCTGAGCGCAGCATGTCACGATGCACTTGCACTTGGCTTGAGGTTTGGGAAGAAAAGTGGAGATGCAGTGCCTTTATCAGGTTATTTATCTGCCTAAAATATTGTATCATATTAAGGCTACACGGTTAAAAGGCGTAAAAGTTTAATAAACTAGAAAAATAAATTGCAATATTGAAGCAGTATTATGTACCTTAAGTATTATATAGGTATATGATCTCAACAAAAGATAGACTAACAAGCCACAGCAATGCGTCGTTCCCCAGAGTTCTTCGGCGGCGGGCCGAGCGGGCCGGGGCCCAACGGACCGCGCATGATGATGGCTGGGCCCGGCCAGCTGCGGCCGCCGCCCGGCCCGCACGGCCCGCACCATTTGCCACAACATCAAGGCCCCCCGCCGCACCACCTGCAGCACCAGGGCCCCCCGCCGCATCAGGGCCCCCCGCAGCATAGGCCGCCCATGCAGGTGCTTATTGTGTTTATAAAGTTAGAACTTTATGTACTTTTACGGTAAGTAGAACAGAGTGTTAGACGCTCTGTGCTTTTAGCTTACAGCTGTGCATTTTTTAATGTGCATTTATTGTTATTTAGTATTTTTATTTAGTTTAGTTATATCTTTTTTTAAGTTGTTATTAAGTTATTTAATAGTTGTAAGAATTTTGTAATTGATTGTTTTATACATCATTATTAAAAAGATACATGCTTATTAATTTTTTTGCGATATATTCAGCCATTGATAGCTTATCAGCTAAACCCCCATGAAAATCGTCATTTTTTTAACTGTTATGGTTTTTGAGTTCACTGATTAAATCAAATATAATATGATACATATGTCATTTCACGCTAACATTCTAAAAACACTATGTTGGTTTTAGTACAAAGTATCATTTTTCAAATTTGGGCAAATCATTTGAATTTTATTTACATACAGAATATGTCCATTTCCGTCATTTTCTTGTATATTTTTCTGACATGACGTGTATCCCTTCATTTTCTTACCATAAAAAATGATTTATAGCACTAATATCTTCCATTTATTTTATTAAAGGCATTTCTGGACTACTTGGAAAAGGTGATTTAATTGCTTTTTAATATAAATTTTAATATGTATATTATAACGAGACTTATAAGAGATATTATTTAAATATAATAATTTTAATATTGTCATTTGAACTAAAAGTATATATATATAACAGCCATCTCAAAATGCATATATATATAATATGTAAAATTTATGATTATATATGTTGATGGCAAACAACATCTATCTTTTGTCAGTATATTAAACCAAAACCATAACAGCAATCATTTTATATCATATCTTTGTTCTACATATAACATCCTAAATTATACTAATATTCATATCACAAATATTCATGCAGTAACTCACAAGTCATTCTGCTAAAAATCTGCTAAAAAAAATTACATTACTTTTAAGTACTTTATATTAAAAAAAATAAATATGTGGCTTGATATGTTTTAAACACAATAATACTTTACTATAAAGACTTTGTTTACAAGTTACCTCTCAATTATTATATATGATAGAGTATAATAAACATTTGTTTGATACAAAATTTTCTCTAAAGCAAAAATTAATATAAATATAAACTTACAAAATTGCGTCTCTAGTTCCAAGGTCCACCACAAATGCAGCGTGCACCTGGAGGTCCTCCAGGGGGCCCCGGTGGCCCTGGAGGTCCGCCAGGCCCCCCTACACGAGGTCCCGAGTGGCCCCGCCCACATCACATGCAGGCCCCCCCGACACAGTACGGGCCCCCGCAGCACCAGATGCCACATCAGATGCCGCCTCCACACGCTGTGAGTATTTGTAAGGTTTTTTGTTTAAATGTAATTGACACTACAGACACTTGGAAGAGATCCATTTCAACTTATATATATGTTCTTATCATTAATATTAATTATATTGATATTAATATATAATATATAGAATCAATATTAATCATAAGGAGCTGATATTTTACATTTTTTTTTATATTTTTTATACCCTACAATATAAGTGTGATTTGTACACTTAAATTGTAGGGTTGAGTGATGAATCTTTAGTGAGTAATATAAAGCCTGTAGTCTATTAATTTTGACTTGAGGCAAAATATTTAATAAAAAACACGATACATCTTATTTTTTTTTAATAATTTTTTATATTATTTAATTTATTGCTTAGTTTGCCATTTGTGTTTCAAGACCTCTATTTTCGTGTAGAATTGATCAAGCTTGGTTCTATGATAAAAACAAACTAAGTATTTATTGTTAAGGACTTAAGTTGGATGGTGAAAGTAAATGGAATTCTCATACATTTACTGAAAGTATAATTTCGTTAAATTTTTTGAATGTTGAATGATTAAAACGAAAATAATAAAAAATATCCCGCCAGCCGCCCGGCCAGGGCCTGCCGCCGCCGCACCACCAGCTGCCGCCGCATGCGGGCCCGCCGCGCCCCGCGCTGCCGCAGCATCCAGGTAACTTGTTTGGTAATATACACTTTTTATACTTTGTTCGTCTGGCGAGCATGCGGACTGTGGAGGTATTGTTTGGATACTAACGCACTAACGTTTATAAGTAACGGTGGCATGTTGTAGAAATAATTGTAGTAGGTACTTTTTGGTACTTGTTTACTTTATTCTGTTTAATATGTTATATCAACCTTATTGCCATGCTAGTGTGTAATTTCATATATATCGTACTATATGTTTATAATATGAGGTTTAACATCATAAAAATTACTAAAAAATATTTTTTTATTTCTTTTTTTTTTTTTAGCTTCACGCTTTATCCCGCACATGGCAGGGTAGGCAGAGGGAACTGCAGGAACCATATGAACCTAGTGTTAAGACACTCCGTTACTTAGTCCCTGCTTACTCCGTCCCCACTTTCCGCCGTTTTCGAGGCATTGCGTGTTGAGTGGCGGAACTCAACGCCGCGCTTTGCCTTAGTTGCCAGAGCGAAGAAAATGGAAATAGAAAAATCCATCTTCCCCGACTGGGGATCGAACCCAGAAACCGTCGCGTTAGCCGCGTTACAGGCAGACGTTGCGCCTCTGCGCCACGACGGTCCTCTAAAAAATTTTTGCTTTTTAATATTGTAATTTCATGCTTCTAATTTTTTTAACACTATCTTATTATATTAATATAATATTAATTTAGAATGTTTCTTTTGCCAATGTAATACATTTCGCATGGGTAAGAGTATTAAGCTAAAAAATTCTGTACATATTAAGTATATAAGTAACGCAGAGCAGAGCTTAACTTTGATGTAAATCACTTATGCACATATAAAACAGTATGTAAAATTTAAAAAAGGGAGGGAAAGGAATAATGGAGTCATTAATGTGAGAAAAAAAACTTTATCAATATATTAAATATAAATATTTTTGAGAACATTTAAGACAATGTTAAAAATTTGGTCACATATGTTTATAATAGAAATAAGTATTTACATAACACATTATAAAGAGAACAATATTAATTATATATTTATATTGCTATTAACAGGAGTAGGAGGTGCTCCCGCTCCGCACGTGAACCCCGCATTCTTCAGCCAACAGCCGCCGGTGCAGCCCGCGCCGGCCGTGCAGCCTCCGCAGCCGGCGCCGCAAGGTATTCTTAGATATTAGGCGATCAGGCAAGACATTGCCTTAGATTAAGTTCAACGCGGAAAATGGCCTACGCCTAATAAAGAATAAAGTATAGCGATGGAACTAAACAAAAATAATAAATGGAATGGTGGTTATCAGGCCAAGAACCTTTAATACTAAAATAAATTGTTGCTATGGTTATATGTTGGATAATTGCCTGTTATTATTTTTTTAAATACGAATTTATCAGTACATAATAATTACTAAATTTATACTAATATTTAGTTACTTTTATAATGTTGAATTAATATTTTTGCATGCAAATAATAATTAAAACTACTAATTTTATTATTTAATATAGGCCCAGGAGCTCCATACGGCCACCCAGCTCACGGAGCGCCGCCAGCCCACACAGGGCCCCCCGCCTGGCGCTAGGCAGCCTTATGGAAGGCCCCCATCGGTAAGCTGTATATTTTGTTTTATTTTGAATTATAAAAAATGTATTGATCAAATTTGATTCAAACACTATAATTATTCTTATGTTCACACTAAAACTAGTTTACTTTTATCTGTCTTATATTGTTATTAAATTTTGTATTATTTCATCTTTGTGTACAATAAAGCTCACTTATCTTAAAATTAGCATACACCAGCATAGGTAGACTCACCGCTCTTACACTCAAGCGTCATTGCGATCACCTTCTAGTTTTATAAAACAATTTCTTTATGTTCGGTATAGAACTACCCGCCGACGGAGCCGCGTCCCACGCACCACCCGGCGCCGCTGGGCCCGCACGCGCCGCCGCACGCGCCGCACCCGCAGCACGCGCCGCACCCGCACCCCGTCATCTCCGAGGCGGAGTTCGAGGAGGTCATGAGCAGGAACAGGACGGTGTCGTCCAGCGCCATCGCGCGCGCCGTCAGCGACGCCGCCGCCGGCGAGTACGCGTCCGCCATCGAGACGCTCGTCACTGCGATATCGCTCATAAAGCAGAGCAAGGTGAGCGACGCTGTACACTATTTGATGTTAGGCTGTTTTTATCTTTTTTTTAAATATTTTTTTACAGTTTTTGAGTCTTATTACTAGAATTAAACAAAAAAAAGTTGTAGACGTGGTAGTATGTAGCGTTACTCCTTTCATCATCAAAGTATCCATATATGTATTTATAAGCAGATGAGTAATTTTTTTAATTTTGGTTTTAATCAGGTGGCTCACGACGACCGCTGCAAGATCCTCATATCGTCCCTCCAAGACACACTTCACGGTGTAGAGACGAAGTCGTATGGCGGAGAGCGGCGACGTTCCCGATCCCGGGAGCGCGACGCGCGCGCTCACCACCGCGTGCCGCGGCGGCGCGACCGGTCCGCGTCCCGGTACAGGGACAGGTCGCGGGACCGGGACGATAGGGATAGGTATGCTTGCATTTTTGCCTTTTTTCTTCGAAGTAGTATAGAAGTATATCAAGACTTTCACTAGCAGATCTCATTCTTCCAAGTCACGCTACGCTACACCATGATGAAACCAGCAACAAGCGTGACTTGTTTATACGTTTCCTTTTGTGACTAAAACTTAGACATGTTAGATGAACGTGTGTGATTTTTTAATGTAATACTTGTAACACTTGCCTATAATCTTAATGAATTATCTGTTGTAATTATTTTTTTATTGTAATAACAAACTTAAGTTTATGTATGTTGTTTAGAGACGTCATGTCGTAAATTGATTGTTGTGCATATTTTCTTAATGCTTAATATTATTAGCCCTGTCTAGCTGTCTGTATTATATATACCTATATACTTATGTATTTCAGTATCAAAACTGTTTTTCTTATAATAATTTGTAAGCACTACTGTATTATATATATGTAACAAAAATTTAATATGGCCTTTATTCCCATCTACCTTTAAATCACGTGTTGCAAATGTCGTAATAATAACATCTTCACTTATTCCTTTCCAAATATAATGGTAATTACGTATGTAGCTTAGAATTGAAGTCCATTCATTGTAATCACTTGATTACAGGTACAGGGAAAGGTCGAGGGACCGCGATCGTGAACGCGACCGTGATACGTAAGGCTTTATTATTAGATTAAAGTTGTATATGGAAAAATATTTTACAGACAAATAGACAATATGCTAATATATAAGCGCAATGATACATTTCTCAATGTAAATGTAGATAGATATGTTTTATGATGTAAATATTTAATTGTTATTTGTTTTATAATCTTTTAGGTATTATAGAGACTATCGTGAACGTGAACGGGATCGCTCCAGATCAAGGGATCGGGAACGTACCGATCACTACAACAGAGGTCACAGTCGAGAGGAGAGGCCGCGCAAGTCCCCGGTGGAGGCAGCGCCAGAGGCAGGCGCAGGAGAGGCGGCGGGCGCCAAGGGACGCGCGGCCGCCGCGCCCTACTACGAGGAGCGGTACCGCGAGCGCCGAGACCGCGAGGCGCCGCCCGCTGATCGCGACCGCGACCGAGACCGAGACCACCGACGTGACGCACGACACTAGTCTCTCCTGCCTCTCCCGCCTCCTCACCTCTTCCTGCCCCGCCTCCAAATATCCCCTTTCCCACCTCCCCCGTCTGTCAGTCTAGCTAGTAATAGTCGTTTAGGGTAGGACGATTTCTTAAGCGAATATCCCTATATGTCATTGATGGTTGTATTTGAAATGTTAATAATTGATTGCGTAATGAACAAATGGATTTTTGTTTTTATACCATACAATTGTAACACGTAAAAGTTGTCGTTTGTACAGTCTTATTGCAAAAATCAACAAGAAGAATTTATTTTAATATAGTTTCAAAAGAATTTATTTTAATATAGTTTTGAGTATTTCGTTTCTTTAAAGCTGTTGATAATCCGCAGTAACAAAACCTCATGATAATATGTTTCAATATAATATTGAATACAAACCATTGTAAAATTTGACAATATTTTCTTATTATAAGTAGATTGTGATAGTTTGTTATAATATGATGAAAACACTGAAACAGTGCAAAAATGTACCTCTAATGACGATACAAATAATTTATTACTTTTTAGCTGACTTAACTGAGCTTATATTATTTTGTCAATTTAATAGTATATGTAGTAGATCTTGTTTATAAATATAAAAATTAGTTCATTCATCTAAATTTAAGCAATATTGATAGAGGTACAGAAATATGTATGAAGTGTGTAATAAAAAGTATTAAATGCCATTCAATTGGCTTGGAAAGGAACAACATTCCACAGTAAAATCTATTGCATGACATCAAATTTATCTATGTATCACATATCAGATTGTTATAAATTGTTTTTATGCTTCACATTTTTTTAGCTTGGAGATAAACAAGAGTGATTCGTGATTTGCTTTTCACCCGAATCGAGAAATTTCAAATAATGTAACAAAAAAAATATTATTAAATATAACACCACGATGGCGTAGTTGGTAAGACTTGATTGTACGCATTATGATTGTAGGTTCTATTTCCAACTACTAAGTTGATTTATTATTTTATTTGTTTACCCACTTTATATAAATTAAATTTTCATTCTTTTATTGTCTTGGCAAGACTGACAGAGTTAAGATTTCTGCCCAACACAATAACTTCATTTACGTCGCTGCTAATTCTTTTTTTGTATAAAAAAACACGATTTTTTATAATTAAAGTATTGTAACACTTGTCGGTTTGCGCGATATATGTATGGTATTTTTCACCATTTGTTGCAAATCTACATTTCTATTGAACGACGTTCAGTTGAAATGCATATAGGTGTAATTAGATGTTAATTAGGATCCTAGTTGTAAGATATTGCGTATGGAGCGCCATACATTGAAAATAATATTAGGACTTATTTCCTTAATAAATGGATGTATAACTTTTATTTAAATTTTATTTCATATATCCCTTACATTTCTTAATATTTCTGAACATTGAGAATAAGACTATTAATAGATTAGTATAATAAATTTTATTAGTATACGTAAATAGTAAATTGTGATAAATTATATATTAATTAAATTACAAATATTATATGTTACATTATAATGTTTTATGGATTTAATATAATCGATAATTAATGGAAGCATTTAGTGTAAGCATATCATCTAGTTAAACTACAAGACAGGAATTTGCAGCTG
This sequence comes from Dione vanillae, assembly GCA_037178615.1. Classification (NCBI taxonomy): domain Eukaryota; kingdom Metazoa; phylum Arthropoda; class Insecta; order Lepidoptera; family Nymphalidae; genus Dione; species Dione vanillae. The sequence goes on along the minus strand of JAZFAU010000286.1, from coordinate 343,430 downwards.
TTGTATTGTAGACATTAAAAACATATCGAGCTAATTTGCTTAAGTAAAGTTCAATGATGAGGAATTTGATAAGACTTGATAGATTAAATATACATGACAAAAGCGTACGTATATAATATTAAAGAAAAATTATCCTACCAAAACCAGGAAGAAGTTTTAATTTATCTTTATAATCTAAACCCTCTCGCCGTATAAAGTTCGGAGGTCAACGACTTACAAATAAGTTTTCCAACGCCTTCAATATGCGTCTACTTTGATAAACTTTTATAAGCCAACTTTATAAAATTCGTCCTCATTCCATCTTTATGCATTATTTTCTAAAGTCGTTAATATTAGAAGGTATAAGAATTTCAATTTTGTTTTTATTGTAGATCTTGCAAAGTGCTAAGATGGTATCCGGTTTTGATCCGCTTGGTCAATGTGTAGCGACAGTTAGACGGACTATAAACGAGAAAGTTTTCGATTCGATTCCAACTCGGAACAAATTAATTATTTTGTTATAATAATTATGTTTAATAGTCCTCTAATAAAGTACATGTTGGATGTGTGCGGAGATCATAACCTAAAAATTATATCTTCGAAACGGAAAGAAGTAAATAACTAGTTGCGGAAGCTTGATATGTAACAAAAATGTTGTACTTATTTCGAATAGATCAGTAAAATTTTTGAAGAAACGAAGATTATGAATTTAAAACAACTTATAGGTATATACAATTCTTGCATTCTAATAAGAAAAAGTATTAATAAATCTGTACACTCTAAATTGTCATTTATGAAACAAGTCAGTACGCGTAGCACCCGTCGTCCTAGCTTACTAGTTCTCCCAAAGACAAGGACAAAAGAAGGATATTACATCTGAAGGAGCACAACTTGACAACAAATTACCGTCTACCATAAGAAATGCAAGCTCAATTAACGAATTTAAATATTAGCTTTCACAACATATTTTAGAAAATAATTCATATACCAACTGATGTAACACACCTTGTAATAATATCTTACTATCGTTAATTGAGTTCTAAATAATCTGGCGACTATTTTTTTGTATTTTAACTTTTGTATGTATGTTCTCATGCAAGTGACTATGTCTTTTTGAGAATAAATTCTTTAAACCTAATATTCATTGCTAGTTTGTATGCTAATTATCTCAAATCGCAGGCATATAAAATGTATGTTGGGTATATTTCCCATAGATTCGATATCGCATGAATAAAAGTCCCGAAATTCACAAATTCAATGAACCGGCAAAAAGCAGAACTCATCGCTTCATTCGTAGAGGCGGACATTAGAGAACAGAGTGTCTAAATGTCTTTAATTTTGATATCAAGACACTCTCTGTCTTGCTGTATGCGATATAAAGTGTAAAGTTTATTAACAATAAATATTTTTTATTTCGATATAATATGTATTATAATAAAACTAGTTTAGTCAAAAAGAACGAATTTATGTCAATCGTGGCAGCGCGCTACCCCTTACGCATCGAATTGAGCAGTTTACAAAACATATGACAGGCCACATCTGATGCGTGTACCTCTGGCCTGGTACCCTCTTACCAGTCGGTGTCAACGTGATCTCTATTAGTCTCAGGCGTGTGGTCGGGGCTCCTCTATACCTGAGAAACGCTACACAATACAGCGTAATCTCTGCATCGAGAGTCTCGAGGCTCATTTCTCAGAGGTTGCAACCAGAATGTTCCACAGTGCTGATGTATTGCTCGGATCATTCTAATGCCCGAGACACTGCATACTCGCCCAGTTCCTCCTGTGCTCCCAGGAGACGGCTCCCCTAAGGATATCCTTCCCACCTTCTGATCCGTGAGCTGCTGCTAAGGTCTAAGCTGGGCCTCCTCTGGACAACCAACCGGCTGGACTAGATCACAGGCCTTAGCCTAAACTGAAGTCGCGTCCATATTCATGGGCATCGGTAGACACTACGATCAGAAAGCCCTGATGTCGTTTCCCCTCGGGGGTTGAGAGAGAAGGTTACGATAAAAAATAACTTTAACCGCTTCTGTTTTCTAAATATATATTATAAAATAATGTAATATATACAATATGTAATATAAGCACGGTAGAAATTCTAGATGGCAAAACTCTAATGGAACTCACCTTTAACAAAAATATTGTAATATGAATATATGTTCATAAATTTGTACCTATAAACCCATTACGTTCAGATATGGATTAAAACTTTTTCATTTAAACCTAGCTTAGGAAGTTTAGAACTTATTTAATCCGCATTTCTCATTTGAATATAAAATATAGTTTTCAGTTGACTGACTTCTATAGTAGATACTCCTACGCAGGGTTTGTAAACTGTATGAAAATGGAATGTTGGAAGTTTTTTGGAGGTAAAAACAATTATTATACGAGCTTAATGCAGAAAAAATAAATGCTTAACAAATTATTTGTTTTGCACTGTCATGACCAATAAAAAAGATCTCAAAGAATCTTAACATGTAATTATAAATTTGAGCAAATATCGCTGGGTGGCCTCCAATTATAAATAAATTAATCTTGTCTCACTGGAGTAACAGCGAACTCGTTAAAACTTTTTATTTTTTGTCTTTCGATATTGTATAATTACCATCTTGACATAATTCAAGTTAAACTTTTCCTATTATTTTGATCGTGAAAAATGTTAGTAGCCATTACAAAATCAAATGGATAAACGAAAAGCCTTTTTGATTGAATACGACGAAGAAGTTGGTACTAGATCCAAACGCTTGAAAATGGATTTAATATTATTCGATTCAGTGACCTAATTGAGTTCACTATAGTAAGTAAGGATATCAAAATAATTTTAGATTATTAATAACAAAAGGTTTGTCCAGCGGACGTCACTAAATTCTTTCTAGAAGCGATAAAGCCTACGTCAAGTTTATCGCCCACTTGTTAGAAAATTGACTGTGAAATTCTAAAAGCCTAACGTTTATGTTGACTTTATTATTAGTCATGAAACGCAAAATGTTAAATGGATTCGGTCCATTAATTTTACGATCTTCAACTTCCCACCACCACCCGTTTGTTTGCTGAAGATGCTGGTTGATAACAGTAATGAAATTAGTTAAAAGCTTGCTTTGTTAACCGAATATTTAACTTTGAGAGACTATAAAGGAAAATACAAGGTTTATAAATATTATTGATTGAATTGGAAAATGTAATTAACTTAGCGGCAGAAGGGCGAGTCGTAAGGACAGAGTATTCATCTTGACCTTAGATTTATTATTCTCGATAAGAAGAGCTTTTAAAGTAAGTAAACATAAATGTTTTGTTTATGGTGTAGCTTCTTCCATATTATTTCAAAGGTAGAATTTAAACAATATAAGCGCTTATAACCAATATATGCACAAGTAGGCATCTTTTGACTTTGGACATTAATTAATTAATTTTGACTTTATACAATAAATAAATGTTCCAGAAGGGTATTTATCATTACAATATTAATACCTACATGACATTTTTAAAACGTAGAAATTTAATAAATCAATGTCTTAAAAAATATTATTATATATTATCCAATTTGTATTCTTTGAACACCAAAGCGACTAACAAATAATTGTCTATAACTGTCAAACATTTTACCTTTTACTTAGAATGGTCATATAATAGTGGTTCGCGGTTGACTGACTCTTTATACCGGGGCTTACGAGTATACCGTACCCGACGTTTATATCGAGGCGAGTTACTTTTATTACATTTTCATTTGTTTTACGACCTGTGAATAACGGCGTTTGAATTTTGTACACTTCTTTAATCTTTCTACGGATTAATCTAAGTTTTCGAACAGGTATTAGTACGTTGTTGCAACGTGTTACTTTGAGTGACTGTTCCACTGTACTTTAGTATATTCTCAGAAGTAGTTATATCCTCAAATAAGGTATATTTCAAGATTATATCCGCTTATCTAGCTTCGTTCATGGTCAAAAGGATTTGCATAGGGAGCTATAAATATGTTGGTAGTCTCGTGTTTTCCCTTCCCATTAATCACTCTTAAAGCATGACATGGTAAATAATGTTTTCTACACTTCTTTTCTAATAAAAAATATATTTAATAAATTGCAGCGATATAAAAAATAACAATAGATACTTTTAAGAATAAAATATTCCTTGCATTGTTACAACGACCTCTAACACCACGTTAGGTACGATACCTGGTATTTATACTAAGCTATTATAGTGATTTATTTTCTTGTTTTTTAGCTTCACACTTTATTGCAGGATCGGCAGACGGAACTATAGGAACCTAGATATGTACCTAGTGTTAAGACACTCCGTTACTTAGTCCCTGCTTTCTCCGTCCCCGTTTACCGCCTTTTTCGAGGCACTGCATGTTGAGTGGCGGAACTCAACGCCGCGCTTGGCCTAGTTTCCAGAGCGAAGAAAATGGAAATAGAAAACTCCACCTTCCCCGAGTGGGAATCGAACCCTCAAACCATCGCGTTTACAAGCAAACGCTTACGACGGTCCTTATTTTCTTATTGATACAAATCCAAAAAAAGTAGTGACTAACGAAAAATAACTGTTTGGAACAAAGACATCTATCTTTTGTTATCTTTTAATGTTCGAAAATATACCTTTACTTTTACCATTGATAAATATAATAAGATCTTGTTACAGTAAAATATGAGATACTCGAACATATGCTATATTTAGAAGATGTTCTTCGGGTATCGTTACTGGCAGCTCATTTTTACCAGAGTAATTCTCGTAGTTTTATCATTTTGTCGAATAGATTGCATGAAAACTGTAGAGCTTACTTGCTGCTACATTTTTTCGTAGCTCTCCCATAGTTGAAGCACTTAATGATGTAAGATCGTAAATTTACCACTACTTAGATGCTCAATAGTAGGTAACAAATTATGATTTTTTAAATTAATTTTAAGGCAGTTATAACACACTTTCGCAGTATATAGACATATATGTATATGATTCTCGCTTGAGTCAATGACAGCTTTAAGCTAGCGTCACGCTTTTCACAAAGCTTACAAAACTTAACGCCGCGTTTTGTCAAATGAACATAATATATATATATATATATATATATATATATATATATATATATATATATATATATATATATATATATATATATATATATATATATATATATATATATATATATATATATATATATATATATATATATATATATATATATATATATATATATATATATATATATATATATATATATATATATATATATATATATATATATATATATATATATATATATATATATATATATATATATATATATATATATATATATATATATATATATATATATATATATATATATATATATATATATATATAACAAGAAAGATTCCATCGCCATCTCAGTTCCAATACCGTCTGAAGTTGAACGGTTGTTTCCAATAATGAGCGTCGCTTGTTTACCGGGACAGGTGTGGTGTACCGTTGGAAACATCTACGAGTAAACCAACAAACTTTTAATATGTTTAGTTTTACTTTTGCTAAATTATCTAAAATCTCTCGAGGGATATTAAATGTTGCTAGTTGGTGTACTTTCATCATTTACCACGAGAATATGTCTGCGCTAGGTCCCGCTTACTATTTTATGGAATTATGTTGTTCTTAAACTAAAGGACGATAACTTTATCGCCTTAAAGCTTCCTTTATAATTACTGATTAGTTATTGTAGTACATAGTGTTGTGTACTCTACGAAATAATCTAAGTACATAGTTTAATGTATACGTATTCGTCATATACGACGATAAATTTACGAAATCTATTTTATGAAAATTGTACCTAGATGTACGTAAATTCATGTTATTTATTTTTCTCTACTTTAACTAATTACTTATCGTATTCACTGTTATAGCTTATTTGTTTACGTTGCAAACCGTACAATATCATAAAGCCGGTATGGATGGGCGTCTTATGTTTTGTTTCGTTACTTTCGGCGTCAGCTTAATAAGAGCACTAGCTTTTGCTCCAGAAGATATATTCAATACATTTCTTTTATTTGAGATATTTTATTACAGTAGTAAAAGTGACAGTTTTTTATCTTTACTTATGTATGTAGATAAGGTCAAATTTAGACAAACGAATATAGCTAGTGAAAAAAGACTATAATTAAATACAAATAGGAATATATATTCTTTGTTATATAGCTATACTATATCTATATATTCGTTTAATGTTACGTTTGTATATAAATTTATATTATAATCATATTTTTTTCCCTTGAATGATGTCTAGCAGATATAGCTATTTCACCATAAGAACCTTTCAGTTTTTTTTTCATTATTTTGTCAATTTTAATTATCGCTATGATGTAGGTGTACAAAAAAGTAATAACAATACAGAATAAACGTCGATATTTTTCTCCATAGGGTTCTTCTTTTAAAAGCTTTTAGAATTACATTTTGAGCGTGCTAATTACGCACAAATCACATGCAGAGAACTATTTTATTATAAAATCTCTTTTTTTTAACATTTTATATACATAATATAAATATTACATGCTTGATTTAGCTATAAACTTTTCCGGAATATTTTCTACTGAATTTGCAAAGATGCTCATCTACTATCCTAAGAACATCCCCTATATTATAAACTGTAGCATAGCTTGTTTTTATGGAGAATGCAGATGGGGTCTATTTCCTGCGGAGCACCAGAGCGTAGGGATTCAATCTTGTGTAGATAATTCATCTATGTTTTTTTATTCCACTCGCATACGATCGTTCATAGTCTGCTTAGTAAGCTGTTAAAGCTATTTATATATCTTTTATAACTTTTTATTATATTACTTTTTGGTATCAAAACGTGGTTTAAACGTGTAATGAATGAATAATTATAAAAGTACATAGTGAATTTAGTGAAAAACACATGAAAATCTAACTAATTCTTATAATTGTACATATAAATAATAGGAACTATAAAATTATATTAAAAAATTGACAAGTCCGAATCGGACTCGCCCATGAAGGGTTACGTAGCAGCAAGTAATATAATATAAAATTTTTTTAAGCTATACTAAAATTTTGACAATTTATTAAAACATCGGTCAAATTTATTTACAAGTCCCAACATCGGTCAAACTTACATATTTACAACTTTGACTGATGTTTTATCAATATTGTGTTTTTAAATTATATATCTCGTGATAAATGATGGACTTAGATCAAATTGTGAGCGAGCGAGAGAGCTGTGATAGTTAAATAAGCTTATATATATTCTAGTTCGACAAGAAATACATCCAAAACATAAAATGTATAAAAATTAAATATCAATACAGTGCAAATGAAACCGTATGAAATAATATATTTATGATTTTACAAATGCATAACTTACGTCCATACATAAAATAATTTTAATAAATATAACAGGAGTTTTATGACAGTATAAGGTAAGGGTAGACCTTGAGGAGAGTGTATGAGATAATATAACAGTTAACTGCGGCCGTGGCACTAGCTTTACGACGTAATGAAGATCATAAGGCTTCGTGGCAAGTACTACGGACTTCGGAAGTGCATTTTTGAATACTTGTTAAGATATTGATGATTTCTTAGTATTAAAAAAGCGCGGGGTTGAGTTCTGACTATACGACGAGTACTGGATAAAAGGTGAAGCGTATAAACATTATTAAAAGAATGAATTAAAAAAAACTAGCTTGTCTTGCTAAATGTGGAAGATTTTGTGTTATTATATAATGTATAATGCACAAAAAGTTTTAGTTTGTGTATACAAAATTCAAAGCTTTTCAGTAAGTCAGAAAATTTATCTATTAAGGATCTCATGATCAAGAAAAAAGTATATGCTAAAAGTAAAGCAAAAGTAAGTAATTCTTGTGTTTTAGTGATTTTAAGCATGATACTTTAAGGAATCAATTACCATTCGGTTTTTATGGGAAAACTTACAATATACTATGTTGCTTCCACATACGTTTGTTTTCATATATTACAAAGAGACCTACAATATTTAATTTGGTACATTTTAAACTATGTACCGAGCCCCTTAGTAGAGGTTCATTTTATAGTGGCAATAAGAAGTATAACGATGCTTTGTGTGATCCCACTGGATCGTTAATATAATATTTTGCTATTTTTATTCAGTTATCATATTAAGTTTTAATTATAGTTGTAATATTAGTTTTAACGTTAATAACTAACTTAACGACACTGTTATAGTTATTAAATCAACTGTTCTAACATAGTCGCTTTATAATGATATTACTTATGATGTCATAATTTTTGAATTGTTTGTAACGATATTTGCCTGCAAGTATTAAGTTCTCACTTTTATATATTTGAAAGAGGCTATGGATTAAATTTTTGCTTACCTGTTTTTATCAGAAACAAAATAAAATGTATATTATTAATGACTAGATATCTTTCAATACAATATTCCACTATCCAAAAAGGTATTTATTTTTATGCATGTTTTAGGTATTTATTTCTAACCTATGTAGAAAATATAATAACGTGCGTTAGAAACTTTAATTTTAATATTAAAAATGTATTTTGGGCAGGAATAAATTATCTATATTTACTTTTGTGCATATTTAGCGAGAGATATATTCTTCAATACCTTACCCTAAAAAAATATTCTGTTATTGTGAGAAAATATATAGGTTGTTTTGTCTGTATTAATAAATTGGATGCTTTTTGTCCGGCTACTTATAATATATTACAAAAGTTATCACAATTTTTATTAAAAAAATCTTTATTAATTTGTTTTGGATACAGCCGAGAATTTTACTTGACAAATAATGCTACATACCACTTAAATGTATAGAGTATACACTTATTACCAAACGTACCAAAAATTTATGTGGCAAATTATATATTCATATAACAATTCAAATATATAACCACAACCTTTTCAAAATAATTTTTATATGAGAATTTCTTTCTTACAAAACTGTAATACCAGTGTGCAATTAATCTTGAATTATAACTACCAAATGGCGATAAAAATATCAAAGTGGCTATTATACCATTCTAAATAACTGTAGTAGGTTCTAGGGCGTGACTCTAACTGACTTGTTTGTAGGTGCAAAAGTCGGTCACGCTCGCCCTAAACGATTGGGCTAAATTGTTAAAGAGTAGTCAAATTACCTTATTTCCTTTATATACTAGCTCTTTGTTCTGGTTTCGTTTGCTATATATTTATTTTGTATGTTTGTATATTATGTTATTTGAACATACACATGTATATATATGTACATATGTGCATATATATGTGCACTCTTTAATTCTAATGTAATTTATATTTTCATATCTTTATCAGAAAAAAAGCCTTTTTTATATTTGTTTATTTATTTAAGGCAAATAGTTTTGTGTTTTTGTTATTGTGTGTGAAGTGTAATGTAAGTTTGTATACAATAAAAAAAGCCTGACTGAAGTAGGTGCAGATTTTTTAAAATAAATTATTTTCAAATTATGTGAACCATATTACAATAAATGTAATATTAAACAAACTTCATAATATTTCGGCTTTCACCCAAGTTTCCTAACTCATAGCCTCAAGTTAATAAAGCTAACAATAATTTGACTAAATTAGTCGTTCATATGGTCTAAATTATGGCCTATGCATGTGAGAATAAGGTTTATTTTATATTATAGTGTTTGCATAATCTGTTTAAAGGTGGCCATGCGGACGACGCCCTCATGAAATCGACCGCGAGAACAAAATTAGGATATCAATATATGGAAGTGAACTCTATATATTAACAATATTTTGCCTCCATTTTATGATTTAAAATAAATATTTTAGTTATTTAGTTACAGATTCTCAACATGTTAAATACCTACGATTAGTACCAAATTAGTGCAGAAGAAAATAGAAATCTTGAAATCTGAGCTCTAAAAAGGCTTTATATATGTCCATACAAAAATTGAAAACTGAGATGTTATTGCTAGCGAAGCGTAAATTATTTTACGCCAACCATTTATATTTATTGTATCATCGAATTGTATAAATGCTACTTTGAAATAGAAGCCGTCGTGGCACATCTGCACAGCATCTGACAGTAAACGTATAGGTAATGGGTTTAATTCTCTTTAATTCTTCAGGGAGAATGGAATATTTCAATTTTCCTCATTCTGAAAATAATAGGTACAAAACACGCCAGTGAGTTCCACCACAAAATACGAAATTTCAGAGTAGAGAATTCGTTTAAAATACTTCTTTTCGCCTAAGTTGTCTATCAAATGGTAACATACATTATTTGGTACTTTAACATGAGACAGAGATTAAATTAAAAAACAATATTTTTTTCAAGGTTTTATATAATGAAATCATTCTTAAATATATTAAATTAAATGTAATAGGACGCAAAAGTGCGGCGTTGCGTTCCGCCACTAAACACGGAATGCCTTGAATAGGGCTGAAAGTTGGGAAGAGAGTGTCTTAAAATTAGGTTCCTATGGTTACTGCGGTTCCCTCTGCCCACCCTGCCATGTTGCGAGATAAAGCCTTTAGACATAAAAAAACGTTTCGTCGACTCGATCAGCAAATATTAGGTTTTACTTGTAGGGAAGGTATTCATTACATCTTGGTACGTACTATGTACACTGTTCACTTTTATTTAATTTACTCTATAACAATATTTACAAAGAAAGAAATAGCATTCATAAGGCTGATGCTCCATTGTAATTCATTAAAGTAGATGCTATTAAATTGAAAGTGATTTGTAAAAAATAACAAGAATATCTATTAAAGGGCGATTCAATTAAAAGTACAGCAAGCTTAAATATCTCAAGTCTTGTGAATTATATTTTTATTATTCAGAGTATAGTCTTCAAATTATAAATTAACTTCATTATAAGGTTTCGCTTTTTATTGGTAAATTTTCGTTTTCAAATAATAATATATATAAATCAAATTTAAAAAAAAATTTTAATTGGATATTCAATTATTTTTGCAAGCATTTTTAAATAGTCGGATGAACGTAAAGAGACCACCGGCTTGTAAGGCAGTACTGCAAAAGGAGCCATCAAGAGAACTCAACAGTTGCTCTTTTCAAAATGTTACTGAAAATAATATGAATTATTTTACTTGTATATTTATATATACTTTATTGTATAGAAGAAAAAAATATATAGATGGATAAAAAGATATTACTAATGTAATTGTTTTAGAATCAGAAAACTACACAGCAATATATAATATAATATAGATTATAAATTTGAAATAATGAACTTGTACTAACTTTATGTAAATGATTATTCATATTATATATATAACGTCATTATGGAACACCAACCTTTTTACACGTGGGCGAGGTTATTACCACGAATATGAAAGTAGGCGATGTTAGCATAAAATTTAGTGACTTTGATTGTCTTTTTTATTAATGACTTTGGAAGAGAGGAATTAATTTTATTATAATATTATGAATATATGAAACTAATTAAAAAGAGAATTTAAACACAATTCATTGTGAAACTCATTCGTCCGAATGTTAGCACGATGGTTGTAAAGTCAAACCCCACTCGAGAAATTGAATTTACCCTATCAACCCTATTATATAGTAGGGCTGATAAGGCGAAGCTATAAAAACATATTTTAATATTTGAAATATATTTGTTATGTCACATTTTATCTTATATAAAGCCTAGTAAGAAGAATAGACCCCACAATCCTATGACGACTCTAAATCCCTTTCACTACGATCGCCTAAGTATATATTATTGTAATTATTTAATTAAACATAAAACCTCTTAAGAAACACTAAATTTAATTTCTATTTTAAATTTCATTCTTTTAAGGCTTTAGTAAAGTCAACTTACGTTTTTAAATCAAGCTACATTTTGCGAATTAAATTTTAAATGTTTTTCTTTTAGTATTTTTACTATGGATTAGCACTATAAAAATAATAAAAATGTAAATCTATGTAACTTCACCGAAACTGCTATGATCGGCTTTATATAACCCCGCACTCAAGTTTTTTTTCATTGTGCGACTTACGCCTAAGATCAATTTCAAGACTGTTAACATAACATAAAACCGTTAACAGTGTAATATATAATACTTTTCCATTGCTACACACTTTATAGTTCATAGCACTTGCTATTACGACTTAACGCCGTCACGTTCCAAATATTTTCATGATACCTCTTAACCGATACGCAGGGTTAATGTCAACGTTTTCCGATATTCGAATTTTTCCATACAAGCGACCAAATTAACTTAACCTTTGTTATTTTTTCATACAAAGCGAAATGGGTGAATACGGTTCATTTCAAGTATAACGAAAGCTTTTCATATAATGGTCATGCGAAATTAGATTTTCTGTGATTATTATGGAATCGTTTTAATTACGTATTGAAATCGGTTTTGACATTTGGTCGTTATTGGAATCAGTATTGCTGGCGTATTTAGTTATACTAATAAATGTTATGAGAAAACTTTATTCATGAATGTGTATAATAAGCTTTACTTATGATTTTCATTTTAACCGTTTTCAGCACTCCACGATTAGTACCACAGTTGTAGCATATCCACGGAGATTGTAACTTATACAAAAAAATTATAAAATATATATCAGAACTTTACATTATACAATATAAGAGTTCCTTTGTTTGACAATAACATAATACAGGCTAAATTAATGTGACATAGAACTGAAACAGCTAAAGTGAATAATGATGTATAAACCACTTTAGTCGATGACTGGTACTGTATATTGATCTCGTCAAAGGGCGGGCTTTGTTCGTATTAAATACGACAAAATATGAAAATTTCAAATATAATTTTACAAGCACTTTTAAATCGTTGAATGAAATTGTCAATGCCAATGGTTTGGAAGACAGGTCTCTGATAAGAGCAGTCAAGAAACTCAGCAGTTACTCTTTAAAAAATCAATATTAAATATTGTTAAATGCAATGGAAGTAGTATTTTGCATAAAATTTAAATGAAAACATTCACTTCTCTATTTTCTATTTCACACATTTATGTCACTTAAATATTGAACTATGTTAGAATGAGTTTAAATCCGCTTTTTGTGAAATAAATTTCGTTGACTATTAAAGTGTATTTGATTAAAAGTATAAAATTTCTATTTAAAAAAAAAATAGCGAAGTCCAAAATAAAACGATCGAATATTTAAGTTCTCATTGTTTATACTAATGCTACGTGTCGCTACGTTGGCGCTACATCGCTACGAATGCCTACGAAGTTTGCAGATGACAATAATCGTGTGGGAGTGTAAACAATATTCATTTTATTGCCATGTGACCAACATGTGAATAAATATGCGCAAAATTAGATTCCTGTTGATGTAATTTATTTTATGATCAATATCCAGATTCATTATCTAATAAAGACTAACTATTTGTAGAAGAAACAGATTTCTTTGGATAACTAAGCTTTACTTTTATTACGATAGGCTTAATGTCGAGACATATTTCTAATAAAGCTCTATACATTCTTACCTTATTGTAAGTCAATTGGTCTGATTTAGTAATTAAGTTACGAGTTGTGTAGTTTATCATATTGTAGTTCTCTGTTCTTACCTATACAAATAATAGAAGTTATAATTGTTTCATATTTGTAGATAAGGAAAAGCTTTACGAATGTAAAAATTAGATTTATTTGTTATAACGACTAGTACGCTATTGTTGCGCAGTAGGACGGATACTGGCTGTAAGCGAGATGACTGTAGATTTAAAACTTACAAAGGGGCCTAAATAATTCTTCATTTTTGATGAAAATCACTCTACTTTATTTTCACTAAAACAAAGACATGTTCAAATCTGGGCATAAAGTAAAGAAGGTAGGTACAGAAAAGTAGGTAGGCACAATAAAGTAAGTATATGTATTTTGAAGTGATATAACAGATAAATTTTCAGAACCTACTGCTTTAAAACAATGTAAACTGAGAAAAATAGTATGTTACAAACAAAAATTTCTCTTATATTTTATTTGACCCTTCGAACCTTTTTTAAATATTTTATTTGTGCCATCAAACTCATTCAGTTACAATAAAAATTAATTTCAAATGTATTGGTATACGTTTTATATAGGTACAAAGTTAAATAGTACAAAAGAGGGTTACCGAAATTAAATAGAATATATTATAATCTAATATAGATATAGTAATGTTTGTGATTAATCAACAAGTAATTAGTTCCCCTATTTACTTAATGTAATTTAAATGACGGGCTCTGACATAGTTTGTAAATAGAAATTCCAAATGGCTATTGGCTTATACCGGCCATACAAATATTATATTTAAGTTGAAAGTTATATAGAATTAATAAAACTCGTGATATTGTGTTTTGTTAGAAAGTTGACATGTTGTTGGAGATTCAAAGTTATAATTGTAATAAAAAACGTGTACAATATAAAAGTATAGGAAATGAATAAAATAAAATAGAGTAAATAAAAATAATAAAAGCTTACACGTGTTTAATTCAATTACGTGAAGTGTTTCAGTTTCTAACTAAGTTTTTGTACCTCGGCACTGTTAACAAACGTATCGGATACAAAATTTTACGCCGTTACACGTGGCGTTATTTACGGGGAATATTTCTCTAATTATGATATACTGTAGACATGTTCTCGTTCGTTTAAATTTGTTTAAAGCTACATTAAATATTTACAGAAGAACGCTGTTGTGAGTCACATTTAAAATTTGATTTTAAAAATTAGTGATGCCAATTTTGGTATAATATTTTTATTTAGATTTTTGATTTATTATATCTTTAGTAGAGATCCTTTACTATATAGGACGCTATTTACTCCCATCAAAATAACATGGGAAATGCATTAAAATAAAAAAGTTTAGTTTTTCCTTTGTACTAATAATAATTAATTATTTATCATAAAGTATGACGCTAAGTAATGAATTGGCAGTATACTATTTTTTTCTATGAATAACTTTAAAATGTTTTAAAATTATTGTTATGACATCTGTAATTAAAAACGCCCGTGCGTCTTAACACAACTTGTTTAAAATTTACAGAAGTTCAGCACATTACGTTATTCAATCAAATTCATAAATAAGCGAAATAAAAACGTTTTTCTCAGTTCAGTTCGATAAAATTAAATAAAACAATAAATAAATTTTTATTTTCATAGAATTTACAAATTTGATCGCTGACATGACGAACAATTACGTAGGTGTCTGTAGCAATTAACAGAGGCAAGACATTTTGCACGTGGTTTTTAATCATAGCTCTGGAAAGAAATCTTGTTTGTGTACAAAGGAGTTCTAGGCAAGGAAAAGGTTAAAGTTGATAATTGCATTTTTCAAGACGAAGCTCTCAAATGAAGTAAAGCGTTGGAGCAAAAGAAAGAGTATTTTTTATTTGTAGAAAATGAATCGAAGTAGTGTACTTCTGGATTTTTTAATAGAGTAACGTTAACTTTACAGGTTAGAATTTGGTTTATAGCTTCGCTTTGTTTTTTATCCCGCCCATAGCAAAAAAGAAAAAACCTATGCATTAGCATAAGTGCTACGCTCTCTGCTGTCCGTCCGATGTCAAAGTATTGAACAATTTATACTCACAGAAAAAATCATATTTATCAAAATGATATGGTTTTAATAATAAATTATATATATATAAATATATATATATATATATATATATATATATATATATATATATATATATATATATATATATATATATATATATATATATATATATATATATATATATATATATATATATATATATATATATATATATATATATATATATATATATATATATATATATATATATATATATATATATATATATATATATATATTTTTTTAAAAAAGTTATACTTATAATGTTGAAATAAGTGCAAGAAAAATAGAATTCAAAGAACTATGTGTCCACTTGTATAACAGTTTAGTAAACTACACCTGTCAATACTCTCCCGGACATCCGGCGAAGCAGACATGACAGCAGCGCCATTTTCCGAAGCTTCGTGAAATGAGATTTTTTTATATTTATTGTTATGTACGAGTATTAATAGTACAAATATTTTGATATTATTATATATGTCTTAGAAATGCATATGTATATATATATATATTGTAAGAAAATATGAGGGTAGATGTAAGATATAATGGTGGGAAGTGTATAAAAACGGGTGTAGACAGCAGACGGTCTCTCTTTCAGACGTTTCGCTTCTGATTAGTCGGTCGGTGTGATAGTGTTCAATTACTGTTCGATTATAATTATTAGTTATTTAGTATAGTCAGTGTTATGCTGCTAGAGTTCATTTTGTATTTATCAAGTAGGAATAGTGTTATATAGTTTGGTTTCTTATAATTGTCAAGTTATTTGTATTTTTGTAAATTGATTAAATTTATTGTCGAGTCATGTGTAATATTATTTTTAAAAAAGCTGCTTCTGATCTGTTTTCTAAGATCAGAAGTGGGATTCTTACTTATTTAGCCCACTACAGCTTGACCTAGTTTGTTACTTATTTTTACTAGCCACATATGAAGGTAGATTTGTTTTAAGCATTTTGTTATTGTAATTTCAAGTTATTTCGCTCAAATAGTTATTAATTGTCGAATTAGGTTATCGTTAAGGATATTTGTCTGAGTTAGTAATTCCGATTAGAACTAATGTGTTCGTGTGTTACGGGGTAAGTTGTTTTGATATTTTTCAATTATCTTTTACGAAAAATTTGTGATAAGGTGTTAAATCTTAGTTACTGTAATGTGTATGTGTGTCGAAGTGTTAATAATGGTAATTCTTGTCGTGACCGTTGGGATAGTTTTTGCTGAGTTTATAACCAGGTTATATCCTAGTGTAACGTGTTTGCTAGGACGAAAACTTAACATTAGCTAGTGTCCGCGGCAGGCAAGCAAGGCGACAACTGCGAACGCCATTGCGTAAGCTTACCACATCAAATATCACCAGTATATTAGTAGTCAGTATGTGTATCAGTTCAACATATCACAACAATTAGCGATCAAAATCATCGTCGTAGTAATCGACCGCGCTTGACTTTACCGTCAATACAATTCACAGGATGCGATGTAAGAACGTAAATCGCGTGATTCGATACAAGCTAGTGTTATTGATTGCATTGGTGTCTATAAATAGATCGCGCAAAAATGTTGAATACTTGGACCGATCTTAAATGCCTTTTACATATAGAACAATGTCTAATAGTAAACGAAAAATCGTGAAAATTAAGTGGATCTACTGCGGTTGTAGTTGGAATAATTTTAAGAACGAATTCGAATATGTGTCCTTACAGCACCAGACTTCGCGGGTATATTGTTCAAGGTTATGTCGAAAAACTCTGACTATCCGTTTATGAAAAGTACTTAGTGACGAGTATTATATATTTAGCCTATAATAATTCGCGGTCAATAAATGTCGAACGACTATCAAATAATTTAGTCGTCGAATAGTTTATTCTTTTAATGTACGTTAAAACTAGTACAAGCAATATCAACAATCGTCGTCACAGCCCGATTTGCAATACTTTGTGAGAGGTAAACGCCTTTATAGATTATTCACGTAAACGCAACTTTGATGCTTCTCCTGCAATCAGTCAGGACATAAACAGGCTACGCATAGTAAGAGACGCAGCGACGAACAATTAATGGATAGTTCATGTAATAGAGAGTGTTAAGTGGTCAGCTCCTACATTCGTACTATCTAGCCTCGGTTCTCACTGCAAGAGACCAGGGTACAGAGCTAATACTTGTTTTACTTCGCAGCAAGTAGAAGCCTCGAACATATAAATTTTAACAACTACTCGATTCGATGACGTGTGTAATGTGGTTCTTATCTTTCATTAGCCTTGTCGTTGTTGTTACAATATTTCAAATGCTCGTCTAAACCAACACAGGTCTGGCAGTTTCACTTTTGAAGTAGATTGTATCTTCTGAAATTATGAACATGGCGATAAACATAGAATACATAGGTCAAATAATTTGTAGAAGTCAGGTATGACCGAGCCTGTTTTCACTTGTTTTAACAAATTCGCATATGCTCTGACGTGTACGGTCTACTTTATTGGGGAGCTGTGCATGCTGGGGCGGAGGCATTTACGCAGGTACAGCTGATACTGGTGTGGCTTATGAGCCGCTCTCACAGCTGTTCACATGTGGTGGTAAGACGTACACGCCACCGCTCTCGAGGTATGTAATTATCGTCGATATGACATAATGCAATCACAGTCTATTATACACACTGGGATCACCGCACTGCAGTACTGTGATTCTCTAAGTTAAGTAATAAGAATCTAATAATTTCCCTTTTATATCTTTACATGTTGGAATACGACTGTGATGAGAGGCGTTTATGCGGCAACTGGAACGCTGTACACATGGTCACTACGAGGTGCCGCTGCTCCGCGGTGTAGCTGGCAAGTCGGCGCAAGCGGCTGTGGAATATATTATTCCACGGTGAGGAGAATGAACTACCGATGTGGGTGCTACTTTCTTTGACGGTGGGTGTTTATGTTATTTTTGTTTTCTGCCCTTGAATTTAAATATTGAGAATACACCAGCCAAATTTGTTATTTTTTGTAATTTTATGACAAGAATCCTCCCGTAGAGCCTCGGGGCTAAAGCAGGGCAAGGTTTAAATATTGGTTATAAGACTGTTTGTTTTAGAGTTTCTTGTGAGAGTAAAGATTCCTTAAGCCGACATAAGCATTAGTCCTGGAGAATTCTGGACAATGTTTGTTCTCGGAGGGGATCTGTACTGGGGATAATAATTTGTCTTGGAGAAAATCGGACGGTGGTTATCCTCGGGAGACTCTGTGCTGGGTATAACCAGTTGTCCTGGAGTAAATCGGATGATGGTTATGCTAGAGAGATTTGGCCCGGAGATAGCCAGTTGCCCTGGAGCATATCGGACAATGGCTATCTTTCCGAGGATTGTGAGCCTGGGATAACTGTCTTGGAGAAAATCGGACGGATTGTCCCAGAGGTGGCTTTAGACCTGAGATGATTGTTATCTTGGAGCGCATCGGATGCAATATCTCAGGTCAGAGTCCTGATTTGAATCGTTTTTAAGAGTATTAGACATGTAATTCTATAGTGTATTAGTAGATAAACACTGGAAACTTGACTTGGATAATCGGTTGTCCTGGTTCAAATTTTGTAAAGTATGGAGTTAGCTTGCAATGGCTATAGTTGTTGATACCATTGCCAATTTATATTTGAAGAGATATCTGTGGTTATATATGTTTGTTACAGATGCAGACATTTAAGGAGATGAATTTTCTTCTGGCGCTAATCTCCACTCCAATGCTGAGCAGCCTGTGAAAGACACCGCGTCGCAACCGGGAAGGGTGTCAGAACAAATTGTCTCCATTGCAAACGAAGAAAACTCGCTGCTCTCTCTACTAATGAAGCCCGAGGACGGTCTTCCGTCAGGAAAGGCCGTGTAAGAAAATATGAGGGTAGATGTAAGATATAATGGTGGGAAGTGTATAAAAACGGGTGTAGACAGCAGACGGTCTCTCTTTCAGACGTTTCGCTTCTGATTAGTCGGTCGGTGTGATAGTGTTCAATTACTGTTCGATTATAATTATTAGTTATTTAGTATAGTCAGTGTTATGCTGCTAGAGTTCATTTTGTATTTATCAAGTAGGAATAGTGTTATATAGTTTGGTTTCTTATAATTGTCAAGTTATTTGTATTTTTGTAAATTGATTAAATTTATTGTCGAGTCATGTGTAATATTATTTTTAAAAAAGCTGCTTCTGATCTGTTTTCTAAGAATATATATATATATATATATATATATATATATATATATATATATATATATATATATATATATATATATATATATATATATATATATATATATATATATATATATATATATATATATTTTCTGGATGGATATTGTATGTACATTCTAAGTCATCGTAAAAGGGGAACCTTATTGTTCAACAATTATTGATATTTTTATTATGTATCATTGTAATTATTGTAAAATTTATTGATAACTTAAAATACATACATACATCACGAAGCAAAAATCAATCGTAGCTAATATTCTTTATAAAAGAAAGTGAAGGTTCATACGGTGACGTAGACAGCGACCTTGTTACTACACCGCTCCCGGCCACAACTTGTTGATTTTACAGCAAAAAAATATGTGTTTTAATAGTAATATAAATGTATTAATATTATATAAATACATACATACATACATACATACATATATATATATATATATATATATATATATATATATATATATATATCTATATATATATATATATATATATATATATATATATATATATATATATATATATACAAAGTTACAAAGTTGTTGGTACTTTATAAGGCAATGACAAAACGACGAATAAATCCTTTTAATTATTTCTGCTTTGCGCATTGAGCTTGTTGGGTTTTAAAGCATTCCATTTTGTTAGACAAATGAATAACTTTTGAATGCGAAATTCAGAACTTTTATTATATAGAAACCATCTGGCAATATAAGTCACGAGGTTGAGTTCTTCCAATTAACACTCGATTTCTTTAATTTTGACAGATTTTTTTGACAGTCAGTATGTTGATACCAGATTTTATACGTTTAGCCCTTTAAAAATTATTTCACGTCTTTTGCTGGTGCAGAAGAATATTCAACTGAAACATCTTTTATTTTGTGTAATGGAATAAGGGAATTTTATTCGAAGTTGTCTTTAAGCTGGACTTTTGAGCACAAGTACTCGTAAAAGATATATCTTTATATATAATTTAACGAAAAGAATTTGTTTATGTATAAAACAAATATTCTAAAGGCTTTTATTAACAAAACAGACAGAAAAAAACAGTTCAGGAAATTTAATAATCGTAATTGTCATCAACAGTAAGTTATATATTGTAATGATATATATTAGATATGGTATTATTTAAATGTAATATATAGTCCTACACCTGCAGTAAACAGTTACTAAATACATAATATTCGAAAATACAATAAAAAATACCGTGAGTACAGTGTGTTTAAAAAATAATAATAATATTCTTACATTACAAGATTGATTTGCACTTTTTTAAATGAAAACGGCTTCCCTTTTCCATAATCACGTAAACGTTAAGGTCTCAGCTGCCGCGACATTGCTACAAAAGAACCCGTGTAACTCAGTTAATCGATGTTCCTACTAGGCTAAGCAAAGCAGTATCAGATTTTTCTAAATAACTTTAAAAAAATATTAATAAATATAATTATACCGTACATGTAAGCAATATATAAACTAGAGTATATTGCAATAATTTTGCCGATGACAAGAATGTTAACTGGTTTGATAAATGATAATCTAGATTTCAAGTTTTGCTAATTAAATCAAACAGTATGTACATAGTAACTTGAAAATAAAGAAAATCATTTTAAGTTGAATGGAATCTATGAGTTCTTTTTGAACTTTTGTTTTAATATTGTACAAGAACCAGATTACTGTAATGAAGACTTGAATGTACGGTCAATAATTAGACAATATAATTGTGTTGCAACTATCAGGTGTATTGTTAAACGTCGATATAAATGCCATAACAGGCTTAAAAGGTTTTGTGTAAGTATGTAAATTAAAATTTAAGAATTATATTGTGTCCCAAAAATTTCTCGTAACATGTAAATGATGAATTCAATTTAATGACAATCGAAAATTAATTAATATTCCTACAAAATGTATTACATCACAGATATACAATTTGAACACAATAGAGAAAATGAAATATACGTTTTACGTTTTCAATGTACTGTAATTAAAAAAAATGTTTTCAATATAATAAAACTTTAGCGTAAATATAATATAAATGCAACAAAATATGAATTTGTATAAGACAGTGCAATTTTATAAAACTTTCCCAAGGTCTAAAATAGTATATCAGTTTAATTTTCAATAGTAAATTTTAATAAATTATAAATATATATAAAAGATACGTAGAAGGTTCTTGAAGCTTCCATTTAACATAATACAATTGAAAAATAATAAAAGGTCAAATATCTTTTCCAACGTTCAACGCTGTGTTCATAGTTTTCTCTATATTAAAGAAAACAACTTTAAGAATACTTAAAATAAACACATTTCTCAATATATATTTTTGATAAAGAGTTATTTCGTGGTAGAGCCATATATCAATAATAGGTGACTCTGTCTATACTATAAAAAAAAAACAATTATTTATTTATATAATAATATAATATAAATAATTATAACTAATACAGTGCCCTTGAATAATGCAAAAGAATGCTGAGAATTTTTCACAAATATCAAGATAACAATATTTTAAATTCAAATTCATGACCAACGTCAAGCGCATCGTAATGATATTAAAATAATAAAATTTTACTTTCCGAAATAAAGACGTACGTATTGTAAGAAAAATTAAACTATTTCCTTTTGTAAATAATTTTTTTATAAATTAAAACAAGGTAAAGGTATGTATGAAGTACCTCTGTTATTTAACATCGACATATTGCAAAATCAAACAATCACTGAAATATTCGAAGTATATCGAATAAAGACAACGTCGTTTAATGCCAAGTATATTGTAAGAAATATTTTTTTTTACAAATTTAAACTATTTTGCTTTCATAAAGCCTCGTGATGTGTAATTTATCTAACGAAACGAGAAGAAAATAAATCGATAACACTTCTCCGTAATTATATCAAACTATGGACTATGCACATTTTAATATATATTATAAATTATATATAATTCTCATTCAAATATATTATACAAAGTATAATATAGCTTAATCATACATATACATAAAGGAATTCAAGGTCCACTGACTCTACCTGTCTACGCCGTAGCGCCGTAGCATTCGCGCGTAGACCGTGATACGTGATGGGCGTGCCGCGAGTTAGCTCAGCTCCGGAGCTCGAGCTCCGTCGACCGCACCTGTTGATCGTCGACGATTCAAGGGAAGCGCGGGTTACAGGAGGTTAGTGAACTTGATTTTCGTTTTTAGTAGGGAAATTTGGATTTTTAGGGGGTGAATTTTATTATATAATTTGTTTTATTTCTTATCCCATAAAATGTAAAGAAATACAAGTTTATTTTTTTAGAATGAAGGTAAATAATTAATTATGAAAGATTTAAAGAGAGTATTATTTGAAACTTTTAAAATAAATATAATATTTTTATATATAATTTAATATGAAATTATTCGAAATTTTCAGTTTTTAGCAATATTGATTTAATTCGGGCCTATTTTAATCTACTTATATAGAAATCTATGAAATGTATTTTTTTTTACTATCAATATTAATATATTTGTGATACTTGCGTTATAGGTGATATATAGAAAATTGTGTCAATAATTGAGTAAATAACAGAATTTATGTTTTAACTACAATATATACGTACATAACTACAATATATACGGTACAGGGTATGTACGTAAATATATCTAAATATTACTTTTTCATAATATAATTATGTTTCGGAATACGCAAATTTGTTTATTACTCGATTGAGGCTTGGATGACACTCAATTAATTCTCGTAGTGCTTCGCTATTGGTCTTCTGTAGATAATTATTTTAACAGTTTGGTAACTTTATGGAGACGCGTTTGTTATGTAAATGAAATTTCCATTAAAATAATATTTAGAAAGGATAATTGTTGGAATAATATATGAGTATAACTTACATTTAAATTAGATTATTATATATTTAAATTAGATTATTATTTATATTTAATTATAAAAGATCGCATATGACTAAAAATTTAATTTTCTTTTACACCGCGCGTAGATTCTCAGAGTTACTAAATTTTTATAATTGTTACTATGGTAAAACTTTTTAGTTTTATTTACTTATTTACTGTTTTCACAAGATAGTTACTTGTTGGTAAACCGAATATTATTTCAATTTGTAAAATACATATAATGAAGAAAAATATTATTTTTTTCTTTTTACTTCACTGATTATCCGGCTCTCTTGAAAGATTTTTTACAAATTATAGCTAACTTGCTTATTTTAAAAATAGTAATAGTAAAAATACATATATCTTGAATCTTACAATATTTTAATATAATAATAAAATTAATTGAAGTCAATAATGTTTGATCAATCGGAAAATTTTCTTTAAGACATTTTCTCAAATAGAAAACGACTGTTACTGTACATGGCGTAAGGTATACAAATTCAATAATTTCACATAATAATGATATAATTGGATGTAATTTGTTGGATTCATGCTCAAAAGGAAATCTCAATTACCGTTCCTTGTAAAATTATTATATATTGTCATGAAAGTTATTTATATTTATATAAAGATATATACACCTTAAATATATATACATTTTATTTAATATTTTTAGAACAATATGAAAAGCTTTTCATTAGAATGTGATGCTGTTTTGTTTTTCTTCGATAATTATACCGACATTGTAAGGTATTATAAAAATTAGTAGTATTTAAATTAGACTATATAAAATAGCAAGAATTATTTTATATTTTTTAAAGAATTATTTCAGATTTTTTGTACATTAGCTAAATCATAAAAAAGCGTACAAAGTCGTCGATTATGTTTTCGGACGTGATGGTGATGAAGGCCGTTAGTCTCTACTGTGGTTGCTACGTAATTGCTAACATTCGTTATACCATTAAGGAGTACATACAATTCCTACGTTATATTATGTTTATATCACATTTAATTTCCTTTTTGTGACAAAAGGTATTGAAATTAAAGTAATTAATTTATATTTCCTTTTCGTGACTAAAGTTATTGATATTAGGACAAGTTCTGTTGTTCAAATTTTAAATGGAAATTGAATTGACGAGGATTTCTCTGAGATATGAAACTGTGTTTATATTTTCAAATAAAATAAAGATTTGCATATTAAGCATTGAACAATTCAAAAAAAACAGAGCGTTAAGGGTTATGTCACTATGAAGAAGATGGCGAAGAATATGTCTCATTAGAGTTTACCGTAGCGTAGTACAAAGTGCAGTGTTGAGTTCCGCCATATGACAATGTTTTGAATTCCATCTATGTATTGTGTTATATAAACAATCAAAAACAATATATTACTTATGAGCGTATACAATGTGTACAGACGTATCCACATAGAAAGTTGTAGATATGAATCTCGGCATTGGTCAAGCTAATATTTATCGTAGTCAGAGAGCTTTGTTGGTCTTGTTTGTTTCCCGATGGTTAATTTAGACTATTTACTCTTGTAACATCTGTATGATGCAGTTTCTTATTTACATATATATATATATATATATATATATATATATATATATATATATATATATATATATATATATATATATATATATATATATATATATATATATATATATATATATATATATATATATATATATATATATATATATATATATATATATATATATATTTTTTTATAGCTTCACGCTTTATCCCGCACATGGCAGGGTAGGCAGAGGGAACTGCAGGAACCATAAGAACCTAGTGTTAAGACACTCCGTTACTTAGTCCCTGCTTACTGCGTCCCCACTTTCCGCCGTTTTCGAGGCATTGCGTGTTGAGTGGCGGAACTCAACGCCGCGCTTTGCCTTAGATGCCAGAGCGAAGAAAATGGAAATAGAAAAATCCATCTTCTCCGACCGGGGATCGAACCCAGTAACCGTCGCGTTACAGGCAGACGTTGCGCCTCTGCGCCACGACGGTATTTTTACGACGCTTATTTTGTAATATATATGTATATAATATACATATATATTACAAAATAAGAATTATATATATATATATATATATATATATATATATATATATATATATATATATATATATATATATATATATATATATATATATATATATATATATATATATATATATATATATATATATATATATATATATATATATATATATATATAATTCTTATTTTGTAATATATATGTATATTATGTATTTATTAAACATAAAGATTAAATAACGCATTTTTCTTTATTAAACGTTTAACTTAATATGACTTAAATTACATATTTAAAAAAATATTCTGACATTGGCTTTGAACTGATAACTAGGGTTTAGAGGAAACATCTTAACTGTGCTCCGATTTTTTTTCTTGTTCTATTAATTTTGTTTTATATAAGTTTTTTGTTTGAAATTAGCTATATAAGGATTCATTACATTTTTTCAAGAATAACATTGTTCGCTTAATTAATTAATTAAGATTTTGTTAGAAATTACTTTTTTTTATAAAATATTAATATTTTTATTAATAATCAGTTACGGCTTAGCAACAAGTTTATAGGCGGCAATTCGATCACAATGGCCTGCGAATTTGAACATTTATTGTAGTTCGTGATGGTTTACGTGGGAGGCTAATTTATTTAGCTTCGCTTATTGCATTAGGCACAGAATAGCTTAGAACAGAGTATAAAGTTCGCTTCGCTTTTCAATCATTTTTTAAATTTGTTATTTTTGCCGAAAAGAACAGTTATGTTTAAATTAGTAGATTTAGATTTTATCATATATTTACTATATTTCTTTTTTTATGTAATTGTATACATTTTTTTAGTTCTCTATAACTACACCGCTAGGAATAAAGCCTGAGCTATGTAAGTATGTATATATGTATGTATGTATGTATATATGTATATATGTATATATATATATATGTATATATGTATATATGTATATATGTATATATGTATGTCTGTACGTAAGTAAGTATTTATGTATGGACCCGAGTTTAGTATAGTCTATAGTAACGACAATTAGACATTATTTGTGTATTTATGTAATCTTAATCTAAACAACATAGTTGCTTGAAAACACACGTGTTTTAAGCAAATAAATCTCTTTACATTTACCAATAAAATAAAATCAAAAGCTTTAAATTAAGTAGGGATTAAAATTTAATTTAACTATGGGGAAAATTCATGTTTAATATAAATTATTTCTAAATTGTTTAGCTATATGAAAACATCGACCTTTAATTGAGTTATTCATTTATTAGGTTTCAATAATTAATTGTTGTTCAAATTATTGAAGTAATAACAAATATATTGACAGTAACATTAGGATGATACTATTGATATTTTATTTTCAACGATACATGTTAAATTGCATATTTGACTTTCAATTTAACTATTACTAAAGCTAAGACAAAGATAAGACGTTGGGTGTAATTTTAAGATTTAATTTAGAAAAATAAGAAAGGAATAAGACTATCGTAGCGCAGAGGCACAGCGTATGCCTGTACACAAGACGGTTTGTGGGTTCAATTCCTATTCGGGAAGGATGGCTCATTTTATTCCATTTTCTTCGCACTGGAAACTAGAAACTAAAACTTATATGATTGTTGATAATTATACTAGTTTATATTATGAAAAAAAAACATTATTACCTAAATATAATTTGTGGCTACACAATGTCCGAAGGAGTATTTAACGACCGATATATTGCCCTTGATAGTTTGCTTTTACTACAATATTCTTATAAATTTCTTTTTAATTACTTATATGATACTACGTAAGTCATTATACGGGAATTACAGGTAAGAATATTAATAATAAAAACCGGCACTTCGACGGCTCAATTTTAGTAAAATTACAAAAAAGCCATGTCCTAGTAATTATTGTATATAAGTTTGGCAACAAAAAAGATACATAAGAAGAGAAATAATTTTGTGGTCAATTAAGAATCATATGCCAATTGAATTCAATCTCTGACTATAGTAAGACACTATTATGTATCTTACATCTATAATAAACAATAAGTTTCGTTTTTATTACTCCTCCATAACATATTTACACGGGGTAATTATTTCATCCGGAACAATCAATATGTACAAAAACAAAGTCGTAGTTTCTACGAAATATATGATTGTTTTACCAAAACATTTCGACGAAGCTTTCCAAGAAAAAATCCAATAACAAGCAATTGGCGTAAACAATCATGGACCTCGTTGGATGCTGGGCGCACTATGATTTTTCTCATTTAATAGTCTCCTAAGCGTTTTCTTGAAACGTACTGAATAGTTATGAGTATTTTTTGTACCTTAGTATTATGTTTGTGTTATTATAAATCAATACTATGTGAGGCATATGACCTTGTTGAATAATTTTCTAGAATTTTCGTAAAATATTTGACGTAAAAACTAGTTTCAATTATGTTTTGTTTTTGTATCAATAACAAAATAATTATTAATTTTACTATACAAAAAGAGTGTTAGATATTTAAAAATAAATTTAAAAGACAAAATATATGTAATTATTTAATTAATATTCCGTCAACGAAAGCTTACCCCACCATGTAGGCCAGTTCCAAGTCTTCTGTGTCTAGGGTTGAGTGAGGAAGCTCGTCAGAACACTTGCCACAGCAAGTCAAATAACATTGCCTTAAATAACTGAAGACATGAATGGATGAAGGGGTTATGTAACATTTTTTGTAAAAACCGATTTTTATGCGTAATGAAGGAGTTATGTACATATTTTATTTAATAAATACTAATTCGTATACCTTTATCTTATCTTTACACTTCATATTAGTAGTTCATTATATTAGATTATTAAATAGAAACATTAAATTATTTAACGTTGAGAACGATAAGAAAACTATAACTTAAATTTTGGTAGTGAAAAAAGATACTTT
The DNA here is from genome assembly GCA_037178615.1 of Dione vanillae. Classification (NCBI taxonomy): domain Eukaryota; kingdom Metazoa; phylum Arthropoda; class Insecta; order Lepidoptera; family Nymphalidae; genus Dione; species Dione vanillae. The sequence continues at coordinate 314,906 of JAZFAU010000286.1, read as the reverse complement.
AATATGTAAGTGAATTGAGGAAGGAAGCGACCTCGATTGACCTTGGAAGGCAGTAATAATAAGATCAGATGGAGGTCACGTACATATCATGAGGATCCCCTAGTGGATATATATGAAGACTTTCGTGATAATTGATTAGTTGACTTATGGTGCCGTGGTCACAACATGGTACTATAGCCATACTCGAGTCTTTCGTTATTTATGGTTACAGATATTTTAATTTCCATTATAAAACATCTATATAGAACCAGTTTAGTTGGTTGCGTTTTGTTTCGTTTTGATGTCTTTAAAATCTTTAAATGTTTATTAATTTGCTATTCCTTTTACCCTTGGGTTGTTTGTAGTTTTGATTTCTTATATATGAATATAAGGTAGTTTTATGTTAGTATCATTGCTTGATATACCTTTTAGTGCATATGAGGCGATTCATTGAAGTGTCAGTCACTTAGCTAAGGTAAACTAAGGGGGTATGCAATAAAAAATAATAAAAAATAAAAATTGTTATTTAAAAGAAAATTAATTAAATTATTAAATTGTCACGCAGTTTTAGTTATATTTAAATTTTACTAGGCCTAAGTTGTTTTTGACAAGTTAAAAATTTTACATATAAATAAATAACTTTTTTGTATTTATTTATTAAAATTTAAATATTTTCCAGTAAAATTCGTCATTTAATTCGAATGAATTCATTTAATTTCCTATCTATCACAAGACTAAGCAAAGTTTAACACGCAGTGCTATATATCTTATTATATTAATGACCCCAGAAAAGAATGCATTGCAAAAAGAAAGCAAAAAGAACTCAAACGCAGGTTTATATGTTTTCTTTAAGAATTTTTCTAACCATATTGTAAATTAACACTTTAAAAGTCATAAAAATATACATATGTTTTTTTTATCAAAATGGAATACATTTTATTCCTCCTACAAGTTCCTGACCTTTTCTTAACAAGTAAACAATAGCGTTCAGTAGAAATCTCCACAAAGCGAGCGGATGCTAAAAGCTTTTTACGGATGAACTTGTATTTGTAAAAGATTTAGTGAAATTTAAAAATCGTAAGAATTAATATAATATTTAGACATAAGTATTTTTATATGTTATTCAAGAGATATATGTATATCATTTACACATATATGTTGCATAAGAGACTAGCTTTATGATATTAAACTCACCGATGACCAAGTTATAAATACTATGTGGAAACCAAACCTGTGACAATAATAATTATTACTAAAATTCACCTTAATTGTAACCCAAAAATATACGTTTTTTTCATAATTTGATGTAGTTAAGTGTTTTATTTATTGAAAAGTATTTATTTCTAAATTTTTTGTTGTATTGCATCAATTGATTATTATATGCATTCTCCTATTGTGTAATTTTATCTCTTTTTCACTATATTTTTTTTTGTGTGTTCTCTGTTAAATGTAAAATTGACGAAATAAATGTGCTAGTACAAATGCTATAAATAAAGAGAAAAAGAAAATCAAATATTTGTTTAGTGTTAATTACTTTACATAGTAGTAATTAAAAAAAACCATATATTTTCAAAAAGAGTGGACAGTGACCTTTCTTATGTCATTCTTCAATAAATCTTCTTCAAGTCAAATTTCGATTTAATATTAAGTTAATATGTTTAGAAGATACCGCACGATACAGTGATTCTATTATCACACTCAAAGCTTGTTTGTGCTCAATTCGACCTTTAGGGATTTTCAAGGACCTTCTGAGATCGTCAAACTCCATTAATTGTATAATGTCGCTATATTGATTTTTGAAATGTAGTTTTTTTATTTATTTATTTTTTTACGCGAAGTATAAAGATATATCTTTTCAGAAACTTACCGCATTTTGAAAGAAAACTGTAATGATATTTTCGTTTTGTAATAGAGAGGGTGACTCTCTCTTTCTCTCGAAAAAACTAAATTTGTATGCAAGACGATTAGAATATAAACATGTACGATTTTTTTTTTTTTTTAGCTTCACGCTTTTATCCTGCACATGGCAGGGTAGGCAGAGGGAACTGCAGGGGCCGTGGGAACCTAGTGTTAAGACACTCCGTTACTTAGTCCCTGCTTACTCCGTCCCCACGTACGATTTTAAAAACTAAATAAGGAAAATAAGAATGTGTATTTGAAACATAAAATTTGAACCTCGAACCTAAAATTACCGCAGCAGCAGACATCTTGATGCACATTTTAATTTGAGCTACTATCATTTTTACAAATTTTCCGAATATATTATATATGTTTTAATACAAAATCTCTTAATTCTCTATGACATATATATATATATATATATATATATATATATATATATATATATATATATATATATATATATATATATATATATATATATATATATATATATATATATATATATATATATATATATATATATATATATATATATATATATATATATATATGATATAACTGATCGTGACATACATATACTCGTATAATCCATATAAAATTTCGATTTTTAATCATCCGATTAGATTCTTTAATACGAAACTTTATTAATCCTTTTATTTGACGAAAGGACTTAATTAGGACGTGTACAGCAAGCAATTCGTGTCTATATAATGAAACGTTTTGCACCAATTACGTTAAATCTGGCTAAGTTAATTCCACTGAGCTTTATCCCATTTTACGATGGTACAGTTTTTCAGCGAATTTGAAATATATTTTTTCAAGAAAAATAACCTGTGATGTAAATATAAGTAAATATTTGTTGAAGCTTTACGCTTTAAGGAATTAAATTGTATATGGTATAAAGTAATTTCACTTAGCTTAAAAATGATACGTCCACTATAAATATAACTATAAAATATATGTTAACAGTTTACGTTTTTTTAAATTGCGATACGATATTTTAATTAATGGCATTGTATTTTATTTTTTTGGTAAATCAGAAAATTTAATTTATATTTATTAGAAGAGTCATGATAAAGAAACTTCGATAAGAGAAAAATGTCACTGTCAAATGCCAAATATATACACAAAATGGAAGCCTTTTTTATATTATAAATATAAAATTCTTTTAATCTTAATCACTATATAATTTAATAATATTATTATTTTATTTAATTTAAGTTACTTTTTGTTAAATACACCTAACAGTTTGGTTAATTTTTACTATAACATGCAAGCTACATGAGCAAAAGTTCATGTTCCAACATAAAATTTAAAATATCCGGACCCAAAGGACGAAAGTTTCGACAACTCTGTTAGAAAGTTTTAGCTGCACTAGACTGCACTTCAAAAAGCATTACACAAAAATATAATTTGTAAAGGATTTTTATCAAAATAATAAAATATATACAGGAAAAGTTTTAAAACAAGTATTATACTGAAAAGATATTATAAAAACCGTTTAGATTTGACTTTATTTTTTTATATCTCGAAAGTAGCTTTACGATATCATAAATATAAATTAATAGTATCATTAGGAACAGTCCATGTAACTATGCCTTACTTATTTGGTTGAGGTCATTGGAACTGCTGTATGTTGGAACAGCAAGAGTCATTTTCGTAGAAAGGGGATCTTTTCCTGATATAAAACTTTGTCCCAATAAATCTGAATGAATGAATTGAGTTCTTCCATTCGTACGTTTATGCCATATTGACTGTCCAGGACACTTAATAAAAAAATGTGAAAAAAATTACCTTCACTGCCTCTTAACATGCAGACTCGAAAAAAAGGCGGAAACCGGGGATGGAGAAAGCAGAGACTAAACAACGGAGTGCTTTACACTAGGTTCCTATGGTTCCTGAAATTTCCTCTGCCTACGCTGCCATGTGCGTGATAAAGCGTGAAGACATAAAAAAATCACTCTATTTATATGTTATCAACACTGAATCACAATTCAATTAGCTTATGGTAAATAACAAGCACTCTGTATAGGCATTTCATATTATGTAGTACATCGATCTGTTCTGCTGAACTGATTGTCCAACGGTCAAGGTCGCTAACAATTGATTGCCGTACCAAATGCTAAATATCTAACTAGTATGGAAACAGTAATTAATTGCTTTCCTGTTATGTTCAATTGGTTTTTTATTCCTTCTACAATAGCTCTTAAAACATTTTATAAATTTAAATAGCATACTTCAACATTTTATAATGTAATTACTTTTCTTAAACAATGAATTTATAGCAATAATATTTCCATAATTAATTTTATAGATAACAATTTTACATAGAAATATTATTTTTGGATCTTTTTATCTAAAGAATAAGCTAACTGGTGTTGAAAACTCTGAAGTTTTGCCAATAAATCAATTTCATATCTTTTTAGCTAGAATCCTATAATTATAAACTAAAACAATATTTTTTATAATTTACCTTTGTTTTGTTGTTTTAAATTGAATCTATAGTGACATAGTGGGACAACATCTGCCGCTAAATTTCGGTAATCGTTCGGGTACTTAATTATTTACCCCTTCCCACCTTGGAAGACAAAGCACAGTACTGTGTTACACCCTTTAACTTACATATCATCTTGCTAGGAGTTTCGCAGGGTAGTCAGATGGAATAGAGTGCCAAACGCTATGGCCTTCCCATTAAACCTCCGGGGATTCTCATACTTTTTATGTGACTATTCCTCTAAAATATTTACCACTGTTACTTTTTGAAGGTCAACAGCGGTCTTCCTGTGCCTGTCTCACCAAAAGTAGAGAATAGTGTTTTAACACTGGGTTCACTCTGCCAACCTTGTTATATATAGGACCAATTGTGTATTTAAAATCCAGTTTGTATATTAAAATCCAGATATTCAAAATAAATTTGCCTTAAAATTATTAGTGCAATTGCAGTCTACCAAGCTAAAATCAGGTACCATAACGTGGTTATACTTTAATATTACATAAATTATTCTAAAAAAACTTTTAATAAATGCTTATATATAATATATGAACTAAACTTTGATCATATGCTATATAGTGAAACAAGCTTAGCAGAGATAGTGTTCATCCGACGGAAATGGACTTCCTTTGCATATGCCCTTCGTAGAATCATGTTTATTTTTATTCAGTGCTTGTGCGAGAAACACGTATTGGATATACATATAAATATTGTAATAAACAAAGGTGTGATTTAAGTGATTAAATAGAAATGGTAAGTTAAATAACTTAATTTTGGCAAACTATGGGGAAGTCGGGGCTTTTTTATTAGACTCTAGTTAAATAAGGCTCTTTTTATGGTAGACTTATATATGTATGTATTCAGAAAGACTTTGCTTTTTCTTAAGAAATGAAAGAAACAAACTTAATTGATTTCCCTCAGCGAGAATCGAACTCACAATAGACGGACTTCATTCTTCTTCATCATTTACACAACGGTGTCTTTTAAAACGTAAATAATTATTTATTTTCTTAAGGAGATTAAGCTTCTTTAAAGTATAATATACTATGCTTGTACATTGCTAACTGACGCCTGTTAATTTATGTGCATGGACTACAGTGAGATGAAAAATGGGTGAATTTCATAAATGAATAGCTTGGATAAGCAATATTTTATACAATAATTCACAGTATAAAGACTAATTTGTTAACATATAACTAATATAACATATAAAATTGTTAACGTAATAATTATTTTTCATTTTTTAAATATATATAATGTTGTAGTGAAACACTACTTATTTTCTTTTTTATAAAACGTATGATACAGTACTTTCCATGACAGTTGATGCGAACTATGGACCAAGTCATAAAAAGTCACGTCAAATTACGTCACATCAAGTAACTATCATTACATTATATTTAAAAAGCTAATAAAATATGATACACAAAAATTTAATATGCCTTTATATTCAGCAAAATATATTGCATTCATATACTTGGTAATTTAATATACAGTAATAAGCTCTACGTCCATGTTTATGTACTCATATGTTTCTTAGACAACTTTAATAGTTAAAGTTCTGAATACAATTATCATAATATATATGACAGGTTTTATAAATATGTGCATCATATATATGAAAAAGATATATGAAGCAAAAGTAAGTGGTGAGAGAGGTAAAAGGGAGACTTTTGGTTTTTGACTTTGGTTGACTTTTGATACATAGTATCGTAGATACTGGAGGAAGGTCTCATAAAAAGCATGTTGAAAACGATAGAGTTGAGCAAGGATCGCAGCGTCTAGCTCCGTTCCTCTGCCCCCCCCCCCCCGTTACCCCCGATACCCCGCTTGGGATAAAGAGGAAAGTTACGTATATATGTATTTTATATTAGTATTACCGGTATTTTAAGTATGGAATTGTATTCGTATATATTTTGTGACGAAATAGGTTTTAGAGAACTGTACATTTTGCGCACTTAACAATAGTCAAAGGTTGTAGTGTACATAATTGTAATTTTGTACTTATAGTTTATTAAAAAAAGTATTTTTAACGTCGTGTAGGACAATATTAAATCATGATCTAAGTCTTTTCAAGATTTTTTTTACTTTTTCTATTTCGTTTCCAAAGAAACTAGTGTTTCCAAGAAAAGAAATTCAAATACAAATTATATTTTTATAACAAGTACAATATATAAAATCATAATTTTTGGCTTTTTTTAAATTGATTATTAACACAATTTATGTCGTTGAGTTCCGCTTCAATGTATCCAATTTGAAAGTAAAAACTTTATAATATCACTTTTAATAAGGAAAAGAGCTTCTATATAAGCACACGATGTTCAGAGGAGTGCCAATAACCGTTTAAGGTATTGTCACAAAAATCTATAATCCATGAAGTCTGACGTCATAACTGTTCACTCCAGTGATCGACAAATTTCATAGAAGGTCCTCATACACTGATATATAGATTTTATTGCATTCTATTAAATTTTTATACAGATAAAAAAAATATTATTAATAAATAAATAAAAAAAAATTATAAGCTAGCAGTTTACGTTATCTTAAGCATAAAAATTAAACGTAAATATTTTTAGCTTCTCGCTTTAACCCGCACATGGAAGGGTATAAAAATAACAATTAATTATTAATAAATAATAATTGCTCTTGACTTGACCATATTCCAATATATTTTAGAAAGTAATTTGCAAAAATACAGCATTTTATCAGATTTTATTACACTTTCAAGAATCTGCAAAAGCATTACCCAATTAAACTATATCAGAAAAGCCTAGAGCCCCTGTAGTGTAAAAAGGATTTAACAGCCCAAATCCACCGAACGTTTGACATATCGATTTAGATTGAAATTCTTATTTTCCTATATCCTGACCAGCACGTAGAACGACTTACTTAGTATTCACGTAGAGTCGCAAAGTCAGATAAGAAGTTAATCGGCCTCGATTTAAACTTCGGTAGGTATTATTGTAAGATGAAAGTTACTTGGTTTGTATCTTTCATTTTGTATTATGTTGCGATAATATAAAATGATTATAGTAATCCGTCTTTGTTGATTGGATTTTGTTATTTTATTTGGTACAGTGGAGATATATATATATATATATATATATATATATATATATATATATATATATATATATATATATATATATATATATATATATATATATATATATATATATATATATATATATATATATATATATATATATATATATATATATATATATATATATATATATATATATTTAGCTTCACGCTTTATACTGCACATGGCAGGGTAGGCAGAGGGAACTGCAGGGGCCGTGGGAACCTAGTGTTAAGACACTCTGTTGTTTAGTCCCTGATTTTTCCGTCCCCGCTTTCTGCCTTTTTCGAGGCATTGCGTGTTGAGTGGAGGAACTTAACGTCGCGCTTTGCCTAGTTTTCCAAGCGAAGAAAATGGAAATAGAAAAATCCATCTTCTCCAACTGGGGATCGAATCGAGAAACCGTCGCGTTACAGGCACACGTTGCGCCTCTGCGCTACGACGGTCCTTAAATATATATATATATATATATATATATATATATATATATATATATATATATATATATATATATATATATATATATATATATATATATATATATATATATATATATATATATATATATATATATATATATATATATATATATATATATATATATATATATATATATAACGTCGCTAAAAGAAAGCACAAACGTTAATATTTTTATTATTTATACTTTATTTGTACACAATCATTAATACAGATAGACAATATAAAATAAATAAGACAGTCTACAAAAAGCGATGGCCTAGTGTCTTTGTCCATCTCTTCTAGATAACTTTTAGGACGAAAAGAAACAATAAAAGTTATAAAGAGGTAGAAGAAATACGGTGAAAAAAATAGACGAGTACATATATTTTAATATATTTATTTAAGACATATATATAGAACACTATATATATGCATACATAAAACATATATAACCAAGTACAAAGAAATATATTAATTCATATTATTTTGACATATTTTTTGTGTTAACTCGAAAGATTGATCTTATGTCTAAACGCCTTCATATTTAATATTAATTTCAGTATAATAGTCACATTGTAAAAAATATTATAACAAACAAACAGACACACAGGTAAAAAAAGTAAATCATAATAATTTTTACACTACTTTATGACGTTAATTTTCGATTATTAAATTTTTTTATATTCCTTAAGGTCAAAGTACCTTAAGACAAAACTGTAAGATCTGAAGAAATAGAATTTACGAGTCTGCATGAAATCGCCCATAAACAACACTTTGTATAAACACAAAGTAGTAAGCGAGTACTCCGTTATCACTCACGTAGGCGTGTCTCGAGTGTGGGGTTCTCCTAGAACTAATATAATATAATTTATACCAATTATTTCATTTTACGTCTATCATATTGTTTATTACCGTTTTATATTGCTGTAGCATGAATTTAAATATATATATTTAAAGTTTTAATTTAAATATTTAAGTTTATTTTAGTTTCGTTTGGTTATATATATATATATATATATATATATATATATATATATATATATATATATATATATATATATATATATATATATATATATATATATATATATATATATATATATATATATATATATATATATATATATATATATATATATATATTTATATATATATATATATATATATATATATATATATATATATATATATATATATATATATATATATATATATATATATATATATATATATATATATATATATATATATATATATATATATATATATATATATATATATATATATATATATATATATATGTATATATATAGTCAAAGTCAAAAAAATTTTATTCAAAATAAGAAGTACAAGCTTCATTTTTTGAACGTCAAACAATCAATTTAATTTACCACCGGTTCGCTAAAGTTAATGCCTCAGACCTGAGAAGAACCGGCGCAAGAAACTCAGCGGGACTTAATCTGCTTTATTTTTTTTTAATTTCTTGATATTTACAATTTCACAATTCCTATTATTGACAACGATACTCTTGAACTAGACTGGAGCGAGCATTTCATTCCCAAGGTGTGTTATCATTTACGAAATCATTAATATGGTAATAACCTTTAACACACAAACGTCGTTTCACAACTTTTCTAAATTGTGATATAGAACAATCTTGGACGTTTTCTGGGATCCTATTGTAGAAGCATACAGACTGTCCCATAAAAGAATTGCGGATGCGATTTAGTCTAGTTACAGGTGCGGTAAGTTTATGCCTGTTTCTTGTATTAATATTGTGTACATCACCAATTTTAGTAAAATCGTTAATATTTTTTTTTACATACATTAAATTATCAAAGATATACTGTGATGCAACGGTCATTATATTTATTTCCTTAAATTTTTGTCTTAAGGAATCTTTTGGATTTAGGTTATAGATTGCGCGAATAGCCCGCTTCTGCAGAACAAAGATGGAATTAATAGAGGCTGCATTACCCCAAAGCAAAATGCCATATGACATAATGCTATGAAAGTAACTAAAGTAAACAAGGCGAGCCGTATCCACATCAGTTAACAATCTAATTTTTTTGACAGCAAACGCTGCTGAGCTGAGCCTATTCGCCAATCCATCAATATGAGGTCCCCACTGTAATTTATATATATGTATATATATATATATATATATATATATATATGTATATATATATATATATATATATATATATATATATATATATATATATATATATATATATATATATATATATATATATATATATATATATATATATATATATCTGCCTTTTCGAGGCATTGCCTAGTTGCTAGAGCGAAAATGGAGATAAAAGATCAATCTTCCCCAAGTGGGAATTGAACCCACAAACTGTCACGTTTACAGGCAGGCGCTGCGTCTCTGCGCCACGACAGTCCAATACTATGATAACATTACTTACGATTTGTTTTTTTTAAATGTTGAGTTTCTTATGTACTTGACATTTACTGGATGTTATGGATATGGTACATACAGCGTACTGGATAGTTATCCAGTGGAATATGAGCATTCAAATATAGTTTTAGTTATGACGTCTCAGAAAGTAACAATGATAACTTTAATTAAATACGTCACTTAATAGAATTAGTATTAAATTGTGTTTTCCATATTATTACAAAAAATATCTGTAAAGTATGCAGATTCCGTACAAATTAAAAATTTTCCTTTTTATATGTGTTGTAACTTTTTACTTATTGGTAAATTTCATATTATTTCATTGATAAAATTACATACTTTATAAAGAATATTGATAATTTATTTAATTGCATGTTAATTCATCTTTATTGAATAAAAAATGACGTTATTTTGATTTATATATGGAAATAATAAAGCGATTATTATTATTTTATTATGTTAAATAACAACTAGAATTAATTAGAGTCGACAAGTCAAATAGTTAGTCGGTACCCACCCTAGAATAATATGACGCCCTAGAGTGTAAAAAGCGGTCAAAATTTATTTAACATTGGTATATAAAGTCCTATCAATGATTTAAAGTTGGTTCGTTACTAATGAAGACGTATGAGGGTCGAAATTGTTTATTTACAAAATCTAAAAAAAATAAACATTCTGAAACACATAAGTACAGCTTATAAATAATTTAATATTTTTTCTTAGAGATGCTAATCCGAGTGAGACAGACGAGCGTGGGCGTGTCTGTCGTGTGCTGCCTTTGCGATTATTGTACAATGTTTATTTACTTTATTACGCTACTTTACTATAAAACAATTTACTACAATACTATAGTATTGTACTAAATTATTTTATATTATTTTGCCTTTTACAATTACAATTATTTTTACAGTTATTCTGTTTTCGTTATATAACATATATAAGAAACCTACTTAAAAATAATTGATTTATTTATAATCACTGTTAAAGGATACTAATATATAATTTATTAAATATAAAAAATTACGGCGATTTGCCAAGTAGTTAATTAACAAAGTGATATTAACGATAACTGTGGATATTATTTCCCATCTACGTTTATAAATTTAATAGTGAACAGAGTATCTCTAGGTCCGTTTCTTAATATTTTATAATGTGGAACAATTTCGTTTTAGTAGCGTCATGTAGCTGTTTTTCAGATCGTCAAGGTATTAATTTTGGTGGTGCTTTGGTGACCCAAATGGCACATCAATGGACAAGCCCATGCCAAATTTCACGTATTTGTCCCGAGTAATTCCGACGGAATAGACCGAAAATATATTGTAAAATAATATGGGTTTGGTTACCCTCAATTTAGGGTAACGATAAAATAAATAACGGATTTTATTAACAATGGCAACAATCAATCTACACTAACAATAGCAATATGTATAGTCTACATGTGATTTGCATAAAAGTAAAATTTAAATTTCTTATTAATAATCTGGCTCGCTTTTGTAGAGTTGATCATACTTTCCTTTATTTCGAATTTTTATTTTTGCAAAGCGTGAAGTAGATTGTTTTAACACTATGTTCTATTAAGAAACTTCGGATAAAATATAGAACTAAAAATATATTTCAGATTTATATAATATCTATATGAAATAGTATGTTTTAACAGTTTAGTTGGTATATAATTTAACATAGTGTCTTTTTTACTGTTAATGTTACCAAACTTAGAAATTGTATAGATAAACAACAAGTGATTGGAGTTTTTCTATCATAGAGTCCTGTGACATTTGGAGAAAATTAAAGCCAATGACTTCATACTATCGTCCTACAATCACAATATTAGGTCATATTGGGCTTAATTTTATTGCGTACTTTAAAATTGACTTTGAATTAGTTTCTTTAGAAGTCTAATAAAGAAATGTCTTTCAAATTAACTTTTACTATTACGATAGCTAGTTATTATATAATTTTGCAATACTTATACAAATATATATATATATATATATATATATATATATATATATATATATATATATATATATATATATATATATATATATATATATATATATATATATATATATATATATATATATATATATATATATATATATATATATATATATATATATATATATATATATATATATATATATATATATATACACCAATTATGAATACTCTGGGAAAGGTACTCTCAAACTATATCCCCTTTAATAGTTTTGTCATTACTCATGGGAATTATAACAACTGAATTGTACCGTAATGATGACGAGATTTATTATGCCATAATGTTGATCATTTTGTGGATGCGAAGTAGTGTTACTTGTCGAATTTATTTTTCAAAATTATTGTTTATTATTATATTGTTTAGCAGGGTATGCGGAGGGAATTGTAGGAACCAAAGTACCTAATGTTAAGACACTCCGTTGCTTTAGGAAATGTCATCCCAAGTAGGAATCCAACCCAGAAACTGTTACGTTACAGGCAGACTTTGCGCCTCTGTGCCTCGACAGTTCTCTCTGCGCTACGACGGTCCTCAAACTACATAACTAGTAAAAAATGTATCCTTGAGGACCGTCGTGGCGCAGAGGCGCAACGTCTGCCTGTAACGCGACGGTTACTGGGTTCGATCCACAGTCGGAGAAGATGGATTTTTCTATTTCCATTTTCTTCGCTCTGGCAAACTAGGCAAAGCGCGGCGTTGAGTTCCGCCACTCAACACGCAATGCCTCGAGAACGGCGGAAAGCGGGGACGGAGAAAGCAGGGGCTAAGCAACGGAGTGTCTTAACACTAGGTTCCCATAGTCCCTGCAGTTCCCTCTGCCTACCCTGCCTTGTGCGGGATAAAGCGTGAAGCTAAAAAAAAATGTATTCTTCTAAAAAAGACAAATAGTATTAAATTATTATAAAATTTATATATTTTTGTTATTAAATATTCTACAGTAGGCACCAGATGATTCTAGTGTGAGGACGACCCACTTGACGCTGTTCCAACGGCTACGATGATGTGTTTTTTTAATGATTGTAAAATTTCTAGAAATATATACATAATTTTAACTGAGATAAATTTAAAAAATTGAATATCAAATCTTTTGTATCTAAAAGGTTGAATTTTGCTGTCGCTTTTCCTATTAATTTCTGAGAGCTAAACTTGCCAGTCGAATGTATAAAGAGAACGTTGTATTCTACATAACACTGACAGAATATAAAGAATCTCAAAACAAAGCGTTTTATATACGTAATTTGGAAGACATTACATATTGAGTGGGAAAATTCAAGGTCACGGTATGTCTAACATTAACTGTTAGACATTCTGTATAAATGGACGAGGTTATATCTTACTTTCTTTATAAGACGACAACGAAGCCGAAGGGATACTATAGTATTATATAAAATACTACGAGTCTTTTCTTTATGTAAATCAGCGTATTCATCATCTTTTATCTCGAATATTTAATTATTTGCTTTAGTTTTTTAAAAGCTCATTTCTACTGAATCGTTTGAAGAAATATATGCGAATCTAATTCTCGGTTCAAATAACAAAACCATTAAGTACCTTTAAGTGGAATTAACTTAAGTAAGATTTAATATACTTTAAAAAAAGCACCTCACAAACGCTTGTTTAACTTGAAATAGTAGAAATATGGTCACTTTTATCTTTTTGGTTAGTACTTATTCGTATGGATAACGTGTTGGTTTAACCTTATTTATTTTGGGGTAAATATCAAGGAATGTTACAATTTATAAGTTAAAGTTTCACTTTGTTTTAACCAAATTTATTAGACTAAAAAAGGAACTAATGTATATATATATATACATTAGTTCCTTTTTTAGTATATATATATATATATATATATATATATATATATATATATATATATATATATATATATATATATATATATATATATATATATATATATATATATATATATATATATATATATATATATATATATATATATATATATATATATATATAAGTAGCTGTCACGAAATCAGTGCCAAAACCAAGTGTCTTTTCTTGGTACTGGATAGCGAAAGCAGCAACAGATTATTTCCTTTCCTAGTTAGGATGGACTTCCACGAGGTAACGCCTGATTCTACAAGAATATTATTATATTTAAATAACTAGTTTTAGTCTTGAATATACGCCCTATTTACTAAAACAAACATGTATAAAATTTTTAATAAAATGTAATACATTTAGATTTTATAAATCATCAGCAAGTATCAAAATGATGACATAATCATTGCATTATTTAACACGCAGTGCACTAATATGTAGCTTCATCGGGTTCCGACATACCTGATTTGCCTCCATCATTGTCATTAATAACTAACTTTGCACCATGCCTTGCTCTAGTTATACGATATCTTTATTTTTCTATGAGGTTGCCTGGAAGAGATCACCTATAGGCACCTTAGGTCGCCTTTTCACATTTTGTTACTTTTAGAAACATTTTGCTATATTCCGAATTTGGTGTGAAATAAATCTCGGCCTGTCTAGAACTATCACAAATTCATTTCTAGAACGCACTTCGAAGGCGGCTTTGATAGAATCATTTAAAATTTGGTTAGGTAGTGGGAGGAGCTCGGACAGTGAAGGTGAACGTTAATGCATTTTAAAGGGGCCCTTTAAACCTACACTTGGGTCGCAAGTTCCAAGCGCTGCTCGGAGCTCCTCTTCCTACAACACAATGGGCCCGGCACCCGCACGGTGAATCCATGGAACGCTAAGTTGTTTCTTCTCTATTTTATCTTAGTAATAACTAGCCTCTGCACACATTCAGAGGTCTTCATGCTATATATGTATGACCTTCCACCAGTATCTTCGATACTGTGACTCGTAGGTCAACTGAGGTCTCTAATTTTGTTTTTTTTTTTTTTTTTTTGATAATTGAATATAACGTTTCATTTCCGTTAATTACGTAAATTTTATTAAGATACTAAGAACTTTATATCTAAAATTATTTTAATTATCTTTGTATTTTTTTGTTTGTTTATATATGAAAAATATTTTATTACAAAGGTAATAAAATACACATAAGATAATTTTTATTCAGTAAATAAAACAATAATTACGTAAAACAGGAAAAAATTAATTAACGGTTTAGTTCAAAGCAGTCATTTGTTGAATAAATAATTAAGGAAACAGGAAGATTTGTATTATATATATTTTGATTTAATAGCTAAAATTTGGCCGGAAAATAAGAAGCTTAATATAATAACGATAATTTTGCAGCAAATAAGGTAATATATTGTTTGTAGGGTGGTGTAATCATAAGTAATATATTTAGTAAAACAAAATATATATATCATATTCTCTTAGTTGATTGAGCTAAGAAGCCAGTTACAGCGTCTGGCTATAACCCCGATGTTTATGGGTTCGATCCCTACTCAAACAATGATTTTCTTGATCTGTTTGACATAATATTACCGAGTTCTGCCGCTATACAGGTAATGTATTGAACCCGAGTGGGTAGACAAGAATGGAATATTTTGACACCTATGACTACCTATTCTTACTTGATAACATCGTTCTAACGATAAACGAATACTTTATAGTCATTAATTGTAAGTCGAGACCATATAATAATTGCTTTCAGTACAATTTATTAAAAGAAAATATATTACAGAAAAGATAACATAAAACCTGTGATCATTAACAGGAAACTTTCCTAAAAAAACAAAACTCAATATTTTTATTATTAATAATACAAAGTGACCTTCTAAGTTTTTTCGTACGGATCTCTAAGTAGATCAAGGTCAGTGCGCGAAATCAGATGTGACCTAATCCTTGCTCAAGATGCTTTCTGACGTCATGCTATACGCATGCGCGGCTTAAAGCTCCCCGTGTTTAATATACCTGAAGAGCTTAAAAGATTTTAAAAGCTTTATTTGTTACTAATAATATTTAGTATATTAGTAATAGTATTTGCACAGCTAAATAAAGTAAAATAAAAAATGTAACTTGTCACTTAAAGCAATCTCTTCCAGGTAACGTTGAGATGTAGAGTTCTATATAGATGGGCTGTGCATTAAAAAAACAAACATATATTTAAGAATACATGAAATATATATTGATCAAATAAATAAATACATATAAAATACATACATATGTAATAAAACAAGAATGTTTTCTGCTTCAACTGCTTTTATTATTACTGAATATAGTACAGATATTTGAAAGCTGCAGCACTACTGCTTATGGTCCTCTTCAAAATGGTGCCCATTAGAACGGTCGGCCCGATATTTATATTTTCTAACTATTCCCCTACGCAATTTACCACGTCCGGTATTGTTTTTACAAATATCAACAACTGAATTATTTAAATAAATAGAAAAGTACATTCAATTATTTATAGTAATAATATTATGATTAAATACAACAATTATAATAACAATCTCGAAACTTAAAAATAAACAATATTTTCTTTAAAATAAATAAAACGTAACAATCAATACAATGTCTTACTTCAATGTTAAACGAACAATTTACAATTAATTAATGGTCAATCACAATACTATTTAATATTATAATAAATAATGACAACACTCGGCCATCCGAACGCGTGCTCTCTCCGGAGCACGCATTAATTAATCACAACACATATATGCATGTATGATAAAAACATATTAAAATGAAAATTACATACTAAATACTTAAAATGGGTTTTTTTATCGTCAGTTTCTATAATCATAATGGAAAAGTATGAAGATTACGAAATGTTAAATAACCCAACTTAAACTAAAATTAACCTATTCATTAAATAGAAGTTCTATTTGCAGTGTAATTGAGAATGAATGGAGACTGGAACCCTATGTATAGAAGGGGCCAAGGCTAATGTGTAGGTGCAATTTCTAGTTGAAGTACGTGGGCGACATATGAGCTTTATTTATTGTCATCAGGTGTAGACGTCATATGAATGACATGAAATAAAGTACAAGAATAATATGAAATAAAGATAGCTTTGTTTCTATCTCAGTAACCAATAGAGAGACAATGGTAAATTATGAACTTAAAACCTGAAAATTTGAAAGCTAAAACTGATTTAGAAGATATTTTTACTTAAAGAGGGTGTATCTCGAACAGGTTTTACCTATCCCTAATTATACGCAAACTAAGCAACAAGCTAGAACTCATATTCTATACTCAAAATATTCTAATGAGTTTAAATTTAACTAGTTAGAATTCTCTATTTAACGCTAAGTCTAACATCTAATAAGGAAAACGGATAGTATATGATAAAAAATAACCGAAGAAGATTAGCATTAGAAGTAATAAATAGTATAAAAATCAACTGTAGAATATTTTAAAGTAGCAAATGCAAAAATATTGATAAATTTGTAGCACGTAAATCATCATGTTCTTTATTGTTAATGAAATTAAATTTCCAATTAGAATGGTGAAGATCAACGATAAAATAGAAAATAAAAAAGATTTTTATTGTCAGTTATTTTTGAAATGTTGTTTTACGAAATGTTACTATTTATTTAAAAATATTTGATTTAAAATTATATTAAACTTTAATAATTTTATGCAACTTTTGCCTTATTTTAGCGTCGCTACAGAAAATATTAGTACGAACATCGAATTGATAACCTTTTTCATTTTAAAATGAAATTAAGTTTCCAATTAAAATAGCGTAGATCATAATATATAATAGAATATTAAAATTTAATTTACATTACATCTAACCTCCAACGCTCGTTCCATCTAGGATGTCAATACAAAAGTAGCTCAAGTTCATTGCGCAAGGACCGGTCTGAGCTTACTTCCGGGTCAAGTTCATCCGTCTCTGGTCAGCTAAGGCGCATGCGTCACGTAATAACTGAATGGATTTTTGTCAAATGGCACTTTCGTAATACTTTTTGTATTAAGGATCTGTAATATATAATATGAAATTTAATTCATTTTTCACTTTTTTTATCGGATTACGCATATTTTTGTAATTTTTTTAATATCAGACACGGCGTGATACTTTACATCTATGACTCATTTCGTAGAAAATAAATTTAATTTTTTATTAATTTATTATTGATTTAAAAGGATCTATGAATGAAAGCAAAGAAGTAGTAATAAATACAGATTTTATTAAATTTTACAATATAAATATAAATTTCTTTTTAATAAATTGAAATAAATAAGTTTACAAATAGCCGTATTTATTACTATAGCAAAATTAGATAGGCAGAAGTAATGCAAATTAAATAAGTTATAACAGTTATCTAAGCAAATTGTAATAATTATTTAATTGCTGTGAAGATTCTTTTGTATTCTTTTAAATAATCATCAATTAGCAATAACGTCATTAAAACTTATAACTCAATTTAACTTTTTACTTTAAATTAATAAAAAACACTTAAAACGTTTTCTTTTTAAACAAAATAAATATTTTTTTTTGGTAAAACCTACATATTGTGTATGAATTCGTCATTAATCATTTAAATCATTAAGTTTCCGGGGGAGTTTTAGAAGATTGACATTTTGACAATCTAGATTGGTCAGACCAAAGTCAAGGACGGTGCGCGAGACCTGATCGTGACCTATTTCCGGGTCAAGATCAGGCAGGTGCGTGACGTCACACGCATGCGCGTTTGTGTGTGCCCAAGTGATGATTCTTTTGTTTTAAGATATGAAAAATATAATTAATTTGGAAACGGAGTGTCGTAGCACTAAGTCTTTTCAATACACCTTGCTATGTGCCGGAAACGTGATAATCGTGAATCTGCTTAAAGCTAGTACGCTAGAAGCTATTTTAAAGCAATAAAGAATATGCAATGATAACCGTAAAATTATTATTGTCCTCATAATATTTTACAAAAAATAAAACAAATTTGAAAATTGTATTGTTAATACGTAACGGTGAAACTTGGGCCATATTAAAATGCACTTCGAGATTGTTTATGTAAATAATATATATTGTGTATACAAGTACATATTATATAATAACCTAATTTTTCTAATTGTTTTATTCTCCATCCGCCCCTGTCAGCAAAGCTTTTATTATTTAATTGTATAAATAGAGGAAAATTAAATATTTTGGTACACAGCTGCTTGCAAAAAACCCTTTGTCTTAATTAAAAGGACGCTTAACTTTGTAAGTGCCACACCCAAAAAGGATGCTTACTGTCCGGAACATTTGGCAGAACATTTTATAAGTAGTCCAAGGTCAGTGCGCGGGACCAGATTGTGACCCACTTCCGGGTCAAGAACAACTAGTGACGTCAAACGTATGCGCACGATGCATTTAATGAATATTTACAATATATGTTATGAATGAATTACTATGGTACATATAAGTACTGAGTGGATTTCAATGAAAATTTGTAGAAAAAAAAATATTTAAAATATATATATTAAATATAAATATTTAAAATATATATTATTAATATATATATATATATATATATATTTTCATATTTCTATTTACTAAAATTTATTAAATTTATTTTTCTTAAAACAAATCATCAATTTACAAGGTTAATTAAGAAATGAAAATGAAAATGAAAAATAGTTTATTCTTTATCAAGTTGTACATAGCAAATAAAGGTTGGGACCCTCTAGTGAGTATAATATAATACTCGTGACAGAAGGACCCGCTCTTCCATAACATACAATTCTGTCCATGTTCTTAAAAAGAATAAACAATATCTTACTAAATACTAAATCTCAGTAGGTATACAAACATTTTACCAAAATAAAACTTGTGTGTGTGCGTTCCTGTGTGTGTGTGTGTATGTGTGTATGTGTGTGTGTAGGTAGGTGTTTGTGTAGAATACAGTAGATTAGGTCATATTTTATGCAACAGAATTAATTCAGTGTCATCGTATGTTTTTGTTTTTAACCATTCAAATAATTTCTGTTTGACGTTGAAATATTGTTCAGGATATATGTTTAGAATTTTATTAATTTTATTATAAAGGTAGGCAGAACGTGTTATATATTGGTTGCTAGCAAAAGTAGTCTTAGCACCATAGGTTTCAGCGATTTTATGTTTAATTCTTGTGCTTAATGAACTGGATTTAATGAATTTTAATGATTTATGAGCTTTAAGAATGATAGGTTGGATATACATTTGTCTGACAGTCAATACCTGGCTCATTGAATGAAATCACAATGTTTCCTTGGATTTAAAATATTCTTAAGTACAGTAAAAGGAATTTAAATATTTAAGGTACGACCTTTTTAAACTAGGCAAACTGCTGGTGTAGTTTAAATTGTTAGAAATTCGTTCCAACATAAAACATAACAATATTTAATAAGAAACGTGAAACATATATTGAACAGACCTTGAAGCACACCGTTTTGATATACAAAATATAAAATATCTTTGTATTCTTTTTACAGCTTCTCCCTTTAGGCTTTTTCTCCCATAATAGATCATTTAATCTTGATGATAAAAGCGACCTTTCTGTAAATAAAACGAATTTATTTACGGTTGCCTTTTAGTATTTCCTTAAAATTAAAAATTGTTCTAATAAAAGCTTTAGTGCGGTTTTTGTCTGCGGTGGTTACCAGTTTGATTTCTATCCGAAAGCTTTTAGTTGTTTCATTTGCTTCGTAGGTTACATAAAGCGCGATGTTAATGTCATTAAGAAATATACAAAAGTAAAAAAAATACCACCTTTAACGCTATTACAATATAAAAAGTTAAACAAAAACAAATCATTTATACGAAACAATTTCCCCTTTTCCCTTTAAACATATTTGAGCACATTGTTCAAAGATTTTTTTTTATTAAAAAACTCAGCGTAACAATACTTACGAGATTTCTTCTCGACGGTAACAATTCGTATTCATGTGACTTATTGAAGCCAAAAGTTTGAATTATGTAACAATGGTATCATCGAAAATCAAGAATGCATGAATGAGTAATAGAATTTGGGAATTTCCAATTTATTTTGTTAAATATATCATATTATATATTTATTTGTTCGTTTTTCAATGTCTTTTTTAAGCTTTAAATTAAGTTCGTCGATTTTTTTTAAAAATATGTCTAATATAGTTCCGCCACTCAATACGCAGTGCCTCGAAAAAGGCGGAAAGTGGGGACAGTGAAAGCAGGGACTAAGCAACGGAGTGTCTTAACACTAGGTTCATATGGTTCCTGCAGTTCCTCTGCCTATCCTGCAAAAATACGGGATAAAGCGTGAAGCTAAAAAAATATGTTTAATATAAATGTCTTTTCAGACACAAAAATGTGTATTATCTAAAGTTCATTGAAGACATTCTTGTAAAATAAAGCTTTATTATGTCATTTGCTTCACAATCTTAAAATGTGCGTCGCCAATAAAATCAGAAGCAGTTTCTAAATACATAAAATTCATTTTAAATTATAATTCTACGCAACTTAAGTATTTTGAGATGATTTAATCTATAACTTCTTTGTCGACTTCGAAATATCATTTACCTCTTTATATACTTAAATATTTTAATCTTAGAAAAAGTTAACTTGCTTCACAAGTAATTTATACATGTTAGTGGTACAGAAAAACATTTTTATTGATATTACTTATCTATTGCGATAGATTAAAATTACAGAGTTGGGTGTCTGCGGTATTAGATAAAGTATTGTGTAAATGACTAATTTTCAATGTAATTGTAGTGATATCAAATATATTGTATACTAACATGATAATTAAAAAGCTTTTAAAACTTTTGTTACTTGTTTTAGTAACTTCTAGATCTTTCAATACAAATAAATATGAGGGTTAATAATTTATAAAAAAAGCTATACATAAAATAAAAGATGTAATTCTTGTTTTTGTTACGTTAGGTTAGGTTATAAAATTACATTATGTTTAAGCTTAGGCATATTATTATTAATTACTGATTGAAACATGTATAGAGTCTTTATATGTAAATAATTTATTAATTTTTAAAAATTTAATTTATCACAGTTATTAATATTTTTACTATTCCTTCCTCGGTAAACAGGAGGTATCTATGACTATACCATTGTAAAGTGTTCAAGATCCCAAAAGGTATTCTATACTGTACACTATAAGCATATATAATATGTAAAAAGGCAAAAATCTTATTAAAAATCATAATTTCTCTTACACCACAATACTTTTATATTACAACTAGGTTTGAATAGCTCGTTGTGAATAAAGATATCTTTTTATGTAAATTCAGCAGTTGAAAGATAATATTGTTCTTGCGGAAATGTCGCAACGACTTAGAAAAGGTACTGAGTAAATTATGATGCTTCGTCAAATGTAATTTTGCTTTAGAGGCACATTATATTTTTTTTCGTTTTTAGTAAAAATACGAGGATAACGGAGCTTTTGGATTAAAACGAATGGCCTTTTATATTAAATGTTAGATAGATCTCATATCTAAAATAAGCTTTAGATTCTTATTAAGTTAATTAAGCCTACTCTACTTAAGCAATATTAGGTTTAAGAAAAATATAACAATTACAATGCCTTTAGATAATTCGAAGCCTTTTTCTCATTCTAGTATTGGCATCTTCAATTTAAAATTCGCGTCGCTTCGATTTTAGCAACAACAGAAATCATATATGACATTATCATTTTAATATGTCAACGATAATTTTAATATGTATAACGACTAAATCAAAAGCTCTATTATGTAGTAATGGAAATATATTATTAACGTTTTTTAAGTTATTGGTATATTATGCATAGCAGGTTAGGGGCAGAAGAATGCTATTTTTTTTGAGACGTTTTCCTTGTTTTTCGTGTCTTTTTCGTGATTCTCTCTTAATATTTGGAATAAAAATAGTTGTTACCGCGTTTTTCTTACCGCGTCTTCGTCTCTAAAGAAAATAGTCGTTTTCATATTGTGTTCCACTATATCAGCCACGGAAATCTTATTTGCCAGACGAATGAATCGGCCGATAGCGTTTCCCTCGGCGTCAGTGTAGTAGATTTTAGGTTTTAGTGAGTCTCGTTAACACGACGACATTGCGATATGCTATAGTGTAGAGTACTTACTTTTTATAGTTTTAGTCTAGCTGATTAATTACCGATATCTATAATTTTTACTTAATATAATATTTTTACATTTAATTTTTGACGTGACAACGTCTTAAATTAGGTTGCGGCTCGGAGTCACATATGAAAAAGGTAACGTAACGATGTGTCAACTGTCACCGAACTATGATCGGTCCGCCGCGCGTATCACTTGACACATGTACAATGTTTTAGTAAACAAAATATATTTTCTATAGTTAAAATTTGTGCAATTTATATTATAATTATTAATCATATCAATAAATATTCTACTGAGAAAAAGACGTTGTCACGTAAAATTTTCGCCCGTAAAACCCACTTTACAGGCAACCATTTTTTTACAAAAAAAGCACTAATGTTAATACACAATTTGCCAAATTCTGTTAACATATTGTTTTTCGTTTTCGTACACTTTTGTACTAAATTATGTAATAATATTTTTAAAAAATATATTGTGAAGTCGCCATATTACAGTGTAAGAGTGTAACAGGGACACATTGGGTTTGATTCTCTCTCGAGTCAATGATTAAGTCTAAATTATCTTCATTTTCTGCTAATTTCACCCACTTTTTGAAATATTGAGTAAAATTAAATAACGAATGCTGTATGCGCTGCTAATGCGCTGTATTCTCTAGCTGGATCAAGCGACATTATTTATTTTCCCAAGTGCTTATTGAACCCACAACTGACTAGCACACTCAAACGGACAGAGACATAACCTTTGCGCCCGGACGGCCTATTGTTAGGTCACAAAGTTTTCGCCTCATTAAAAAAAAAATAAAAAAAAGACAGAAAGAAATTTTAAACTTGTAACTTCATTCTTTAAGCCTTTTTCAAATAAAAATTGGATACAATGTAAATTATCCGATTTGATTAATTACGAATACCATTGGCTAACGAGGAGACCCTGACCCGGGACACGGTTAGAATAGCCGGGTCGCCCCGGGATCTTGACCTGACAAGAATACCTTGTTATAATTATGTTATACCTTTTGTCATCTCACTACAGTTAAGAATATTTAGTTAAGTTGATGATGTCAAGAATTTATGAGGGTGTTTAGTTCACTTCCAGCTTGAACAATCAGTATTTATCTGTCTACTTGTCTAAAAAAAGATACATTAATATTTGTCTTCGGAAACAAAATACGTGGTTAGCAAGGTTAGTTAGGTCTGCAACGCATCCATATCCTCACAGGCTGTAAATGTCTATGGGCGAGGATTAGCGTTTGCCATCTTATATTATAATATAAAAAAATAAATAAAAAAAATAACATGAAAATATATTTAGTAGTTTTCCTCTTTTTCCACTTCGGCAGCTTGCGTGCCAAGTGGCGGAACTCAATGCCATCATCTATCTATCCAAGAAAAGATAAAAAGAAATATTTTCCCGAGTGGGAGTCGAACTTATAACCAATCGTTTTACCAGTCAGACTCTCTCCTACTTCGCCACGAAGGATTTACTGATATATTAAAATTACTATTTAACTATTGCTAACTATTGTTACAAAATACTAAAACTAGTTAAATTTTGTATGAATTTATTAAATACTTTACTCAACTCAAATTGAAAAAGCTTCATCAATGAACTCATGTAATGAAATTTTCGTCGTTTCCGTCAACTGACGGTTCAATAAGAGCCATTTAAGTTGTTAGCTCGCTTAGTACCGGAAGCCATCCTTTTACATGATCGATTGATAAAATTATATGAACTGCAAGCTGGTAACGTATTTATGATTTTTATATATTTTTTTTGTCTTTACACCTTATCCCACACATGGCGGGGTAAGAAGAGGGAACTGTGGGAACCATAGTAACCTAGTGTTAAGATACTCCGTTGCATAGTCCCTGCTTTCTCCGACCCCGCTTCCCGCCGTTACCGAGGTATTGCGTGTTGAGAGGCGGGACTCAACGCCGCGCTTTGCCTACATTCCAGAGCGAAGAAAATGGAAACAGTAAAATCCATGTTCCTCGAGTGAGAATCGAACCCACAAACCAGTACCATTTACAAGTAGATGCTACAAATCTGTGAAACGGTCCTCATTTTTATAATAAAATTAACAAAGTGTCCTAACACTATTGACAGCGACTTACATACAAAAAAAAAGCAATTAAAATAAAGTAAAAACTGCTTTAAATTAGAATTTAATACAAAATTTTAATTAATTCCGGCCTTAGCTGTCTATTATGCTGCAAAGCTCCCATGTTTTGCGTCAAAGCAACGCTGTTGTTTGATATCCACTGTCAAAAGGAGCTACAACTGTGTAGAGTCCATTACATGCGAGCTTTTGTGCATTAAATATAATGCATACAGTATACGTATAGGTTAATTACATGTGATTTTTTATATTACGTTGAAAATATGTAATTAGAGGGGAAATTTTAGTGATTTCGTATTATTTTATTTGTACCTGTTGCAATTTATAATCGAATGTTAGCCTAGTACCTGATAAAAAATTATAAGTAAAATATACTACAATACAAACTACTTCCTTTTAATACAGTTACAAAGCTTTAATTTTGATAATTTAATATAGAAGACTTGTTCGTAACAACCTTATCTAACGCTGTCATATCCATCTTCCTTGAGTGATATACGAGCGGCGTATTGTGTCTTTTGTTAGGACCCATTCGGTTGACGTGAAGGTTTTGCTATTGGTGTGCTATCAATGAATTCGACGTCCAGTATCGCTAATCAACTGGACTATAACGTATTCTAAAGGAATAGAATATAATAAATATGAGGGATGATTGAGATTTGAGTGTAATTTTTCGACTGAGAGCAAACGAAAGGTTAATGACACTTATAATTTGACAAACAGCTGCGTCGCTTTCTAGGCCAGCGTACCAAAAGGGTGAACGTGGGTGTCACGGTGTAGATTAGTTTTAGGTAGGTAGTAATTGTTCTCTAGATAAGTTTATGCAGCGGTAAAATATAAAGTGATCAACCCGAGGTTGAATTTAGATTCTTATAAGCTTTATATCTCTAGTGATATGAGATGACCTTGCGGACTTTCAGTATAGTGGGTTAATCTAGTGTAAAAGGGAAACTAAACTAATAATGAAGGTACCTTATTGTTTGACATGTCGATGTTAGTAAGTTCAAATCGGTGCTTGGGGTTAGTAAATTGTTGGATAAAATTTCGTAGACATGTATTCCTTTTTTTTTAATTTTGATATGTCTAATACTATATATATTGTTGTAGAAATATATACTATGAAATATAAGATAATAATACTATAACGTAGCAGTTAAACTTAAACGTCCAGATCCCGCGAGATTAAAGTATAACTGCCTGCACTTGAGTGCCTTATATCAGACGTCTAGACGTGTTGAAGGTAATTAAATGAATAGTTATTGATTAAATAACTTTGTTGTATTGTAAGAGTATTTAAAACTACTATGGTTGTTATACCAATATAAGTGTTTCTCAACAAGTTGAATCAAGTAGCAATAATTAATTTATGTTGTGCTTATTTGACCTTGTATTTTTTCTCATTTTGTTACGATTACTTTGATATTTCATTTAAGATTAATTTAGTACATAACTTTGAGAACCACTACATGACACGTAATAGCTAGCAAAGTTATATTTGAAGGTTATAAATTAAAAAAAAACTAAATAAAGTTTTATACTTGTTCTTATAACTATTGAACCGAAGAGAAAAGGAGAGTGCGAAGAGGCGAAATGTCTGGCAGTAAACGCGCTGGAATATAGGTTCGATTCCCACTCGGGTATGCTGAATTATTTTGATGATGAGTGATGAGTGAAGATGAGTTCCTCCACTCTAAACATAATGTCTAGAAAAGACGGAATTTGGGGAGTAGAGTGTCTTAACACTAGGCTCCCATTGTTCCTGCGGTTCCATCCGTGTACCTTGCTTTTGTATAGGAAACTAATCATCCAACTAAATTAAAATGTGTTCAAATTTCAATTTATTATTTATTAATTAATAAGGTTGCTGTCAAATAAAATATAATATCAAAATAAACATACATATATGTTACATACACTGTAATTATAACTATCAAATTGTTTATGCATATTGGATAACTTTGTTACGTGATATTGTTATTTTGATATTGTTATGATACCTTCGATGCGTATAGAATACTACACAAATTAAATCATATATACATATATATATCCAATAATTTACTTGGTCACTTAAATTTTTGTTATTTTTTTAACTTCACGCTTACCTACCTTTACGCTCGTAGCAGGGTAGGTAGAGGGAACGGTAGTAGCTTTGAGAATCTAGTGTTATGACACTCCATTCCCCGCTTTCCACCTTTCGAGGCATTGCGTGTTGATTATCGGAAGTCGAAACTGCGCTTTGCCTAGTTGCTAGAGCGAGGAAAATGGAAGTGAAATAATATATTCTCCACGAGTGGGAGTCGAACTCGCTATGACGCTTCTAATTTTTTTTTAAGGTTTCCAAAACTCAATATTGACTTTTGACGGGTTACGTTTAATTTAATTATACATTTGATATGTATTCCTTCTTAAAAATTTTGCCCGCCTGGTAATATTGTTAAAAGACGTTTAAAAGAAGCTCTAATTGACATACCTATGCAAAACGTTTTATATAATAGAAACATATATCTGCTGGATCGCTGGATTTGAACCTGCAGCTCTAAAAAACAGTCCAAGCTACTAACGAGTTCCTCTAAGCTGTATATAATTTTATCAAGTTATTTTGTAAATTAATAGTGCACTTGTTACAACGTATTTTTTAATGTTTCCATTTCGTCAAGTAACCAGAATCTGTAATTTACTTACATAAGAACGACATTGGATATGCCACGCTGATTCATTAATATTTATTAAACATCAATATTCATTATGGACCATTTCAGGGGCTCCTTTTTTAAATTTCATAGTAAATACAATTGCAGAAAAATATGAGAGTTCAAAATTAAATTTCATAAGATTTTTTAAATAATTATATTTTTTTGTAATATAAATAATATGTATAATTAGTAAATAAAGGTTTAAAATGATAATGTATGTAAAATGAGATTATTTATATTTAAATTATTTCTGCAATTTTTAATCACAGTGTTTTCAATTCAGAAGAAAAGTATGAAACGCAAATGACTTAGGCTATCTTTTCTTATTCTGTTATACGAGATAAACCATAAAATAAAAAAAACTAACAAGTTTATTATCACATTGAATTGTTTTTAAATTTGTTAACACTGTCTTAAAGATATTATAAATAAGAAATCAAATGTCATCAATCTACTTTGAATGCTTAAATGAAGTGTTGAAACTTAATTAAATTAATGCGGTCATTAGCCGCCGCGACCCAGACGTCAGATGATATATTTGAATTGTCAGTTACAATTGAAAATGAACAGAGTATACAGAAATTGTTCATAATATCTATACGTAATTAAATTTGATATTATATAAATAATATGTATATGCACAGAGGCGTAGTGTTTGCTTGTAAACGCGACGGTTTGTGGGTTCGATTCCCACTCGAGGAAGATGGATTTTTCTACTCCCATTTTCTTCGCTCTGGCAACTAGCCAAAGCTTGGCGTTGAGCATCGCCATTTTACACGTAATGTCTGGTTCTTGCAGGTAACTATGGCTACCTTGCCATCTACGGGATATAGCGTATGGCTATAAAAAATAAATAAATAATGTGAATTTCATATTTAAATTTAAAATAAGGATGCGATTCTGTAATCCATCGTCAGGGACTCGTAGAAAGCATCGTAGCTCGGCTATCGGCTCGTAGAAAGCATCTTTCACTTCTCGAAGTCCTTTTAAATAATAATATTATGAAATATCTATTCAAGTATATATATATATATATATGTATATATATATATATATATATATATATATATATATATATATATATATATATATATATATACATATATATATATATATATATATATATATATATATATATATATATATATATATATATATATATATATATATATATATATATATATATATATATATATATATATATATATATATATATATATATATATATATATATATATATATATATATATATATATATATATATATATATATATATATATATATATATATATATATATATATATATATATATATATATATATAAGTTTAGGTCCTCTAGAAGAAACTATGAACCTTATCTAACATACAAAGCCTGCATTTCCAGAAGTAGAATAGAGGGCATGTCAATACTATTATACTTTTTGTCAACTATCGTAAAGTTGAGTAAAGTAATCCTAACTATACCAAAATACCTTATTATTTATATAAACAAATTGTTTAATTAACAGAGGCGGCAATTGTAAGCACCAAATAAATGTAAAAGCAAATTTTATTGCAAGAACGATTATTAAGGGGCGTCTATTTTGTAATAATATACGACAATTTATCATTTTCGCTGTTAGCAACAAAAATTTATCGAATTTCTTACAATGACAGTGATAAATGTCTGTTTGATGTTCCGAACCATTGAGCTGGTCAATGCGTGCGTTGACCGGACTATTGGTATTCTGAATTTCTTTTATATTAATTTATGTCACTGGAGGGCTCGGTAGACGTTGAGTCTAGAATAAAATTGTCATTATGCATACGAAGCCTGAGTTCTTATAGTTTAGCTGACCTACTGACTATACACGTCATTAACTGAATACATCAACTCCAGATTTGTCTAACAACCTACTTTACGTTACGTTAATGTACGTTACGTTAAATTACATATTAAAATACATTTTTGGTCAAATCAGTTAAGGTATATATTTGTATTTATTACTGTATTTTAGCTCTAATTTCAATTCGACATACAGCAGTATAGATGAGGAAATCTAATGTTAAAATTTTCTTTCATCACTTCGCTTCGTTTTGAGGCTCCTAATGTTATTCTGAGAGAGGAGGTTTAGGTCCTCTAGAAGAAACTATGAACCTTATCTAACATACAAAGCCTGCATTTCCAGAAGTAGAATAGAGGGCATGTCAATACTATTATACTTTTTGTCAACTATCGTAAAGTTGAGTAAAGTAATCCTAACTTTACCAAAATACCTTATTATTTATATAAACAAAATGATTATTCAACGGAGGCGGCAATTGTAAGCACCAAATAAATGTAAAAGCAAATTTTATTGCAAGAACGATTATTAAGGGGTGTCTATTTCGTAATAATATACGACAATTTATCATTTTCGCTGTTAGCAACAAAAATTTATCGAATTTCTTACAACGACAGTGATAAATGTCTGTTTGATGTTACGAACCATTGAACTGGTCAATGCGTGCGTTGACCGGACTATTGGTATTCTGAATTTCTTTTATATTAATTTATGTCGAAATGACAATTTATGTCACTGGAGGGCTCGGCAGACTCAACGTCCGTACCGTACGTACCGAGCCCTCCAGTGACATAAATTGTCATTATGCATATGAAGCCTGAGTTCTTATAGTTTAGCTGACCTACTGACTATACACGTCTTTAACTGAATACATCAACTCCAGATTTGTCTAACAACCTACTTTACGTTACGTTAAATTACATATTAAAATACGTTTTTGGTCAAATCAGTTAAGGTATATATTTGTATTTATTACTGTATTTTAGCTCTAATTTCAATTCGACATACAGCAGTATAGATAAGGAAATCTAATGTCAAAATTTTCTTACATCACTTCGCTTCGTTTTGAGGTTCTTAATGTTATTCTGAGAGCAAAGGCAATAATTCATTTGCCGAGTGGGAATGAACCTAATAACTGCTACGTTTACATACATACTATTAGCCATTGAGCCTCTATGTATTACTTTTTTATCCAATTTTTTTGTGAAAAGTTACTATACATTTGATTTGTAAATACTTAAAATTTGGAAATTTGACACTGGATAGTGAAAATCTACGGCCATTCGTGCTGAGATCATCTGACTAAGTTATATATAGGTAATAGATTGTAAATTCTTAAACAATACTTAAAAAACTAATGTAATTAAAAGTAAATAGAACATTACCACGTGGTTTCTATTTTGTTAATATTTTAATAAAATTATTTCTATCATAAAAGCATCCTGAGGACCGTCGTGGCGCAGAGGCGCTACGTCTGTCTGTAACGCGACGGTTTCTGGGTTCAATCCCCAGTCGGGGAAGATGGATTTTTCTATTTCCATTTTCTTCGCTCTGGCAACTAAGGCAAAGCGCGGCGTTGAGTTCCGCCACTCAACACACAATGCCTCGAAAACGGTGGAAAGCGGGGACGGAGAAAGCAGGGACTGAGCAACGGAGTGTCTTAACACTAGGTTCCCACGGTCCCTGCAGTTCCCTCTGCCTACCATGCCATGTGCGGGATAAAGCGTGAAGCTAAAAAAAAAAGGTTCCTAAAATATTCTAAGACATACGATCTGTTCTGTAAGGTTTTATTCATAAAGTAAGTTTTTTCAAAGCTATATAATCTAATTTTGAACTTTACAGTTCAACAGTCGAGTGGGTTCGAAGTCTTACAAACCGTGTTATTTTTTTGCGGTGTATAAAAAGCAAAGAAGACAAAGACCTTATTAAAGGCTTGAAGTGAATATTTTGTCATTTTTTTATATGCACTAATTAGTATCTATATTTTTTTAATTTTTTTTCTTCTTTTTAGCTTGACGTTTTTATCCTGTACATCGCAGGGTAGGCAGAGGGAACTGCAGGAACCGTGGAACCTAGTGTTAAGACTCTCCGTTACTTAGTCTCTGCTTTCTCCGTCCCTGCTATATTTTTTTTGTATGCACTAATTAATTAATTAATATTGTTTAATTTAATTAATATTGTTTAATATAATTAATATTGTTTAATTTAATTGCATTTTGTTAAAATTTTGTGATTTTTATGCCTGAAACAATTAAATAAAAAAGAATTTTAAGATCTTTCGCTGAAAGCGGAAATCGATTTCATTTTAATTTAACTTATTATATTCTTATTTTAAAAGTAATATAATCTTAATGTTATAATGTTAATGATAATAATATTAATGTTTATTTATATTTTACTTAATTTTGTAGCTTTACACTATATACTGTATGTATTAGAGTTGGCAGATAAGATCTACTTTCCATTATCATATCCTCCTATCCGTTCTCCGCTTGTCGTCTAAATTCTTTATTTTTACCTCGCGTTACCATAGCAACGTGTATGTCACGCCATGCAAAAATATAAACTGTTAAACATATGGCAGTGTGTGTTTTATTATTATTTTAATATTTAATTATTGATTTAACACTTTACGAGCATGATATGGTATTAATGTGTAAACTATAAGTGTGCCGATGTGAAATAGTTTAGTAAGTCATTGTCATTTAACAGGAATATTTCTCGTAACTAGTGCAACTTTCGAGAACAATGTTGAGCAACAAAACTTGTATGATTAATATCAGCATGCCATAGAGAGATGCTGTGGTGTTCTATAGATTAGTATTCTATAACTTAAGTCTTTAGAGCAAAAGTACTGAAAAAAATCAAGAAAAACATTGTATGATGGAACTTCAAGAAGGAAATGGAAATCTTTAGTATAATAAAAATCTAAAAGCTTTGTGCCAAATTCTGCTTATATTAGAAGAATGAGAAGAAGCCTAGTGTTAAGGCACTCTGTTTCACATTTCTTACTCAATTTTTGAGACATTGCGTGGTGAGTGTCGGAACTGCGCCACAGTTTGTATTTCTTTGTCAGAGCAAAAATAATACATTATTTTCCTCGAATAGAAATCGAACCTAAAACCGTCTAGTTTACACACATACGACGCTGTTGTAATGTGTACTACTTTATAATTATTAATGATTATTTTTATTTAAATGATTGATTTGATAATGATTTTTTTATTTAAAAATTAGTATAGTAACATATGACTTAACTTTTTTTTTTCTTCTTTTTCTTAGCTTCACGCTTTATCCCGCACAAGGCAGGGTAGGCAGAGGGAACAGCAGGGACCGTGGGAACCTAGTGTTAAGACACTCCGTTGCTTAGCGCCTGCTTTCTCCGTCCCCACTTTCCACCGGAACTCAACGCCGCGCTTTGCCTAGTTTGCCAGAGCGAAGAAAACGGAAATAGAAAAATCCATCTTCTCCAACTGGGGATCGAACCCAGTAACCGTCGCGTTACAGGCAGACGTTGCGCCTCTGCGCCACGACGGTCCTCTATGACTTAACATCTGTACATAACATACCTCATACATGTAAAATGTAACATTTTCAAATGACTCACATTTTTATAAAAGCTGCCCATTGCTTAAAAGCTTTTACTTTATTTCGAATAGGCAGGAAGGAAATTGTACTACCGATATATGTATGTAACCTATTTGTTCTGCTAGTTGAACAGATGCAATTGCTTTTGCAAAGTTCTACTGCAGAAATAAAACATTAAATCTAAATTGCATATGTATATATATATATATATATATATATATATATATATATATATATATATATATATATATATATATATATATATATATATATATATATATACACTCATTTATTCTGATAACAAGATATAGCGTTGAGTTCCACCACTTTTAAAAGGTAAAAGTAAAGAATATAATATCTTAATTTCTTCGAGGTTTCTTCTTTCTGCTCTTTTCTCGGTTCTCTTTTATCTACAGAATAAAGCGTGAAGCTAATATAGCTTCACGCTAACAATGTAGACTTTCATATGAAAGTCTACATTTTTACTATAATTTTAAGTTTGTAAATAGTACTTTACAATTTTGTGATTATACCAATATTCCATACAACGTGTTGCACCTGGGAATTTTTAATTCCGCTTTCTATGAGATACTGTCAAATTGCTATAGCGAGCTCAGCTGTTGTTTCTCCGTTATGACAAGATTTTTATGAGCTTGTAATTATTTTATGGTTATATACTTCAGATAGATAACACTATAAGCCATAGAATTTTTACTTAGCAAATATAAGTAAGAGCCTTACAACTTAAACAATATTACAGGAAAAGTATTTACATCTTGACCTATTGTAAACAAAAATGAGTAGTGAGAGAGGAGAGGAGAGAGAATGTGGACGAGGCGAAAGTACCTCTTTCGCCTCGTCCACTGTCATTATCGGTAGGGACTATAGGCTGGTAGGGACCGCAGCGTTTGTCACTCTGTTCTTCCTGACTACCCCGCAAGGAGAGCGTGAAGTTATATATGTATCTATGTACTTTTAGTAAAAGTCCTAAAATTTCCATATTAACTGCTTTGTATCGGAATTACATTTGTCTGTAGTTCCATAATGTCAATGAAATATTTCCTTTGTAAAAATATATAATGACAAGTTTTAAATCTTGAATCCATTCCTTTGATTCTGTTTAACTAAATATTTTTTTTATTGTTTAATAGAATATTAACATTCTCCATCTTGCTCCGCATAATAAATAACCTAGTGCTATAACACTATTATTTCTATTTTTGGTACGACATGACAATAAGTTGTACAACTCGATATTCTTCTATATATATATATATATATATATATATATATATATATATATATATATATATATATATATATATATATATATATATATATATATATTATTAGAGTGGAAATCAAACCCACAACTATAGAAAGTGTAACAGTTTGTAGTGACATGATTCCACAGAGCCTTCAAGTCAACTAAGAATTTCATTTAATAAAAATAAATTAAATTTCAGTTTCATCTAACATTTTTTTCCTGTAAAATGACGTTATATTAACAAAACAAGATTTGTTAAACAAACGTTTTTTTATGCATTTTTAAAAACAAATAACTCGTATTATGTAACCATTTACAAACACGTAATCGTGAGGCTTACGATCTGTTTGGAAATGTAATACGCGGCTGTATTGATTTAACGTTAACTGGAATATGTTTCAGAAAGAGATTTTATATAAAAGATTATATGAAAATAAATACAATTAAGACTTAAACAATGATCGCACTATAAATTATTATTAAAACATTACTCGTTCTTTATCGGTATTTAGGAAATAATGCCCTAAAAAAGCTACCTGAAGAATGAAGAGGGAAAATCGTTACTTTTCTTTATGCGTTCTTATTAAATAAAGCCGTCGTGGTGCAAAGAAAACGTGCGATTCTCTCGAGAAAATAATAAAATTACTTCTAATTCTACTAAATCTTAATCTTTTGAGTTCTACTAAATCAACACTCTATGACACGTAATTTTTTATTAATATTATTTATAAATTTATTCAGAAATAAAAAAAAAATGTAAAAAATATTAAATGAAGTACTAAATTTTCTACATTTTTCATTTTTAAGAGGTATCTCTCTCGATACAATATTCTCTAAAACGAGTTATATTTCATTTTCTTAAGTCATCTATCACGTCTGGATGCACTGCTTCGTGCTCCAGCAATCCCTTATCCTGACTTTATGTTGTGGTAATTTGTCAACTATAGTATTTCATGCTCGGCGGAATATTTCCAGAAGGTCTTAGAAACTAATTTATTTTAAAAATAGATTATTTTTTTATAAGTATAAAAAATAGTATATTACGTACTTTTATTTTTTTTAGTTTTCACGCTTTATCCCTCATATAGCAGAGTAGGTAGAGTGAGCTTCAGGAATTGTGCGAACCTAGTGTTAAGACACTCCATACCCTGCTTTCCGTCTTTTTTGAAACATTGTGTATTGAGTGACAGAACTCAACGCCGTGTTTGTCTCAAAGCCTGTTCTCAATGTTCTCAAGTGAAAATCGAACCTACAAACCGTCACATTCACAGGCAGACGATACGCCTCTGTGCCTAAACGGTTTCTTTTATTTGTATGTGAATCTACTAGTAAGTTTTTTTATTTACGTTTAATGTATAAGATTAACTCTCATTACCTATTTCACATATTTAAAGAATCAGTTCGGCCATTACAACCACAATTAATAAGTACTTATAATATATAAAGGAAAGTGGAAATGGAAGGAAAGTGGAGAACGGTTTCCACTGATCCTACAGTAGCTCCCTCTTCCTATCCTACTATGTGTGAAATATAGCATGAAGCTAAAAATGTCAGTAATGTCAGTCCCATAGATAGCATGCACGGAATCGAAAAACAGAAACTTAAGAAACTCAATACTCGGTCTTTTAAAATGTAATTTAAATTAAGTATGACTGATTTATAATTGTAACATTAAATTTTTCTTAATTTCAAAAATAGATATTATTATTTTTTGTAGGAAACTGTGTACAATGTCTTTGCTGATACGGATTATTATTTATCGATTTTTTAAACACTTTTACGGAGTGTCTTAACACCACGATTCCTGTAGTTCCCTCTGTCTACTCTGCTGAAGAGTGATAAAGCTAATTGTCGGGATGATGCAAAATAATTGATGCTTCATTTATGCTTTTCTTACATATAGCAGGGTAGACATAATGGATCTTAGTGTTAAAAAACCCTCCGTTCTCTATTTGTTATCATATCTACGAAACATTGTACGCTGTGCAGTGGAATTTGATACCGCGCCACATTCTTAGCATAGTGAAGAAAGAAATAATTCGTTTTTCTTGTCCCTTATATATATATACATATATATATATATATATATATATATATATATATATATATATATATATATATATATATATATATATATATATATATATATATATATATATATATATATATATATATATATATATATATATATATATATATATATATATATATATATATATATATATATATATATATATATATATATATATATATATATATATATATATATATATATATATATATATATATATATATATATATATATATATATATATATATATATATATATATATATATATATATATATATATATATATATATATATATATATATATATATATATATATATATATATATATATATATATATATATATATATATATATATGAACACATGAGTGGATGAAGGAGATATGATACAATTAGAAAAAATATATATATATATATATATATATATATATATATATATATATATATATATATATATATATATATATATATATTATATATATATATATATATATATATATATATATATATATATATATATATATATATATATATATATATATATATATATATATATATATATATATATATATATATATATATATATATATATATATATATATATGAACACATGAGTGGATGAAGGAGATATGATACAATTATTAACAAACTATTTGTGTTAAATTGTAGTTTATGTAATGAACTACTAATATGAAGTGGAAAAATGACATAAAAGTATACGAATAATTATTTATTGAATAAAATATGTACATAACTCCTTCATTCAGCGCCTAAATATAAAAAATAGATATGCTTAATTTAAGGATGAATGGGTCAACTAATTAAATAACGTACTAAACGAGAAAAAATAACAGTTAAATCAAGTTAATTTTGGCCTACATTATTTTCTTAATAATATCGATATTCTAGTCTGACAAATTAATATTTGCTCTCTTTTACATGCATCAAATACTACCATATTTTCTCGAATACGTTCAATGTCATTTTTTTTTACTTGAACTCTTTTT
The DNA here is from genome assembly GCA_037178615.1 of Dione vanillae. Taxonomy (NCBI): domain Eukaryota; kingdom Metazoa; phylum Arthropoda; class Insecta; order Lepidoptera; family Nymphalidae; genus Dione; species Dione vanillae. The sequence goes on along the minus strand of JAZFAU010000286.1, from coordinate 277,038 downwards.
TTAATATACCTACATATAAACTTTTCTTAATGTTATCATTTCATCATAACTTTCTTTATTTAAGTAGGCACTGAACTCTTTTACTCCCATTTAATACTATCTCTTTCATCATCCTTTTAATACTAACTTACTGCTTGATTTCATATTTTTATCTATTTTTTAAATTAAGTTTATTTTACTAGTCATTGATATTACGCAACTGATTCTTCATATCAAGAACAACAATGTTTCGAGATGCTTTGCATATAATGTGTCCATATTGCCCGGTTGCATAGACCGCTTTGTCGTTGCGCATGACTTTTTCAATGCGACCTAAACCTCTATAAGAGTTTAAATATAAATGACCAACTTCGGGAAATTTGTGGTGAATGATTTTAAAATAAATGTTCAAAATCATATATTGGTAGAGGACAAATAATATTAAAATTTTTATTCTGTCCAGCGCCTGAGTCCGATCTTATGATTAAATGGTGCTTATTGCGACAAAATTGATCAAAATCAACAAATCTTAGAAGCGAGCTAACGACTGCAACACTACTTTTGTCGGCTACATATTCCGTTCACGTGCAGCAGACAGCTTTCTGTTTGATATGATTAAAAAGTTGATGCTTTATTTATAAAAGCAAATCTGACGGAAGTTGATACTTTGAGAAGTGGCATGGTCTGTTGCAAGACTATTGTGAGGTATAACAACCCAATATTTTCTTCGGGCTTGTTCCATGGATTCAATCATGACGATGACGATGTCATTTGATATATACTCTTCATTAGAATAGACGGTATCACCAGTTGAACATATATCGGTCTTGGCGCATCCAAAAAAGTGATTGAATTCAGAAACAAAATCTTTGTTATATGAATGTTCATTTCATTTTGTATTTTCCACACAAATTCTGCTCTTCTCGTGTCGCTAAATAAAGTTCAAGCATTTAAGCGACATTTAAAAGTGGTAACAATTTTTTTACGTATTTCTTTTACGTGAGTATTGGACTGTTCAGCTGGAAAGCTTAATACATTGTATAATCTTCTTCCGTCATATGAGGCTGATTATTGTGTTTGCCTCTCCTATTAGAAAGCAGAACAGAAGCTCCAGTCTTAACTTTGTCGATTATAATATCTGTCTTCTTTCTAGTTATTTGGTAAAGACCACACAATCCCAATTTGTGTTTAAATAAAAGAAAGAGACAAGTACATTACATAACACCTTCATTCAGGTGTACGGTTCGCGTACACGAGCACTTACCTCCTTCATCCACGCAAGAAATACATACATTTAAATTATTTTAAATTAAAGAATGGTGTATGTGCCCATGTCACCTTCATTCATTGCGATTATAATTATATGTTGGTACATAACCCCTTCATCAATTTTTTTTTCTATAACTAAGCTTAAAAAACGTTATTTTAAAATTTAATATGGTTTATGTGCATGTAAAACCTTCATTTAGCATAAAAAACGATTTTTGCAAAAAATGTTACATAACCCCTTCATCCACTCATGTCTTCATATATATATATATATATATATATATATATATATATATATATATATATATATATATATATATATATATATATATATATATATATATATATATATATATATATATATATATATATATATATATATATATATATATATATATATATATATATATATATATATATATATATAATTTTAAATAAATGAGGGACAAGAAAAACGAATTATTTCTTTCTTTATATATATATACATTGAAACACCTATTAGAAGTAACTGAACAAAATTTTTTTAACTAAGAAAATAAACAGAAAAAATTACATTGTTATACTTAAATAAGCACTTAAATAAAACCACGTCTCTAGGTATAAAGGATTTAAACGAAACGTACTGTAAGCGCATGTAAAGCCAATAAGTCGTCGATAAGCCCCGCGATCTATGAAGCGTGACTGAGAATTACTCAACGCAACGACTATATCACATATGGGGGTAACTTTCATGGGCGGAAAGTATAAAATATGGTATATATTTTAAAACACAATTTAAACTTATATATTAATCTTATCGTTTGATGATACTTTGTTTGGTGGAGCACGTTAATCTGAGAAATTACTGGCTATTCAAATTCAGAAAAAGCTTTTTACCTCAGTTAGTAAATATTATGTAAGACACAGACTTTTAATTATCCAAGGGTGCAGCTAAAAGTGAAATCTAGCTCTACTTATATGTATTAAAATTTAGTTTAATTTAAAAGTATACTATGTGAAATACTGCCAGTTGTAAAAATAAGTTATTTTGCCGTACCGTTTTATTAGTTTTGTCTTTAAACTTTTAAAATAATTTAATATTTAAAATGAATAATAATACAAAGCAAGTGATTGTTAAAAATATATATTTTTCTAAGAACTTATATACAAATTACATTGAGGCACCAAACTTTTTTAATTTTACCTTTTTGATTTATATTTTTAATCTTTGCCATTACTACCTTTAGCACTCGATTAGTTATGGTTTGAAATTGCGCAGACTAATACTTAACGCCTTTGTTACTCAGTGGATCGCGTCTTACTCTTAATACGGTAGATATGAATTTGATCTTCGCTTGCAATAACAATGAATGCAATGTCTTCCAAATTCAATGGAGAAAAGTGAAATGACATTAGGGTTCCTCTACTTATCTATATATGAATTTAAATTGAATTTAATAATATTTTTTGTTTTAAGTACATTTTTACAAATAATTTTGAATCATCGAATCAATACCATACAAGGTACTCAGCAGCCGCTCTTTGAAATATATTATAATTCAATATATTACAATTTTATATATATATATATATATATATATATATATATATATATATATATATATATATATATATATATATATATATATATATATATATATATATATATATATATATATATATATATATATATATATATATATATATATATATATATATATATATATATATATATATATATATATATATATATATATATATATATATATATATATATATATATATATATATATATATATATATATATATATATAATTTATGGAAGCGTTTTAATTGCACATACTTAGAGAGATTAGTTTTTGACATAGAATTTTAATTTGGTACCACACAGTACACATTTCAAAAAGATAGATTAGCATAAATATAGCCGATGTTCGAACAGTTTAATTGATTATCGATTAAACAAACACTACGCGTTAGCCAACTGGATTTGCTTGAAAAACATTTGCACGCGCTTTTTGCCAGTCTTAAAATTCGATTTTTTAACAAAAACTAGCTTTCCCATTACCATACGTAACGACTAGTATTCCTGAATAGTGTAATAGGCAATTTTTATTAAATAAAAGATGTGGTAGAAATAACACTTATTTTACTTAAATTTCAGCACAAGATTTATGAGTAGATCATTTACAATGAAAACTCTCAACCGAATACTAACGTTAACCGAATAATAACGTTAGAAATATTAAATGAATTTCCTTTTTCATGACGACCTCTATTCGAGGCCATATTTAATGGGCGCTGTCATGAAAATTTGCAATAACTAACAGCGTGACTGAAATGGTATGGAAATGGAACAGACATTTTAAATATTATACTGACTCAGTAAAAAGAAAAAAAATAACTCGAAGATTAATTAATTACTGCCAATAAATATCAAGAGCATAATTACTTTAGATGGATTATCAAAAAACGATTATGACATAATAAAGACCGTCCGACGACCGATCTAAAATATACGACAGCAACCGGTTAAAATAAGTTTTAAAATTAAATTTAAAGAATATATGTTATTAAATATGTGATATTTAATTTGCCAGTAGTAGTCCAAGATCATATTTCGAAGAACCAATCGGTAAGCAGCTTACTATTGTTGTACCATAATTTATTACATACAAGCGTCTCTATAGTAACTCCGCCATAATAAGTTAGCTAAATTGAGTTCGTTTTAAGTTTTTTTATAACAAAATTTTTATGTAATAAAATTTTACAGGATTTCATAAATAAATTAGTGTAATATGTGTAAATTAAATATATTTTATCGCGCTCTAAGTAAGGTAGGTAAAGAGAATCACAGGGAACCTAATGTTCCTTTCACACTGGGAACACACTACTTTCCGCCTTTCTATGCATTGTGTGTTGAGTGGCGGAAATCAACACTGTGCTTACCTAGTTGCCAGAGAGAAGAAAATGAAAATGAAATAATCTTCCCCGAGTAGGAATCGACTTCACTAACCGCCGCGGTTACTAGATCATCTGTGTTTTTGCTACTCTAACTTTCATTTTTATTGTGTACCTTTATTAAAAAATATAAGTAAGACTTTAGTAGACAGGTGAATGATATTTTAACCAAAAATAATTCTACTCGGATTACTGCGTCTTTACAAATTTTCTAGTCCATCAATCATCACGCTTCAGTGAGCTATGATGGGGATTACATTTTCAGTGTAGGATAATTTTAAGCAATAATATTTAAAGTGTAACATACACATAGGAATATATATATATATATATATATATATATATATATATATATATATATATATATATATATATATATATATATATATATATATATATATATATATATATATATATATATATATATATATATATATATATATATATATATATATATATATATATATATATATATATATATATATATATATATATATATATATATATATATATATATATATATATATATATATATATATATATATATATATATATATATATATAATGTAAATAAAGAAAAACGAACGTGCTTAGAATTTTTTGGAAATTTGGACTACAGTCGCGTAGCAGAGAATACTACAGAATTACATTCCCTTGTCCAAAACTAAAGCCTTAAAAATACAAACCAAGTCTAGTAAAAGACAAACGGCCTCTAATTTTGTAGTTTCACGTTCTTCCAAGTAAATATTAGTTTGAAGGTCGGTACTTGGTATCTGTTGTTACGATAGCAACACATTTTTTTTCGTCTGGCAACACTGGGCATTGACTGTTGAATTATAAAATGAATATATCTTATTTTTTGTCAATTAATTACTCTTTCCAGTTTTAATGTAAACATTTTTAGCCTTTTAAGTTCAATATTTTAAACTTATTTTTTCATTCCATAAAAAGTAACTTTACTAATCACTGCCATTATTTATGCTCATTTTTTCACTGTCATTATTTAAAATAAACACTATTAGCAATAGAATTTTCTTTAAATAACGAAGTTCTTAGTCTTTTTAAAAAATAAATAAAAAAAGATTATAATTGTAACTCAAATTCAAGTAAATTACTATTAGTTTACTGTACTTTCGAATTAAAAAATATTATCACCAATATGATATTTTATCATTTCATTACATCAGATGAAGACTACACAAGTGTCAATAGGATTAGTATAATAATAAGGCGGAAAGTGGGGAACGGAGCGTCTTAACACTAGGTTCCTATAGTTCCTGCAGTTCCCTCTGCCTACCCTGCCATGTACAGGATAAAAGCGTGAAGCTAATAGAAATAAAATAATAAGTTATTTTTCACCTCTATTTTTGTGCTTTAGACGAAGTATGAAATTAAAAAAATAAAGTAATAATATTTATATTTCCTACATTTTTGTTGGTGTTGGTGTTGTGTTGATATGACATTGACAAATGGGTTAATTTGCTAAAAATCCCGAATATATAATGTGCGTGAAATATGTGCGTACCTACATCACTTGTTTACATCGCGGTTGTATTTGTGATACGTAACGTGTAATGAGAAGACGCATTTTGTTTATAATAAAACTTTTATTTTTAAAACAAAAAACAACTTTATTTACTGTGACTGTGCTAATTAACATATTGAACTACTGTATTATTTTATTATTTAGAGCGAATGAAGATTGAGCTCAGTTGCATTTAAGATACTTACGTACAGCACTTACGTACAGCAGTGTATGAAGACGAGGCGCTAATCATGATGTTTTTAAGCAATATTATATCTATATTTACCCTATAATAGTATTGATTTCCTCTGGTTAGATAAAGCGGTATGGTCCATCACTAAAGTTAAATCTTTTGAAATCAAATACAAATTGGACGAGGAAGTTGTCTTGATAAATTCTCAAAAATTTAAGCTTAAAAAAGCCGTCGTGGCACAGAGGTGTAAGTGTCTGCCTGTAAATGCGACGGTTTGTGGGTTCGATTCCCACTTGGGGCGCATAAAATACAAAATAATTCATTTTCATTTTTTTTTGTTCTGGAAACTAGGTTAAACGCGACGTTAAGTTCCGCCACTCAACACGCAAAGCGGAAAGTGGGGAAGGAGAAAGGAGGGACTAATAAACGGAGTGTCTTTAACACTAGATTCGTGTGGTTCCTGCAGTTCCCTCTGCCTACCCGGTCATGTGCGGGATAAAGCGTGAAGCTAAAAAAAATTAAGATATTACATACAAAAAATTGCGTTCAAAAAAAATTATATAACCAAATTCGCTTACAACAATCACTTAATATAATTAATTTTACACGTACATGAAGATTCATTTTGATTTATTACGACTGTCCAGAGCCCATTTGACACGCCCAAATTAAAGCTTTCATAAAAGCTGACATAAAGTACTAATGATATTTAATAACTTTGGTAGATTTATATTACGTTAATTGATTTCGTTATACGTATATCTTAATAATATTAGGTTTACAAAATGATATGTTCACAAAATGAAAAATAATCTCTGTTAAAAATATTAATTCTTAATCGTGCCTTTATCCGAGCCTCGGTCCAGTGAAACAACTGACTGTAGATACGGTGGTAAGTAAAGCATATTGCATCATCCAATTTTCTGATTTGTGTTTTTGAATATTATAAGTTTTTTTATAGACAAAGTGAGGCATATACGCATATTTAAACTAATTCAAATTTCCGTTTCGACATTGAAAGGAGAATGATAAAAATAACTTACACCAATCCGTTCAAAGTGGCGTAATAATACATTAAGCTAAACTTAAACATCTATGTCAAAGATTTACGCGTTTTCACGCGTTATTACTATGACACATATGAATATTTATCTTTTTCAATACTCGTTACATGTATAAATACAGTTCAGTTCTATAGGTACGGTCAAAATCACATACAAATGCATCCAAAAAGTATTACAATAAATAACAGTTAATATATGCAAATTTTACCCAATATTTGCAATAAAAATTAACATAAAATTAAAATTCATAGTATAATTACCACCTCATTAACATATCAAAGTTGGTAAAGCGCCTTCCATAGTGTCATCTCATTATAAGTTACGTGATGCGGCTTTAGCTTAATTTGGAACTTTATTTTGCTGTAAACAAAATTAAAGTGCACTTACAGAATGAGTACATAACATAAATACTGTTGAATTTTTTTAAGCTTCTGACTGCATCTCACATTTACCAGAGTGAATGGAATTTAGTGTAAAAACACTCCGTTTTCCGGCTATTTATGTTTTCAGGACTGCGTAGTAAGAGATGGAAATAAACTACAAAGGTGCAAGAAAAATATTTGCGAAAACAACATTAGGAAAAGCTTTGAATCTGATATTCAAATTTCTAGCTTCGTTACTAACTACTTCGCACACTAACTAAAAAAAATAATATTTTTTGCATACTAAAAGAAATTGAAGTTCAAGTGAAACAATTTTACTTTACTTTGATTTATAATTTTCTTTATATCTCATTAGGCCATAGACATAAATTTTTAGTTAGTAACAAATATTTATTAGAAACGATTGTGATCTTAACGTTGAGATCCATTTAATGGTACTTCTATCATTTGTTATTTTAAGCGCTCTATTATCTAGGTACCTAGTCTCAAAACTTAGGAAAATATCTTAAATTGTTCATTGGAACCTACGTAACTAGGGTCGTAGTAGTGCAGCGATACACCTCTAACTATTAAAATGTGTGCGTTCGTTTCTCGCTTAGGTGGAATAAACACAAAGATTCGAAAGCCATACAGAGGATTGTATTAGTACTAGGTTCCTTCCTTGTATTAGTACTAGTTCCTTCTTTTTTCCAGGGATAAAGCGTAAAGCTAAAAAAACTAAACTAAAGCAAATTTTAGTCATTTTTTGTGATTTATTTTATTTAACCGAAATAATAGTATAAAAATAATTTCTTTTGACATCACATGAGTATAATATATTAAAATATATAATGTACTTATTCTTCCATAGTACTATATACTTTAAATGTTACAGCAATATATTTATAGGATACCTTATATATAATTATAAACCTACCTGCGACGAGAATTGCTTAACCCAATGAATTTGTAGGACAATTGTGTTACCAACAAGCAATTAATGTAAATTATTATTGTAAACATATTTTATTTTTTTACATATTTATAGTTTTAAATGAAATCTATGTACTATTTTTTTTATATTCACGCTTTATCCTGCATATTGCAGTTTAGGCAGAGGGAACTGCAAGAACCATATGAATCTAGTGTTAAGACACTCCGTTGCTTAGTCCCTGCTTGTATTGTACAATAATATAACATCATATTTGGTTGATTTACTTGAAAGGTTTCGCGAGTTTTCGTCTATATGCATATATTTATATATTTATATTAACACATATACATACTATATTTTTATATATTTCTTTATTTCATATAACAATATCGGAAATTCTTCTATTGAGGTATTTAATCTCATGCACGATTTTATTTAAATGGGACGATGTACAGCGTGCAAGGTATTTTAATTACAACTAGGTATTTATTACTTTGGTAAATTTCAACAAAGCGTACAAAATGTACACACGTTTCAATCAAATAAGATTTATTGATGTAATCGTTGTTTTTTACTGCTTAAGTTACCACACCTGTCATTTGTCATAGATTCTTTATTAATTTATATACATCATTTTCAGAAGACAATCTATATGATATATATATATATATATATATATATATATATATATATATATATATATATATATATATATATATATATATATATATATATATATATATATATATATATATATATATATATATATATATATATATATATATATATATATATATATATATATATACATATATATATACATAGTAATAAAAAACATATTGACCCATTTTTATTGTATGGAGAGAACGATGTTTTAACCATAAAACATGAAATTTTTCCCTCCGTACTAATATTTCACAGCTCTAAAAGAGATGAACGACAGCTTATCCTGAATGTGATAATGCCTAAGATTATTACTGTATAAAAGATTATGTTCTTGCTGAAAAAGTGAGACTGAAAATAGACTTTAATACAACGTGTAAGCGTTTGTTTTTCATTAAAGGCCTATTTTAATATGTTATACATTTGAAACTTATTTTATGTATATATCAAAGAAGAGTATCGATGGAATGAAATCAGTTTAATGCTTTTTCTACTTATTGGAGAGGCAAAAGAAATCTAAGTGCTAAGACACTCCGCTTTCCATTCCATTTTTTTATATTGAGCGATAGAATTCTACACGGTGCTATGTCTGATACAGTAAAAAATAAAAAAAATATTTCCCCCAATACAATTATTCATTAATATGTGATCAATACAGTTATTTGTTAGTATGTCTAGACGTAGGAATAATGTAATGCGATCGTGGTAATAAATAACATAGGATTTTGGGTCGTATTTTTGGAAGAAAGTGACTAATGATGTCCCATTATTTATACTCAGTGTTATATGATCTTTTTTACTGCATAAAAAGATACACATGTGTACCTATTACAGTTCTGTATGGAAATAGCTTGTACTGTTCTTTTCGTGCCTGTTCGAATTTAGGGTAACTCTCTTTCAACACTTCCCTAGATTTTTCATGAACTACGTGCCATATTAGTAGCTTTCATAATTTCCAATGCAAGTTGTTTCTCTGTCATTTAGTGTACATATTTAGAAACAATATAGTTATTTAAGTAAGAATTTCTCCTACTAAATGTTTAAGCATTTATTTTTAGGCGTAAAAGATTTGTAATAAAATCCACATTATCATGAAAATATTTAAAAGTTTTATTTTTTATAATGGCAGTAATTTTATATACATTTTACAATTATGTCGTAAGAAATATAATAACTTAACTTCACACTTTATCCCTCTTATAGCAAGGCACGCAGAGGAAATCGCAGGGACCACGGGATATGTACCTAGTGTTAAGGTCTCTCCGTCCCCGCATTCCGCCTTTTCGTTGCATTAAGTATTGAGTGGCGGAACTTAACGCCACGCTTGCCTAGTTGCTGGAGCATCGAACTCACTAACCGTCGCGTTTACAGGCAGACGCTGCACATCTATTTAAATTCTCAAGATTGAACTAAATACTAAGAACTTAAATGGTTTCACAGCTCATTTCTCACTTACACATCTGCAGTAATCTCTTGAGACAAATATTAGTTTAAACTAAGTATGAAAACCAACAGTAGCTAACGTAGAACTGCCCAAGTTTCGGTTGAACGTTCTCTCTACGACCTGGGTTTAGGCTGGTTGCGCACGATGCTTTCGTTCAATATTAAAAGATTAATAATTTTTACAATTTAAAAATAGTTAGAAATATTTTTATGTAGATAGCTTCTAAATAATTTACTTGAGACATAAATGTAGTTAAATTTTACGTGTGCATATATAAAATAATGTAAAATCTTTGTAATGAAGTTTCGAGCTTTTGTTGCTAGTATTTCAAATAAATATAATAAAAAAAATATTAAAATATCTCTTCACTTTAAGGGAAAATATGCGTGTAATATTCTGGAACATTTGTCCATTACATAAAGGCTATATATACTCGTAGAAGGTTAACTCTAAATGAAGTCGTATTGTAACTAAATGCATACAAGAATAGAAAACAATTGTATATTACAAGAAATGCTCAATGTATATGTTGCCTTAAAATTGCCAAAGTTTTGGTAGAACGCCTTTTCCTCGTAATTTATGGTCTTACTACAGCCATTTGTAAACTTGGAATAATTTTGTGAAATAATTCAAGGAATTGTCTATCGATTTTTATTAAAACAGAGAAATAAATGCTAATTAATATCAAGATGAAGAATATTCTCATTTATATGTCATTAAAGATTATTATAACCGCTCATATTTCCTTCTTTAGATCACATTAACGTGTTTAACATTTACAAATTCACTTTAACTTAAATCTTTATTTTTTTTTAGCTTCACGCTTTATCTCGCACATTTCAGGGTAGGCAGAGGGAACTGCAGGAACCATACGAACCTAGTGTTAAGACACTCCGTTGCTTAATCCCTGCTTTTTCTTCGTCCCCACTTTCCGCCTTTTTTCGAGGGAGAATCGAACCCAGAAACCGTCACGTTACAGGCAGACGTTGCGCCTCTGCGCCGCGACGGTCCTCACTTAAATCGATGTATAATTTTCGTTTTCAAGGTAAATAGGGAAGTAACAATATGCAATAAAAGAGGATAAAAAAAATCTTTTGAAATTCATACTGTTTCCCGCATATAATGCGGGCTCTTCGTATCCTTAATTCTGTACAGTACATGCTCATCTTCACACAATGAACAAAATTACTATAAAGAACACAAAGATTTTTTCGTTTTATCTATAAGATAGGAAATCTAACAGTAGATAACTTTATCCATTACTCAGTAACTTAATCACTCCATCATTATGTATATTTTCTAACCATTTCACAAAGCGTAAATTATAAAACTAATTAAGTTTACAATAATTTTTCATTACCAACATAAATTGAACTCATCTAAAAACTATGAGTCAATTATATTTCAGGCTTACGTTGCTGAATGGATATTATATTAAATAGCAGACGTCCTTGAGACACATTTCCACTTAGATGATAATAATATTTTTGGCTAATTAATCATTTTCGAGGTGCTATATTATATGGTTTTTAATTATGATTTATGTACGTCCTTGTTAAGACTTGTTATTTATGATATATACTACGTACGTATCGTAAATTTCTCAGAAAAGGATAAGTTAAAAGCATCAGTTGAGAGTTTTACGAGTTTGTAATTTAAGCTTTTGATCAACATATGTAGGAAAAGCTTTTTTAAGTATAAGTTAAGTTTATTAAAAATTTTGCATCACATTTCAATTAAAAATATATAAGAATCGAGAGTTTTGGCTTTACGTTTAGTATAGTATATAGTTAATATATATTACGACCCTGTACATATTTATTTTACAGGATTGGCTTTGTCATATAATTATTTTTTCAATATAAATTGCAGAAAAAAAAACAGTTTAATATCCTTACAAAAGATAATTTTGAACAATTTCAAATTATACTTCAATCTTTTTTCTGACAAAGTATTAAAGCAAGCACAGCCAAATGTAAATACTAGTGTACCATACGATAGGTACATTAATCTAGACGTTGTTGGAATTAATATCGTTTTAATGTTTACATTTATTGAATGTGTTGGGTTTCATTATTAATTCAGATCAAATTTACATATAATAGTAATTAAAGTTATGAATTTACATAACAAATTTTTAGAGTTGCTATTTATCCAACGCTATAATATATTTACAAGTATATTAACTAGTATATTTTAATGATTTTTAAATAATAATAATAATAATATTCTTTATTGCGCATAACTAGAAATATATAATAAGGAGTAAAATAAACAAAAAATAATAAAAGCACAACAACCTTTGGATATAGGAGTAGAATAAGAATGGGTGGTGCATATACTAAAAGATACATGGAATATATAATAATAAAATATATATAATAAATATACGATTATAAGCATATATATACACATAAACATATATATATATATATATATATATATATATATATATATATATATATATATATATATATATATATATATATATATATATATATATATATATATACATACATATACACATATATACACATATATACATACACATATACATACACATACATACATACATATACACAAATACGTCTACAAAAAACTTGAAAATAATACATACTATAACTTTAGTAATCTAGATGTACAAAAAATAAAAAAAAAACAAAAATATTAATAACATATAAAAGAAAGAAAAAACAAAAACCAAACGAAAGGCAACACTACTGGTTTAGATAGTATTCTCTAAGTTGCTTCTTAAAGATGTGTAAACTCTTAGCACGCCTGATCCTAAGAGGTAAAGAGTTAAAGTGTTAATTCACACTAAGGTTAAAAAATTATTTTAATAAAATATAAAAATGTATACGTTTTTTTACTTTGGACTTATTTAAATTGTGTTATTTATCTAAAACCTATTTTATCTTAAAGTGGTAAAAAAGAGTACCTTACTCACTTTTTCTTTGAGTTATTCTATCAATTAACCAAGAGATAACTTTACATTTAATTTCTCAACATTATTATCGCCTATTTAGACTATTATCATCAAGCGAAAGCCAAGTTAACTGGATTTTCAATATGAAATTCGCATAACTTTATAAACGTAAAAATATAATTTTATAGCTACTATTTTATTTTTAACTGTATTCGCCTCCAAAAGGCAATTTTCTTTCCGTGCTCCTCATTTTCAGTATCCAATGCTCCAATGCTTACCTTTGTCTCAGAAGATTTCTTGGGAATTGGGCCGACGAAGTCTGATTGCTTGCCTTCTTATATTAATGAAAAAACGTATATATATATATATATATATATATATATATATATATATATATATATATATATATATATATATATATATATATATATATATATATATATATATATATATATATATATATATATATATATATATATATATATATATATATATATATATATATATATATATATATATATATATATATATATATATATATATATATATATATATATATATATATATATATATATATATATATATATATATATATATATATATATATATATATATATATATATATATATATATATATATATATATATATATATATATATATATATATATATATATATATATATATATATATATATATATATATATATATATATATATATATATATATATATATATACTTAGTCTGGCCATAAATACTGTTACTATTCAAAAAAAAGAAAATATTACGTTTGAATTTGGAATCTGTAATTTTTATATGATTGCTTGATGTGTTTTCTTATTTTCGCGCCATTATATTGTTAAATATTTTGTTATATTAAAATGGAGTGGGGTGATAAAGAGAACCGAATCGCTGTGATTGCCTTACATAAAGTAGGTATGGAGAAAAGTGCAATTTTTAAAACCCTCCACCCGCTTGGTATTAGTCAAATGTTTGTTTACCGGGCTATTGATAGGTACAATGATACCTCCTCTGTTTGTGACAGAAAAAGATCTGGCCGTCCACGTACCGTTCGTGTGAAAAAGGTGATTAAAGCAGTTAGGGAAAGAATTCGAAGAAATCCTGTCCGTAAGCAAAAGATTTTATCTCGGGAGATGAAGATAGCTCCTAGAACCATGTCGCGTATATTAAAAGATGACTTAGGACTTGCAGCCTATAAGAGACGTACTGGTCACTTCTTAACTGATAATTTAAAGAAGAATAAGGTGGTAAAATCCAAACAACTACTTAAGCGGTACGCAAAGGGAGGTCACAAAAAAATTTTGTTTACGGATGAGAAAATTTTTACAATTGAGCAGTATTTTAATAAACAAAATGACCGTATTTATGCTGGAAGCTCTAAAGAAGCTTCGCAATTAGTAAACAGAGTACAACGTGGGCATTATCCCACTTCAGTGATGGTTTGGTGGGGTGTTAGCTATGAAGGGGTGACTGAGCCATATTTTTGTGAAAAAGGTATTAAAACGTCGGCACAAGTTTATCAAAATATCATTCTTGAGACGGTAGTTAAGTCTTTAACTAACACCATGTTCAATAACAAAGAATGGTGCTTTCAACAAGACTCGGCACCGGGTCATAGAGCTCGATCCACCCAATCTTGGTTGAAAACTAACGTTCCGGACTTTATCAGCACTGAAAACTGGCCGTCGTCAAGTCCTGACCTAAATCCATTGGATTATGATTTATGGTCAGTTTTAGAGAGTAAGGCTTGCTCTAAACGCCATGATAATTTGGAGTCCCTAAAACGATCCATTCGGTTGGCAGTGAAGAATTTTCCTCTAGAAAGAGTTCGTGCTGCTATTGATAACTGGCCTCAACGTTTAAAAGACTGTATTGCAGCCAATGGGGACCACTTCGAATAAACATTGTATATTTTTAATAGTTATATATTGATGTATTAAACTAACTCACTATGAAAGGAATAAGTGTTACGTATAAAAAAAAATCGTGCTTTTCTTTATAACAATATTTATGGCAAGACTAAGTATATATATATATATATATATATATATATATATATATATATATATATATATATATATATATATATATGTATATATATATATATATATATATATATATATATATATATATATATATATATATATATATAAATATATATATAAATATATATATATATATATATATATATATATATATATATATATATATATATATATATATATATATATATATATATATATATATATATATATATATATATATATATATATATATATATATATATATATATATATATATATATATATATATATATATATATATATATATATATATATATATATATATATATATATATATATATATATATATATATATATATATATATATATATATATATATATATATATATATATATATATACATTTTAAGTACATATCTTTGGCAACCAAGCTCATAACATACAGCTTATCTTCCACTAGTAAATATAAATAAACACAAATTATATAAAATATATAAGTAATAAAATACTTTCGTATCAAATTGCGATCAGGCTAGAAGCTACAACCAACTCGAAAGCTTTTTAAGTTAAAAAGTTTTCACAAATGTTCCTTCAGTCAAGATAAGCTTACAAGAAATTTTAAAGTTGCTGTTTACCAATAATGTTGTGTATATTTTAAGTTATTTATTATCCAGACCTTCTGAGAATAGTAAACGTTGTCTTTTGTTAGATATTTTGTATAAAAGCTTTTTATTTTTAATTATTCTCTACTTTATTAATACATTTATAACTAATTATTAAACTAGCCATCACGTATTTTTCTTCCTATCTCGAAAAAGCTTACTTAGTTTGAAACTATCAATTGTTCATGCTTCAAATAGTTAAAGAGTGCCTGACTTATTGTGTATAGATATTATTACGCGAATTTTCTTGATTTTTTAGAAGAATAGCGTCGAACTGTAGACTTACAAATTGTGCTTTCGTTTCCCAAGTTGACAGACAATTATTACTCCTCGCCCTAGCAATAAGACCAATGCCTGCATAAATTCCCACCACTTAATATTTTAAAAATTGATTGAAAAATATCCTGATCTTTTAAAGTTAGTTAGGTTATCTTCATAAGCAAAAAACAAGCTGAGTTCCTGCAATTGACATGTGATATTTAAAGGAGTGAGAAATAGAAAATTGAGTGATATGTCAATAATATTTATATTTATTTGCAAATCTTTATAAATCAGCAACATAAATACTATAAGATTAATTCATCGATATATTTAAGTACAACTTCAAATAAAATTGGTAGCATTACGTATTAATTTTGTAAAGTGTCAGGTGCTTACTGGAGCGTAATTAATGAGATTTTTGTTGCCTAACGACGAACATGATTAACGATGGAAAAATATTAGCTAATAATATTTATTATTGTGATTTTTAACCTGAAGGTCAATGTGACAATAAAAATATCAAAGACGTTTATAGGAATAATATTTCAACTATAACTAAAATCGTAAAAGTTAAAAAGCACATAACCCTTCAATTTCGACCCTTCTTCAGTGAAGAACATATGAATTAGTCGTCAACGTGACAGGACGGTTTCCAAGAGGTTGTTTTTAGCTTCACGCTGAACTACAGGGATCATAGTAAATTAGTGTTAAGCACTCCGTTGCTTCATCCTTGCTTTCTCCGTTCCCGCTTTCCGTCTTTTTCGAGGCATTGCGTGTTCAAAATCTATTGAGTTTATATTTTGTTTATATATTTTTCAAAAATAATTTAATACTATGATACTATTTTTACATTAAATAAAATAGTTTACAGAACAGTTTAAAAAAGCTACAATATATTCCTATTTTACCGCCAATAGTGAATCTACGGATTTTATTTATTTGTTTTATATAAACTATATTAACTTCTACTTTATTTTCAGACGTTTGGCCTCCAGAAGGCTTAGAGGCGCAATCAAGCAGCGACATACGAGGTAGTTCAGTGGACTACGCAGCGGCGTTGATGCTCGCTGCGATGGCGGCGGTACTACTGGCAGCTGTTGGGTATCAATGTGCGGCAACGTGGCGATGGATTATGGGCAGGTGAGTGTAGATAAATTTTTAGATAGTATTAATATTGTTAATTTTTTTATGATTTTTAAAGTTATAATAATAATAATATACTTTATTACACAACTTAATTAATTGACATAATAATTGGAAAAATATCTAAAATAACCTAATAATCAGAATTTTCTGTCCTTAGTGTTAATCCACACTAAGAATAAAAATAATATATAGAAGACGGTTAGCAAGTGGGAACGGGTTCAAATTCCGCTGCGTTCAAAAGTATTAGTGCTGTTGTTTGTAGTCAAAAGGCATCCCGTCCCCAATCTTTAATTAAGTAGCTTAAATAGTGTTTCTATTATTCTCACACAGTAAAATTTAAATTTTATTGAATCTAGTGATGTATCTTTTCACACTCAATGTCAGCTATCATAGTAAAACCGTTTAAAATTTCATGACGTAAACTGTGTCAAAACGCCAAGTGAACGTATGAAAAACATGGAATGGAAATTTGTTCAAGCCTTTTTGACTTTCAATTGAATTATAGTATTAAACTGACAGGAGATTAGAATAAAGAGGTTTCTAATTAGATAATGTCTACGGATAAAAACAGGGCCTTGAAACAAACAAGTTTTAGACTTAAAAGTAATTAATAAAGATTAAGCGTTTTTTTTTCATAATACTAATATTGATTACGAGTGATGGAACTACATCTTGCTCTAACTTTCAAAATAATTAATAATTTTCATTAATTATTATGTTAATTCATTGTAATTAAAGAAAACATTTACATTTTTAATCTTATTTCATCATACATAGGGATTACGTATTTAATATGTAGTAAAGATATTTTACCAAGGTCGTCTTTATTGGTTATCTCAAGTAAATTGCTATAAAATACGCTTAGATAAGCATTTAGAGAGGAAAAAATTAATATTATACGTATATAATTTCATTATATCGGAGAACATTTGTTACTTTTAATTATTGTAAGTATGTAATATTGAAATATGTTTTGAATTTTCAGAAATAAATGTATTATAATTGGAACATATATTTTAATAGGGTGATGTAAAATATATGGATAGAACATTTCATTTTTCAGTCTTAAAGACTGTTTGAAAGTAGTAAATATTTTAAAATAAGCTGTTATCAAATAAATTACAAATTGTAATTTTATAATTTTTAATAATATTATAAAGAGGCAAGAACTTGTATGTTTCTTTGTTTCTTTGTTTGCATTGAATAAAGTAAAAACTACTTGACAGATTTTGACAAACTTTAAATTGGAGTGACCTTAAGCCCCAAAAAGAGACACAGGCTACATGTTATTTTAAAAACAAAGAGAGAAGAGGGTTTAATGCATCTAAATGCCGGGACGGTCTGCTAGTATAAACTACAATGTAAAAATAAACTACAAATTTAAGTTATATTACTATTGGCGTCAATATCCTTACCGATCGATTTTGACAAAATCACAGAATTCTACTAATCACATAAAGCTTTTTCTTGAAACATTTTATATTTTCCTGGAAAACATTCGAATAATGAAACCTTATATAATATCAATATTTATGAAGGGTCTTCCGATTTCCGTAATATT
Source organism: Dione vanillae (assembly GCA_037178615.1). Classification (NCBI taxonomy): domain Eukaryota; kingdom Metazoa; phylum Arthropoda; class Insecta; order Lepidoptera; family Nymphalidae; genus Dione; species Dione vanillae. The sequence goes on along the minus strand of JAZFAU010000286.1, from coordinate 258,067 downwards.
TCCGTATCGTAATATTTTAAAACCTCTGCGGAAACAGTGACAATAGCCCAATTTATTGAAAGAACATCCTGTCTGTATCGATTTTAATCTATGAGCGGAACAAGAAATTCCTGCGATTTCGTGAATCGTGTCTCGATTTACAGTACGATATAGAAAATTTTCCATTTTTATAAATATGATGTACGATGTAAGTATGTATGTATGTACATATATTGTACACTCGTAGGTGTAAAAGATGGATTTTGTATCTGAGAGAGCTGAACGTTCGAGCTTTACGAATAAGTGCATTTTTATTTATTCGAAAATGCTAAAATTTTATATGTATACTTGAAGATGCTAAAATTTTATATTCTGTACTGAGTTTGTAAGTAATATTTTGGTTGAAGGTAAACATTTTGAATAAAAAGAAAATTCACTTTAATTTTGATAATTTTAATAAATAACATTCTTTGTATTTATTTTAAATCTATTGTTCAATGTAACATATATTGTATATAATAAAAAATATTGAAGCATGTTGCTTTGTTTTTTATAATAATAATAATACTATATTAAATATAATAAATAAATATATATTTTAAATCATAGAAACAAAAATAGGTTTTACTATATACAATGGCGGCCTTATTACAAGTGATCTCTTACAGGTAACCGTTTAGTATAAACTATAAGAAAGCGAAAATGTACAAAAAGTGCAGTAACTTTTTTTTACTTTTGACCAACTCACTGAATTTGTGATATTAACTGTTAAAATTTAAATTTAAAAAACATATATTTTTCTTTTACCAGGACACGGCGTGAATCCGAGGACAGTAATTGCGACTCGCTATCCCGACAAGCGGCTATCCGTATAAGCCACTCCCTACCTGATTTGCAAACGGAGCCGCTGAAACAAGAATATGTCCAAGAGCATAAGGATGCTGGCAAAAAGGTAAAATTAATGCAGACATATTAGATATGGGTAACCTAAAAGTAATTAAGTTTTATGATTTGAAATTCTAAAGCCATTTACACTTTGATTTGACTTGCCATATAATTTTTTATTAAAATATATGCGTGAAGCTATTTAATAAATAATATAAAAGGACCGTCGTGGCGCAGAGGCGCAACGTCTACCTGTAACGCGACGGGTTCTGGGTTCGATTCCCAGTCGGGGAAGATGGATTTTTCTATTTTCATTATCTTTGCTCTAGCAATTAGGCGGAAAGCGGGGACGCAGAATGAAGCGACTAAGCAACGGAGTGTGTTTACACTAGGTTCCTATGGTTCCTGCAGTTCCGTCTGCCTCTGCCATGTGCGGGATAAAAGCGTGAAGCTAAAAAAATATAATATTATATATTTAATACTAAATTATAATGAACTCTTATCTTTACTTTAAATAAATCTAAATTAAGATGCTATCTTTTATGATCGATATCTGGTACTATAAAATCCTTCAATAAGTGAAGTGAAGGAAACCCCTAAGATGACATATAGGATAAAATGTGAAAACCAAATGTTTTTCAAGAAAAGCTAAATGATGCTATAAATTTAAATGAATTAAATAACGTTATAATAAAGTTATGATATTATTATATCAGGATTGATTTACTTCAACCCTTCACTTAAAAGCCTCTTTGTCCTTGTTTTTGTTCCGGATGCCAACCCTACTCAAAGCAGCTACTGATTAATGAATATTTATCAATTTATGTCTATTATCTAAGAAAGCTTTAGTTTTCAAATAAGTTCTGTAACAATTGTATATTTTTTTAAATATTTTTAAAGAGGATTTAGTATTGAGATACTTCATTTACCACATTCAGCCTATTTGAAACTTTGCGTGTTGCCACGTTGCCACGATATTATATTCTGTACCATATTCCAAATGAGTATCAAAAAATAATCGTTTAGTTTTTATAGCCCTACCCTGTGCCACTATAACCCCTCAATCATAATAATCCTAATCTAATTTTACCTATTACACGTAAAAATTTTATAAATAATAATATTAAAAGTACAGATATCTTTTCTACCATTAATATATTTAAGAGATAAAGTGTAATGGCGGCCTTATTGCTGTAAACGATCTCTTACACTTTAAGGCTTACTATTTAATATCGGATCTATTAAAAAAAGATGCAATTTTGCAAGTGTATTGCATTACAATTATTAGTATACAATATACACATACAAACATTTACACGCATACAAATACATAAGAAACTTACTTACTTATATATATATATATATATATATATATATATATATATATATATATATATATATATATATATATATATATATATATATATATATATATATATATATATATATATATATATATATATATATATATATATATATATATATATATATATATATATATATATATATATATATATATATATATATATAATATTCCTACTGATTTCTACTACATTCATTGGGACATACATTCTAGATGAATTACGGTATCTAGCGTCACCGTATATGTTACTTAATAGTGAGAAGATTCAAAATTTATTCATTGATTTTATTTGTTTGTCAAACAAAGTTATAAGCAAACTACATGCCCATGTATACAATATAGAGATTACTTAGTTCTCTCACACTGAGCTAAGTATTTCTTATTTTTTTCTTTTTTGCACTACTTTTTCAAAGTGAATTCAAAGTGAAATTATAAAAATTAAAATAATATACATAGCTACGTAAATATTTATAAAGCATATATTTCTAAAACATTTCTTTGACAAAAACTAAAATGGCTGTGTATTAAGAAAGAATAAAGGAGTAAAGCTACTTAATGAGAACGATTACACGCTAACAACGGAAAGCTTTTAATATCGAGTCTACACATATTTTATATTAACCTAAGAACTACCATAATACATGAAGTATTATGGTAGTTCTTAGATTATTGGTACTACAGCAGCTTTAAATGGGTGAGAAAGAAATCTGAGGAAACTGGATTCCAGTTCTCATAATGGACATTATGATAAATCATATAGATTATGAAATGAAGACATTTTACTAATATTTGTGAATCAAGCTACACCAAGTCTAAGAAGAAGCTCAAAAGGGCAGGTTCGAACCGGGTAATTACCACGCCTTCACAGAATACTGTCTAGAATTAATATATAAATTCTGCTGTGTTTCGTATGGTGAGTAAGAGTTCCATAAAAGGAGGTTGGTCGGGAACTCTCAGATTGCAGTTGTCTATAGGCGAGAGTGTAGACTTAAAATTAGGTGACACTTCTGCTCGTTTATAGTATAAATATTAAGGTTTTGCTTCTTAACACGCAATATCTACGTGTATGTCATCGCTAGGCTAAGATTTGGCTGTTAGGAATCCATTTTTTATAATAAAATTACAGAGTAATATCAATTATTCTCGTACGACAGCTAATACAGACATAATTACGTCCTATATTTAACTAACAGTTGACATTTCTGTTCAATATGCAAAAATAATATCATGAACTTTACAATACAAATAAGTTTCATTGATTTGGATAATTAAACATTAATTTCAATATTATAACTTTCGTAACAATAAGTGTAAGTAATATGTACAATATTTTTTATTTATCATTACTTCGCTTCATCTTTTATCATTATAGTGATATAAGTGACCAGAGGTCGACCTGGTTATTAATCTTAATTAATATATAATATATTTTAATCTTGTAGTGGAACCAAAACAGCAATTACTCGATCTTAAGCCACAATGGTTATGTTATGTCTAAAGTGACCGACCAAAGACGATACAGGCCCTAAAAGCACTTATCTCCCTTTCGTAAATACAAACATTTCTCGCGTGACGACGAGACGTAATGACTTTTAATTGTTTATTTGACATTGAGCCCGACATTCGCCCGAATATGAACATTTTAAACAAATTAAGTGATTTTCTGTTACATGAAACTATCAAATTTTCTAATATTGCGTAGCTAGTAATAATATTTCTATTTCTCTGAGAATTATTTAAGTCACTTGTAACTAACTTCAGAGTATAAGATCAAAACATTAGTCTGTTTGTAATAATAAATCCTGGCTTTATTTTAATTTAACATTCACTTTATATTGTTCTTTAAAGAACACATTCATATTCATAACATAATGAACAGTTGAAATTTTTTCTGCTTATAGGGACTAGGGTTGATTTTTTTTCAATATGAATTTCAGCCTGAATATAAAAAAAATGTTAAACTTATATTTTTGAAATATGGCCAGAGCCCAAAAATTCTAAAATATATCACCGAATATATATTTTTGTGCATGGCATCCGGAAAACAAATACAATTTCTTTGGAAACAATTTTTTTCATTACTTAACTTGTATTATCCGAGGACCGTAGTAGCGCAGAGGCGCAACGTCTGCCTGTAACGTGACGGTTTCGGGGTTCGATTCCCAGTCGGGGAAGATGGATTTTTCTATTTCCATTTTCTTCGCTCTGGCAAACTAGGCAAAGCGCGGCGTTGAGTTCCGCCACTCAACACCAATGCCTCGAAAAAGGCGGACAGCGGGGATGGAGTAAGCAGGGACTTAAGCAACGGAGTGTCTTAACACTAGGTTCCCTGTTTTTGCAGTTCCCTCTGCCTACCCTGCTATGTGCGGGATAAAGCGTGAAGCTAAAAAAACAAAAATATTTGTATTATAGTACTCATTAAAACAAAATGAATTAATATATACTTAACTTATTTTGTTTTAATAACTACTCTAGAAGGGCTTACTATTTTTGTAAAGTATACTTTAATATCCGTTGTATCTTCTTATTATTTTATTCCTTTGATATCGTGGCAACAAAGAGCAGACCCGCGGCTATTTTGCCTAGACCTTGAAAAGGAGTTTTGTTAAATATAAATAAAATAAATGTTAAATGAGCTTGAACTAAGTAATATTTATATAAATAAAATATGGTTTTGAAATGACATTTTTGCAGTGTTATGAAATATTCTATATAACAGTTCTAAATTTATTTTTAACTTCGTACGTATTCCCGTTAGGATTAGGAGGAAACTTAGTGTTAAGACACTTCGTATCTCACTTTCTCTACTTCTGTAGCGTTAGGAAATGTTTTATATGACGTATTTAAATATCTTTACTTTTATACTTTATCCCACATATAGCAGGATAGGGAGGTAACCTAGTGTTAAGACACTCTGTTCTACTCTTTTTGTACTTGTGTCAATTCGGACACTAATAATATGTTATCATTACAGGTACTTCGTCAAACGACGTTGCCGATCGTGCCTGACCGTCACCAGACCTTCCAGCGTCAACTGTCGCATCGTCTGGATCTCCCGTCGATACAGTTCAGCATTTGCAGCTTGGAACGCGCTGACTCTTCTATTGGATTAATAAAGGTATGTATATGAAAAAAAAAATTAGTAAAAATTTGAAAAATAACAATGAAAATTTGTCACGTAGTGTACTTATATTTTCAAGGACTGTCGTGACGCAAAGATGTAGCCTGCCTTTAAACGCAACGGCTAGTGGGTTCGATTCGAAGTCGGAGAAGATGGAATTTTTCATCTACATTTTCTGCTCTTTGGCGAATCTACAAAACGCGATATTGAGTGTTAGTGATAGGTCGCCCTACTACTATTACAGGGGTACTAGTAGAAAAATAATCGAGTAATTTACAGTCTACGTATTTTATATATTACAATCTACGTACGAGAGTGAGATATAATCTGTAGGAATTTGTTTATAATCTGTAGGAATTTGTTTATCGCGGCGTTGAGTTCCGCCACTCAACACGCAATGCCTCGAAAACGGCGGAAAGTGGGGACGGAGAAAGCAGGGGCTAAGCAACAGAGTGTCTTAACACTAGGTTCCTACGGTCCCTGCTGTTCCCTCTGCCTATCCTGCCTTGTGCGGGATAAAGCGTGAAGCTAAAAAAAAAAAATTATTCAAAAATCTATTATAGATCTAGATCACATACTTTAATCATATGCTATAAAAAATAGAAAATTGTCGATTGTGTTTGTATTTTTAACTTCTTCTTATTTTTATTATTTATAATTTTTACCTTTATCTTTTTACTATTTATAAATTTTATTATTTTTTTTTCATTATAATTTTGTCTTCTTTATTTTAAACAAATTAATAAAATTTACAATAATTTTATATAAATAATTTATTTATAAACATTAAAAAGATGCTAAAACTAAAAGGATTCATCCTAGTACAATTCCAGACAAATCTAATATTTCAAAAGAAATACAGAGTACCCAAATGTATACGAGTAAGATATGATGTAATTCATCTTTTCACTGCCATTTGTTCTGGATATAACATAACACGTGTGTGCTATTTGGGGATGGTAAAAATATCGTATAAAATGTAATGATAAATGTTTATATAGAATATATTATGTTTGTCTGTATGGTTTTCTTTGGCTGTGAACGTGAATAAGATAATAATGAAAATATCTATAAAAATTATTTTTATTTATAAAATTTGTCCTGTAAAGAAAGTGGAAAGTAAATACAAGTCTAGGTAGAATCCGTCGTATTAATCAATCAATCAGGTCACGAAACATCCATCTTGATTCCAACTTAGATTAAAGTCACTTAGTCATGTGGGATGGTCATCTGTTACCGTCTATTCTATTACTTCGATTCCTTTTTACTTTTAAATGTGTGAAGATAATGGTATTAGTAATATAAACTTTCAATATAATATAATCCAATACTGATTAGGTCTTCTCCGTTGTATACGGTAGTTAGGTCATGTTCTCTCTCACACTCTAGTCCATGCATACTTACTTTGCCTGATCCATTATTAAGAATATCTTCAAACTACTCGAGGGGACTAGGCAGTTTGTTATCCCGTCCTTCAGTATCATTGACACTGTTTTCTCTAAGGACAACTAGAGTATTTCTATATGTATTTAAAAGAGATTATCGATTATCATTCTTACCTTAGGTTCGATCATTCCTAAAAAAATATTTTTTTTTAATCATTATTTTGTACGTACCTAATAAGTTTAGTTAATCTTTGAGATGTTTACAAGATTTATAGAAGATTTATTATAGAAGAGATTTATTTATAAGGCCTACAAGTACAGTAATCCCCCCTATAACACGTTACTCTTATAACGCGTTTTCATATTACGCGATTTCATGTCCCTCGTATAACACGTGTTTTCCGTCATATAACACGGGGTTCTTGGTTTGATTTTAATTGAATATATTTCGTTCATAACATAGTTTTTCCTTAATATTCGATTTAAACCCTCTTTAACAAGAAAAGTTAAACGTGAATCATTTGTATATAACGCGTTATACGAGGTCATACGAGCGCGTTTTACGAGAATTTTCGTACAACGCGTTTTCCTATAACGCGGAACAAATATACCGTGTAATAGGGGGGATTATTATAACGTGTTAGGTGCATGATTAAGCAGGCACATATTGACCTATATAATTTTGTTAATAATGAATCTATTGTATATAAAATATATAAAGGATATGTAATATCAAATTAATATCAAAAATTTAGTATCGAAAAAGGAAAAATTACATCAAACGAAGCAGAATGCCTAGAAACCTCATGCTAGAGAGCTTATACTGCATTCAATTTTCCCGAATAGGAAGATAGTGGATAATTAAGTCTTTTATAATATAGGTTCCCTCGAATTGACCACTTTAAGAAAATGTGAATAGCTTTGGTTCAAAAAAACTCTTTTAATAATATTATGTCACACATAAATCTGAGCTAAGCTATGACAAGAATGTTAAAAAATACCTCTAAGCAAACAAATTAAAGAAAAAAATTTACTGAAACGTCCGAGATAACATTTTGTGCAAGGAAACGTCTTAATAAATCAGCCCATCAAGAACCAATTTAATGTAACAGCAACTTTAAGTCAGTATAAAATAAATTATAATTATTACGAAAATTGGAAGTTTCAAGTTAATTGCAAATATTGTGTAAAATAAGCGGTTGGAAATCGAATATAAATTTAACAACTGTGTCAGACACAATATATTTAGGTCATTAGTTAGTTTATTTACTAACAACGTTAAGTAGAAATCAGGCCAAATTATCGTCTTCATTCAAGCATGAATCACAAGGCCAAGGTTAATTTTGACATTTTATTGATAATATCCTGTATCGTGTTAGTAGACGTACACATAATTTCATGAAGGTATAAAAATAAAAAATAAATGAGGACCAGAGGCACAACGTCTGCCTGAAAAGCGACGGTTTCTGGGTTCGATTTCCACTCGAGGAAGACGAATTTTTCAACTTCCATTTTCTTTGCTCTGGCAACTAGGCCAAGCGCGGCGTTGAGTTCCGCCACTTAACACGCAATGCTTCAAAAAAGGCGGAAAGCGAGGACGGATAAAGCAGGGACTAAGCAACGGAGTCTTTACATTAGGTTCCTATGGTTCCTGTAGTTCCATGTGCAGGATAAAAGCGTGAAGGTAGAAAAAAAATAAAAGTTATCTAACTATTTGCTTTCACTTTATTTATTATATTGAATTTACATTTTTCTTTTCATTTTATCCAAGAAATTTCACTAGAACTAGATGCAGAAGGTACTATTGCATGATTGGAAGAGATTTCTCATTAGAGCCCTAGTACCGACTTTCTCAGTCAACTAGTAGCGTAGATATATGTTATTATCTTGTCTACGCATATGATTTTGTACCAAGTTATCTCATGTCTACAAAGTGACCTGTATAACCTTGATATTAATATTATGTGATATAAATTTATTTATTACAATTAAATAACTTTAGGTTTTAAACCTAAAATCAACAATTTGGTAAGGGTGGTACGAATGACGTGATTCACTAACTATTTTGCTACATAAAATCTTTAGTTTTTATTTTATTTCAGTTCTAATTTTTTGGTTTTTATTTTATTTCAAGCTTGATATAATTTATAATTCATTCGTTGATTCCCAATTTCTTATATGACTACGAAAGGCCGAGTTCAAAATATTTTAGTACAAACTTGAAGGGTAGACAGAGATAATATTGTGTTTAGTTCAGGATTTCAGCTCCAAGCTTTGCAATATCTTAGCAGAGAAATAAAAATTCCCGAAATAAAATGTGAAGTAATAACATTTATTGAGCCATTAAGCTTAAATAATTTCTAAATAACAAAAGTTGTGATTCAAATAATTTTTGTCAAAATATGAATAATCAAAAGATGCAGCTTTTTCACAAACATTACCACTGGTTCAAAGTTAATGAGAATAACCTGAGAATGACCGATATAGGAAATTCAGCGGGAAATTTTTTTAAAATGATTTTTGCTGTAAAACTTTCAACCATGGTCTTTTAAAGAAAATTATAACAAGAGCAAAATTATAGATAAGCCGAATTTCTATGCCCTGTTAAGCATGTCAAAGTCCTTTACTGATACCGTACCAAGCTCAGCGATCTCATTTTTTGCGAAGCCCCTTTGTTGTCCCGAAAATTATTTACAAAACGGCTTTACACGTATTTATCATGTGGGACGCACTTTTGATATAAAACATTCGAAATTACACCTATTTTTTGTCGGCTTCCTGTGAATTTTACTTTTTTATTGTTGTATCTTTTTATTCTGTACAGACTTTGACAGGACATTTAACTTTAGCGAGCTTTGAGATAAAATTTGTGTGCTTAATTGTTATTTGGAGTTGTCATGAAGGATGTTTAAATATTTAAGTATTGTAGAATTCAGATACGAGTTGTTAATCGCACAATGAAATTGTGAATTCAATGCCTAATCATTAATGCGTATTAGAAAGGATTGTCTCAATTTTATTCTACCTACAATGAATGTAGGCTAAGGAAAGTATATTTCCAGCATCCTATAAACATTTAAATCATTTTTAAATATATTTACACTAAATTAACACGTGAAATATTTTTTCTTCTCATATATCTCCACATATAGTAAATGTAAGATAAAGTGATTCTTTTGTTAAAACTCTCTTCTCCTGTTTCTATTTCAAGAGTTTTTCTCGGATCTGAACTTTGCACTGTGGATCAGTTAAGGAGAGTGAACTTCGAACCCAGTACTAATGCGCTTACAGTCTGTGGACTGTTGACGCATGATGAATATTGTGCTAATTTTAAGTTATCACTTTTAACTTATGTTAAACTGTAGGTAATTATTTATATACAAATGAGCAAATCCAAGTTACTTTGGAATACGGTTCATCTGCCTTTGATAGTAAACTACTATAAGTAAAGATAAAGTACTATCAAAGAAATAGCTTCAATTTACACAAAGTAAAAAAATACGCGTGTAACGAAAATGTACTGTTAATTTAATTATTATAATATAATATATTGTTTTCCTCTACCCGAAGGCAAGCACATGGAATATCATTTTACAGACTTAATATATGTAATTCAGTACATATTACACATTTTCCGTCTATTTCATGAACAATCATAGGGATATTAAATAACTTAACAACTAAATAAATTTTTCCCTATTTTTGTAATAATTTTCATTGTTTCTCTTTACCTATTGATTCCGGTTTAATGTTACAATACAATACTATTATTATATGTATGTATATACGTAATAAATTAAAATATTTAAAAATGATTAACAAATAAAATATTCTTTAAAATTGCCAATTTCCACATACTATAGTATTAATAGAAACAATAAAATATTGTCATTTGAACTTATAATTAAATTTAAAATGTAATTTCAATTTATATTATGCACGCTCAGTTGTATTGCAACTGCTATTATTCTGTAAACAATTTTATTTAGTTTATTTTATTAATAGATATTAACTGAGGTCTTAACTAAGACCTCTCGAGACCTCAAAATATTAATGATGCAGAAGGAATGTCACGTGAATGTCATAAGAACACTGTATAAGTAAGCCAATGATGGGGGACAAGGCTAAATAGGTAGCTTTGTCCTTTTTCTAGTACTCTTTCTACCCAAAACTAGGGACAATCGACTACCTAAGGATTGATCTTGAACCTTTTTATACATATATATATATATATATATATATATATATATATATATATATATATATATATATATATATATATATATATATATATATATATATATATATATATATATATATATATATATGTGTATATATATATATATATATATATATATATATATATATATATATATATATATATATATATATATATATATATATATATATATATATAACGGGGACAGAAAGCAGGGACTAAGCAACGGAGTGCCTTAACACTAGGTTCATATGGTTCCTGCAGTTCCCTCTGCCTACCCTGCCATGTGCGGGATAAAGCGTGAAGCTAATATATATATATATATATATATATATATATATATATATATATATATATATATATATATATATATATATATATATATATATATATATATATATATATATATATATATATATATATATATATATATATATATATATATATATATATATATACATATATATATATATATATATATATATATATATATATATATATATATATATATATATATATATATATATATATATATATATATATATATATATATATATATATATATATATATATATATATATATATATATATATATATATATATATATATATATATATATATATATATATATATATATATATATATATATATATATATATATATATATATATATATATATATATATATATATATATACAATAGTCTCAAAGTGATTGCCTATATTAATAAAAAATGTTCTCTTTGTAGCCGGAGCTTTACAAAAATGAACTCGTCCGTCAGTCATCTACTGACAGCGGCGAACTGGAATTCTGCGGGAAACTACACTTCGCATTGAAATATGATCAAGAAGTAGAAGCTCTTGTAGTAAAGGTACGATATACTTTTAATTTTCTTATATATTGTTGTAACGGTATGTTTTATGGACAATTTTATGATAATTTTAATGTTTTTTTTTATAAGTACTTATACATTTACCTGTCATTACTCGTGTATATAGCTTCCTACTATACATCGTATCTTTTGAGTATCGACCTTTTAATATGCCCGTATTAATCATTTGGGTTATACTCAACTGGCACACTCGGAACACCATAAATACAAAAGAAGTACTTTTGAAGTGCAAAAAAAATCATTTTATAATCTCGTTATTTAGTACTTTACTCAATACTAATTTTAACCTTGTCAAAGGCAGAAGCCATCACAGACAGTTTATCCGTTCCAAATATATATCTTATCATGACTACGATCTTCAAATATGGACAATAGACCAAACAGGCACGTCATAATTAATATTAATATTTTGCTCCTTCAATATTTTGATGCATAAGCTATATACTGCAAACTTTAATCTAAATTAGTTCAGTTGTGTAAAACGGGATTAAACTTACACACACATTTAAACAGGCAGTGGTAGAGCTACACCACACCACCACCAACACCAGTAGCTCTAAACCAGACTCGAACCGGGTAATTACCACGCCCTCACAGATTATCGTTGTGAAACATTAAATAAAGTTGGGATCTTGGTAATTGGTGGTTGACAACGCATCCACATCTTCTCGGGTTGTAGATGTTTATAGGCGTGAGTGTCCACTTAACATCAGGTGGCCCATCTGCTCATTTGCAATCTAATAATATAACAAATACGTACACATATTTTATACACAAATTTTCAGATACAAATCTGAATATATCAATATTTAATATAAAAATAATTAAATTAAAAATAATATTTTTTTTAAGCTTTAATTAATAGTAAACAGTTTTAATAAAAAAAATATCTACTTACTAAGTGCACTTAAAGTTTACCTATGTACTTCGATTATTCCGTTAAACATATAAACATATTCTAGTAAGTTATTTGAAACAAATTAATAACATAACTTACCTTGATAAGTTCAAAACTGCACGTTGATTTATAAATCAAGTATGAAATTAAGCTACGCTAATGTATCTTCATTGAAAATGCATCAATACGATTAGCGTAGGAGCTTTTAAGTTAATTATCGAAATATGTATATTAGTATAATGTTTGAATTGCTAATAATTTCATTTACGTGAACAATAAAGCGTAAAATGGTGTATATTCCCCGTTCGTGAATTTGGGAAATGTTTACTCTCTAATATTTTGGAAATTTACTATCTACCATAGATAAAGTTAGAGAAATTGTGAAAAAAAATACTCCGACGATATATCATTGTATAGCATCGGTGGTTAATAAAACGTGAAGTTCAATCACGTGCCAGAATAAAAGCTTCGTAGTATGTAAATTTTCACGTTTTTGTATACGTTTTTGTCATTTGGACATGTACAACGGTTATTCAGAGGCTTTCATTGTATCTACATACTATTTTTGTTAAATATATGTATATATATATATATATATATATATATATATATATATATATATATATATATATATATATATATATATATATATATATATATATATATATATATATATATATATATATATATATATATATATATATATATATATATATATATATATATATATATATATATATATATATATATATATATATATATATATATATATATATATATATATATACATATGTTTGTAAGTTAATATGCTGTTAATCTGTACTGAGCATCTGATTAATGAATTAATATATATAAAATTAAGTAGTATATAAAATTAAGTATATAAAATTAAGTATATAAAATTAAGTAGTTTAATTTTAATGACTCAAAATATTATTATATATTTCTCATGTCACTAATACTAAATCAAATATGAATATTTAATCAACCCACTTAAGCTATCGATTCAAATTCGATTTACTCAGTCAAAAAGGAATTTCTGAAGGGTCTCTGGCAATTAATACTCAAGCCCACCGGAAATCTCTTTAGTAAATTATAATATCTACTTATACAAAAAAAATATATTATGGCACAGAGGCGTAAGCGTATGCTTGTCTGCTTGTAAGCGCGACGGTTTGTAGGTTTGATTCTCACTTGGGGAAGATGGATTTTTCTATATCAATTTTCTTCACTTTGGAAACTACTCGCCACTCAACACGCAATGCCTCAAAAAAAAAAAGCAGTAACTAAGCAACGGAGTGTTTTATCACTAGGTTCAAATGGTTACTGCAGTTCCCTCTGCCTACCCTGCAATATGCGGGATACAGCATGAAGCTAAAAAAAAGTCTTCTTTCTCTGGCTTTGCCAGCGTCGACAAAGTCATTACAGTGACATAAAACTGTAGTATACGAATACTGTAAGTAATAATAAATAATGTTATATTATAAAGTTTTGGGTTGTCATAAAATTTGCCACCTTAAACCTAAAATCCACGTTTATCATTTCCTAGAGTAACAAAATATTTATATATACCGTCTGGAATATCTGGAATATTCTGGAATAAATCTTATACAAATTTAAAGACCTAAAAATGTATATTTTCCGATGTTCATGTTGAATTTACGCTCAGTAGTCCACTTAGACTTTGGAATTTCATTTACTTATATGAAATTATATATTTATAATTAGCTTTTCCGCTAACTTTTTTATTATTTGAGACTACAATCTACCTTCAGTCGATCCCTTCAGTCCTTCAGTCTTTTTACTGTGCTAGTGTAACAAACAAACACACAAACTCACTCACAAATTTTTAAATTTGTTTTAGTAGTAAAGTAACTTTTCTTTCTCTTAAAAGTTCCTTAGCCTACGAATGAAAATACCTGCTTATTATACCTCCCTTTTTCATTGTTAGGTACACATACACACACGCACATATCTTCACGTTCTATCTCTAGCGGGGTAGTCCGAGGGAACGGAGCGCCAAGCACTACGGTCCCAACATATCTCTTTCGCCTCGTCCACTGTCATTATCCTCTTCATACATGCTCTCCGGAGAGTACTTCTGCTTTTATTTACAATTATATATTTCAATAAGAAAGTACTTGTTTCAAAAACTCGTGGACTAAGAATCGTAAAGTAGAGCATTCAAAGACATGTTGAATTCATTTCAATTTCAATCTTCAAATTCAATCAAATCATCATATTTTAACGTACTAGATTAAATAAAAGAACATAATATATTCCTAACATGCCCCGATATCGAACCCACTAACACCGTGTTTACAGTCAAAAACTAATGAAGCTTCTGAAGCGCCAATTGCTATAATATTCTCTACAGATTACAATTTACATAGCGGTGTTTTACTGCCACACATACGTAATGAGATGCCAATAATTAGATTTATTATCGCAATTAGGTCTGCATTATTCACTTAGATAGTAAATGTTTAATATGTAATACGCTTACTAGGTTTCTAGTAATAACATAATAGCTTCGTATTGAAACTAAGGTGTAATAAATTGTTTCATAATTGATGAACATTTGATGTGTTAGATATCCCAGTAATGCCAGCTTTAAATTAAGCTTTTAATAATTTAATAGTTTTTAAATTATAAGGACTGTTATACGAAAAAACAACTTAAAGTCGAAAGTGTACCAACCAACCAACAATTTATTAATTTTTCTTTGTTTCCCACCGTCCATTTTCTACCTTTTGAAAGGATTTCTGTTATTCCTTCGTCTAATTCTTTTATTTTTAATATTACCTTACTTTACCTTACTAAATAAATAGTAAACATAATATGTATATTATAATTAAGTCAATATGTGTTAAATATAGTAATGTATATTTATGATTTTATTTATTTGTTTAGATTTTCGAAGCTCGCGATTTGCCAATTAAAGACGTATCAGGCAGCAGCGACCCTTACATCAAGGTGTTCTTGTTACCCGACAGGAAGAAGAAGTTCCAGACTAAAGTCCATCGTAAGAATCTCAATCCAGTGTTCAATGAGACATTTTTGTTTAGGTAAGCAATAAAATATTTTCTTTTTGATTCATGATTCGCATACATTAAAGACAAACAACAAGAAATAAATAATCTGCCTTTTAAGATATTTGGGCTTAAGTGGCGACACACAGACAGCGCTGTGTCTTCTCTTGTGTATTGCAGGAAAATTGATGCGTTTGAAGGTGTATAAAATTCACAACTGACGTTTACAGTCACACGCCTCTCTTAGCGCCACGATGGCTTACTTAAAGTTTTATTTCATCTAACAAAGTTACTTTGGAAGCGCTTAGTAAAGAACTGAAATGTAATAAATATGTTGTAGTTTTAGTTTTCATTAAAAATATATACCGCTATTGTAAATTTTCAATATCGAAATATAAAAAAATCACTGTTAATAATGTCTTAGTTACTTGTTTTCGAGGTTACAGGAAAATATTAAATTATGATAGCTAAAATACAATTAATTTTTATTTAATTAGAAAGAAAATCTTTGAACTCACAGAAGTAATATTAATAGACGGTGACAATTTATTACAAAAAAGCTCAAACGTCCAACGCTTGCTATAGAAGTTCAAGTTACTGTATAATTAAATATAAAATGAATTCTTTATTAAAGTATTCTCTAAGCTCGAAAGCACATCAACCTTTGTTCTGTGCTTTGGAATATAAGTAATATTATATTTATTTAAAACGAGACGGTAATATGAGATTTACCTTAACCAAGCTATATAATTCTTTTTATTAAATTTTTATAGTGAGACATATTTGACAAAAATTTAGTTAACTGCTATAGACATTAATACAAATACGAGTAATTAGCCATTTTAATAAAAAATATTGTGAAACATCTATTTTTTATTTCATCCTATTGTTTTGTGTCTTTCGTAAATTATAATTATTTTTGTACTTTAAAGGCTTTTCTCAATATTTCCGTTAAATAAGCTCTACTTTTTGTATAGTTTATTTTTACTATAGTTTTATCACCCATGTTGTCTAATTAAAATAGATAAGAGTTTTTACTGACATCATATGTTTTAAACGTCAACGTTAAACTTGGCTACAGTTTTCCTCAATAAATTGATTACTAGGCACTACTTTTTTTAGCCAAACATTTATAGTTTTGTAATATTAGTAAATGAAATACACTCACTAATATGTAACTGAAATTTTTTTTTTTTTTTTTTTTTTTTTTTTTTTTTTTTTTTTTTTTTTTTTTAGCTTCACGCTTTATCCCGCACATGGCAGGGTAGGCAGAGGGAACTGCAGGAACTATATAAGAACCTAGTGTTAAGACACTCCGTTACTTAGTCCCTGCTTACTCTGTCCCCTACTTACTGAAATCTTTGATAAATATAAAAGAAAATAAAAAAAGCCTGCAACTTTCCTAACAATCCACTACTAAGAGCCGATAAAAAGAAACTGCTTAAGATGATTAAAACAATCAACCATTAAAATCTTAAATGAGAAAAGCTAGCGTTAGATTATAAAGTTTTGCAAGGATGCACTTCCATTAGCGGAGTAACTACTTTATGACGTTCTAGGCTTCGAGTTGGTTCGCAGGCATTATGGATATGGGAATTAATTAATGGAAAATTAAAACCTACATCCATTATATAAATATCTGGTTTTTTAATTATATAATATGATTTATATGAGTTTTATAGTATTTTGAAAGCGGTTTTTAATGTTTTCTGAAGGAAGAGATCTAATTTAATAAATGTAAAATTGAAAGTGTTATTTTTGGTCAATTTATCATTTTTTATAATAAATTTGTCTTTAGGTAGAGTACAATACGGTACGTTTTGAATTTTTTTTCTACATAAATGCTAATGTCATAAATAAGTAGTATCAGAATTCAATGTAACTTGCTACGCGAGTTTCAAGAGGTTTGGGTTCAATTCCAATATGTGAAAATATTGTTACTTTTAAATAAATATTTTTTTACTTTGTATTTATTTAGCACTTACACAAATATTTGCTGCTTATACTTTATTAATAATTATTTTTCTCCTAGCGTTCCCTATGAAGAGCTACGCCAACGTTACCTGCAATTCTCCGTGTACGATTTCGACCGCTTCAGTCGTCACGACCTCATCGGCCATGTTGTACTTAAGGGATTATTGGAGTCAGCTGATTTGCATCAAGAGATTGAGTACACAATGAATATACTAGCACCACCTCAGGTAAATTGTTTGTAATATATTTGTTAAGCGCGTGAAGTTACATACATAGAACCTGAAGTTAATACAATGAGTTAATACAATGATAATAAACACAACTCCGCAGTATAAGTTACTGGTGTGGAAGACTTTTATGATTATTTAAGTGTTAATGTACACTGATTATAGAATAATAATTAAAGAAAACGTATATTTTAAATAGTAATTTTGAACGCAGCATTTTAATTCGGATTGTATAGAACATATACATACAGTTAGGTTAGCAATGCCACATGCATATACAAATAAAGAGTATTTTTCTAATAACAAATGCACATGTACTCTTTGCACAAATGCGTAAAACATTATAGACTAATTACTAGAATTCTTTATATTGTGAAAGCACGTCTTATACAAAAATAAATCTTTGTACCATGCTATTGTGACGTTCTTGAGTTACGCTCAACTGTACAAATGACACGCAAAGCGCGGCTATTTTTCGTGACGCGGAGATATGTGGCAGGACTACTTTTGAACGTAACCTAAAATAAATTATAAATATTTGTATTCATAAGACAAGGTGTTCGTAAATGCTTAACGTAATAAAATTTAATATATTGCATAGTAAAAAATATCCCATGTATTTGTTTTTAAAAAAAGTTTATTTGATAAAAATTCATTCATTGATGTCGTTTTGTATGATAGAAAATGAGTAAGCGTTTCAATTTCCATTTCGAGTTGTCAAAAAATTATATATATTTCTATACATACAGTATTATACTGGAGTACTGTTATTAAAAATAGCGAATCATCGAATCGAATAATTCAAATTTGAAATATTCCAATCAATCATTATGTAAAGTCCTTTTACGTGTTAAATCTGGGTCGAGCTGTCATTAATCACCTATTGACCCAACATCCAACTCTCGAAGAAATTCCTTGTATTATTCACAAAGGATCGAATGTTGGCGGCATTAGCTCTATTTTATTTGTACGTAAATTTAAGATGATTATCAATATATAAAGTCTTTTTTATGATAGTTGCTAAATGACATATTATGATATTATACATATTAATGACATTAATGACATTATTCCTACCAAATTTTATATGTATAGTTAGGAGAGATTTATAAGAAGAGTCTTTTATACCGTAAAGGCAATGAAATTATGTTATTTAGTCTTGTTGCATGCAGAAAATTGTTCATACCCTAAATTATTGTTATTAAATGATTTATACCATTTAATGCAATTGCTTTAAGCTATAAACTACAAACTGTCCGAATACACTCGAAATATATGGTCTATATGTTTTGATATCTGATGATACTTTAAAAATTAACTTTAACCACTTCTATATATTGTTGACGCTCTCTACAAATTAAAGTTAAGACAGTGTGGCTTTTTATGCCCAAAAAATTATTAAGAACTTTTTATCACAAACAAGTGTTATTTATATCTATTTGGTTGTGTTACAATTAGATTGACTTTCTCTTGATAGACGTGTCGCTGATCGACAGTCAAATTCAAAGTCAAATTCAAATAATTTTATTTAAAATAAAAATACATGATTCATTTTTTGAACGTTGAAAACTTTATCACTGAACTCAGCATGAAACTCAGCGGGACACTTTTTTTTAATTTTAAATGGTCATATATATTATAACCTATAAATAATATTTATGAAAATAGTTAATTTTAGGAACTTTAACTTTATATTTTCTCTTTTTATACAGGAAAAGAAAGATCTTGGAGAGCTTATGCTATCTCTGTGCTACTTACCCACTGCTGGTCGACTCACAGTAACTGTCATCAAGGGAAGGAACTTGAAGGCGATGGACATAAATGGATCATCTGGTACGTTGTATATGATAGGGAAACACCGGTAGAAAGATTATATGTATAGGTGAAAAGTATATCGATATCAAAAATCAAGAATTTAAATTTAATTTTTCTTTGTCCAATTTGACTAAAATTTAGTAATTAAATTAATAAAGAAAAAGAACTTTAATATTTTTGTAAAAAACGTAAACGTTTTATATTTTTTTAAGAACATACACGCATACATACATATACATACATATGTACATACTTGAAGTTAAAATACAGTCGGGTATAAATTACACGTTATCAACTTTACAAAGTTTTGTGTTTCAAAAGTTCGCAGGGAAGTAATTAGGGAATTTGAAAATTGTATTTTATCGTGGAAATTTAGCTTAAGATATCTTTTTAATGTTTGTGATTTACGTGGAAAAGATAAGGTGGAAATTTATGTATACATATACATATATATTATACAAGCCTTTTTATACAAGCTTTTCTTTCACCTTACACTTTTACTTCACCCATGTCAAGAATTTTGTATGGCATATGATATATTGTAAGTGCTTTCCCTTTTTCTCTTTTTTTTGTTTTCTTTCGGGTGTGAGATTAATGCTGTTTGAAAAAAATCTAAAAAAGCTTTACACTCCACATATTTAGAATCGAACCGATAAATGAAATTATCACGATATATGTAAATAAAAAAAATATCATTGTAATATTAATAAAAATAATTCATAAATAACTCTGGAATTTAATCTCACAATTATAAAATCTAGAGACAATCTATAAATCAATTTATTGTGTCAATTACGACTATAACGAAATTATAAAATACTTTTATTAAACTAACCCCCACCCGAAATGTTTCTCCATATTCTAGAATAAACTGAGAATTATTTAGACAGTTTAATATATTTTAACATTTTAAGCTTATTTCGGCTTGTTTCTCATGGACTGCAGAAGTGAGCATCCGTGACCTACTTAGTTTTACTTCAAGAACATGTTACTGTACAAACGTACTTATGTCCTTGTATAAGAAATTTCAGAAAAACATCTGTTTTTTTTAATCTTTGTTTAGAAATATATAAATGTATGTATGTATCTACATACATACATTTATATATTTCTAAACAAAGAAATATATTATGTTTTATAAATGCTATGCGTAATACATTCGCCTTTATCTTAACGTTGTGTCAATATAGTATAAAAATTATAAGTTATTAAGAGGACCTTCGTAACGTAGAAGCGCAGCGTATGTCTGTGAACGCGACGGCTTGTGGGTTCTATTCCCATTCGGGGAGAGTGGATTTTTTCATTTCCATTTTCTTCGCTCTGGCATATAGGCAAGCGAGGGGTTTCGCCACTGAACATCCAAGGTCTCAAAAAGCCGAAAGCAGGGAACAGAGTGTCATAGCACTAGGTCCCCATGGTTCCTGCAGTTCCTTCTGTATATCCTGCTATATGTGTGATAGAGGATGAAGCTAAAAAATTAATATTAAAACTATTTTAAAGTACTTATATTAAAAATAATATTACTAAATAATGTTTAACTGTACATTAGTAAAACAATTGGAAAAAGGTATAAACAAAACTTTTTATTCTTTAGATCCCTATGTGAAGATTTGCCTAATATGCCAAGGAAAGAGAATAAAGAAGAAGAAGACCACAGTGAAGAAAAACACGCTGAGTCCAGTTTACAATGAAGCTCTGGTATTTGATCTACCTGCAGAAAATGTATACGACGTTACCCTCCTCGTTAAAGTCATCGATTACGATTTGTAAGTTATTTTATTGTAAATATATGATAATTTGCTATGTAGTAATATATTTAAAATATATTAGCGCTCTTCTACTTTCACTTGAAAGTGCCTTTTGATGTGGCTATAAATATTAATATTAATCTTGAAAATGTTATACAATAATAAAATTGTACTGTACAGTTATAAAAATACACATATTGTTTACATTGTACATAATGTAGGCTCTGTACGTTCCCATCGTATTAATTAAAAAAATAAAAATAAAGAAAACTTATATAAATACTTTGAACTCAGCGGGAAAGAAAGTAACTTATCCATATGGACAGATTATGACTTATAAAATTCATATACTCATATGATGAGGTATTGAACGTTGATCGAAATCAATAAGTATTTATGTGTTTAGGCTAATTGGCTAATTATAATTAACATTACATTCGAGGTTCTGTATATTTTTGTGAAATATATAAAATATATGTCAATATTACTTTTAAATAAATATTATTAAAGTAAATCACCAACTCCATTACTTTGAAAATATAAACAAAGTGAATTCGTTATTCTACTAACGAGTAGAATACAAAATTCATATAAAAAGCACACACTGTAATCTGGTCTACATATCATTAAAAAAGGATAATCCATTCAAAGTCGATAAATTGAAGGTAGTTTACTCGGAACGGTCATAAAGCCCCCATTGATAAGTTTCAATAAAGCTCCGCTTAAAATTTTCGAATAAAATACATGTATCATTTTGAAATGAAATGTTATATAAAAGAAATTTCATTTAGTTATTTTAGATATATTTGTAGGTAAGTTGAAATTTTTGAAATATAATCGTTTATTTTAATATAATTATATAAGTACTCAATTACTAATATGGAAAAATATGTGAAATACAATAATCTTTATTAATTCAAGTTTTCGTATTTATTATATATAGCTAAATTTAGACATTTTAGTGGATTTCTTTAGAGGGTTTGAAGAGGGTTAGTATAACTAAATTTAGACATTTTAAAAGGTTTATTCAGAGGGTTTGCAGGCGATTAAAGTGTCATAAGGTTCTTATGGTTCCTGCGGTTCCACCTAACCTACCCTGCTATGAGCGAAATAAAACTTTAATCTAAAATCAAATATAAACCAAAATCAAAAGCAATGATATAATAAATGTTTTAACAAAATAAACACTCTTATATAATAACAATATGATAAAACTGAAATTCCTTCTCAGGATTGGACCAAACGAGCTGATCGGTTGTACGGCGATAGGCTCTTCACTCATCGGCATCGGTCGCGACCACTGGCTCGAGATGTTAGACAATGCTCGCAAGCCCGTCGCTCAGTGGTATTCGCTGAACAAGAGTCCTCCTACGAATATCAATCTGCCTACTAACGATCAGCAAAATACTCCACTGAATTGTTTAAATTCAAGGTAGGAATATTACAATAGGTATTTTAAAACTATACAAATTTTATAATTTTCTATACTTTTATTTTTCAAAACTATATATATATATATATATATATATATATATATATATATATATATATATATATATATATATATATATATATATATATATATATATATATATATATATATATATATATATATATATATATATATATATATATATATATATATATATATATATATATATACATATATATATATATATATATATATATATATATATATATATATATATATATATATATATATATATATATATATATATATATATATATATATATATATATATATATATATATATATATATATATATATATAAGTATTCATATATTTTGACATCTCTCCATTACAATATAAATTCTTTGTTTGATTTTTTAACCAAACTAATATTTTACTATTGACTAAGAATAAGAAAGATATTTTTGTGGAAATATAAAAAAATAAACAAAAATATTCATGAATATTGATAACTAAAGTGGACCGTCGTATCGTATCAATTTACATTTTATTTATTTAGAGAAAATGTATTGAAATAAAATTACAAATTTAAATTCACAGATTTGCAGCATTTCCATAAAAATATGATATAACAGTCGTCATTGTCAAGTTAAGATGTATTTGAACTACGACTACAATTTTGTTACGATGGTTTTTAAATTTTATGTCTACATTAAAGTTATTTATATTATGAGTAGGTTCAAATCTTAAAGTTTTTTGTACGACGACGTACTATATATAGTGTAGTGTCAATCTGTTATTAAGAAAAAAAAGAAAAATATCTAAAGAAAAATAATTTAGCTTGTAAGTTAAAATATTTTTTTCTTGACAGATGAAGAGACGACACAATCGAAGTGGTAACAACTGACCGAGCGCAAGTTAACGGAAACTACGGTTTCTCACGTTGCCAAACATTTAGTAGTAATATTAGAAGTTCTACGGTTGTATGTCCATTTACTATACATGAATGTTAAATGATAAATACGTTGAAGTAGAAAATTAATAGATGTTTTTTTTAAAGTATCCACTGGTCTTATATGGTAGAGTCTCCCCTTTCGCTTTACCTGCCCATGCAATTTATCTGTTTATATAATGTTTTTATAATGCTTACAGCTTTTTTACAAGGTGTTACTATTTACGCACACTTCAATTCAAGACTTGGTCGTATCATGTGTATAATAAATATGAGTATATATTAATTGTTGTTATATAAGGTAGAACATATTTATTAACATATATACATAAATATATGTTGTGTTAAATTCATATCACTCACTCAGTTCAAAATCGAATGTGTAACATTCTTTTAGTGTCTGACAATAAGTAGATGGAATTTCTAAAATATATTTTATTTTCGCACAAATTCAAAAAATAATAGCGTTTTTAACCTCTATATAAGATAAATAAATGAAGCTTTAAATCGTATTAACGTAATTTGGTGTTAAAAATCAATTCGAATTACTAAAGTATTTATAATATATATATGTGCTTGTTGTGTCATCTGTTTATAACATAGTTATATATAAGTGTATGTAGACGCTTCAACATTTCGATACTCATATTCTTGTTATTCTTTTTATATCATATATAGAATATTTTTTATATGATTTTTTTATTTCAATTAAATAAAAAAATATAAAATATAGTTTTAAAGGTGTTTTAAGTTGGAATGTTGCAAAACGTAAGCGTTGTACTTAAACTATTATGAAAAAATTACATATTATAGATTAAGTGATTATAATATATTATCAATATATACTGTAGTATACCTTACTTTTAACTGAAGAACTTTAAATGGATTTCAAAGAGTTATATGAATAAGATATATTTCATAAATATAATGTCCAATATTTGTAATTTGAAAAATGAAAAATTTATAAAAATGTGTCATTTATTGTAAAAAGAAAAAAATCGAAGTTCTGGATTCAAATTCTGCATTGAAGTAGCAAAATATACTCATATAAAAAATGCTAATATGTATCTATTTATATTTAACGTGGAAAATGTAAGAAGGTTAAAATTTTTTTTTACCAATTAAAATGAACGATTATTTTCTTATTTTCTAAACTAACTGAACCAAAATCTTTGCTTAAAAAAGTTAAAGAAACATAATATTGCATGTATATTTGTTTAAAATTGTCAAAATAGGCACATATGTAGAGTACGGTACAGTACTATAACACTATCAACACTTCGACAGTTTTACGACAGCTTGATTTTCAAATGCCACGTTTATGCCAGTAAATTATTAAACAATAATAATATTGGGAAAAAAGGTAAAAAGTTTCCCGTTTCCGGGCAATAAAATTGTTAAATTTAAATTTGGGAGTGTATACAATTATTTTTTTTGTGCTCTAAGGGATTATATAGGAATACAACGTATAAAGGGAGTACGTGTTCATGCTTCTTGCTATTTTGAGAAATTTGACAGACGAAACAGATGAAAGGACAAAAAGAAATCTTAAAAGGTTTCCTTTTGAGATACGAAAAATTATACAATCTCTTAAACAATGTACATTTTCTAATAACACAGCATTACCTTGAAAATTGTTTCAGAACATATTTCGTGGAAGTTATGAATACTAAATTATTATTCATACATGCATTCAGAGTTGAGATAAAACAATAATATTACATTTTGCAATTCAAATGTACGTATACGTTATATACATATATCATCAAGACAAAAAATTAAAGAGAGAATACAGTGATTTGACACTATATCAACGCCGTAGAATAAAAAAAGTATCGGCTTACTAAATTGTTTTAGTTTAATTATTGTACAAATATTGTGTTGTTGAGTGGAATCTGTATTAGAAACAATATTTTAATTACATTTAAAATTTAAATTTTGAAAATTTATAACGTAGGTGAGATTTTTTTAAGTAGTAACAAATTTTAAGTTATTTTTGACTTACTTATATCCTACACGACTTGGAAATGGCAATTTCAAAATAAATACAAAATAAACGTCTAATACAAGTTACGTTAGACTTTAAGAATTTGACTGAATTTAATATCAAAATTTAATATTGAACAAATTAAAGCAAATTGCTATATTAACTTTTAGTTTTTTTAGTAAAGAAATACAAGAAGAACCTTTGACTGTAAGCTTGGCGATTGGACTCGCCGAGTGGGACTGAGGAAAATTAATTATTTTAATTATTTCGCTTTGGTAACAAGATCTCTTATCTGTGTTGAAAATTGGTTGGAAAATTAGAGTGTCTTAAAACTACAGTGTCTTTGCAGGGAGCTAAAAAAATATGAACCATAACATATAGTACGTATATAATGTATAACATATTACGGTGATATCCTCTGTCAACATACTACTTTGTATCAACATTGTTTCAATGGAAGTTTAATGAAAAATCGATTATATACACGTGGATGCACTAAATTACTTTAGAGTGCACTGTGAAATCTTTTACGCTTAATTCAATAGTCTTCAATCAAAATGATTAATGATCGCTATAAAGGAGTATACAGACAGTTTTAGTCAAGAATAGCAGAGTCATATTTTATGGTATAGCAAGCCACACATTCATCAAATATAAATAAAGTAAATGGAAAATTAAAATTTTTCTACTGTGTTTAGTTATCTATATTATTAGTAAATATATGAATATGTTGGATATTGTAAGCCTATATCTAGATAAGGAATGTTATAAAATTAGTGTTGATTATACCTACATATATAATACTATATAATAATCAAACTGTCCACAGTACAATGGAAAAATTAACATATCGATGTTTAGTTTTGTTTAATATCTGTGGATAATGTTTTTGAAAGTAGTTTAAATATGACTATTATTTTAGAAGTAGTATAGAATATAGTGACGCATTGTGTTGTTATTTTGATCTAGTTGTTAGGCTTGATGGTCTAATTGTTTGTGAAACTGCTTATTCTGCAATATCTGGGGTTGGATTTGCGCAATTTTATTTATATGGCACTTAATTTTAATTAACATATATCTATATAGTACTAAAATGATTCATATATAAAATTGTATAGATGCTGGATGTTTTTTTCATGAAATGAAAGCGAGGTTTCATTTTTTTATCGTTTACGGAAACAAAATTGCAGGCTATAGTATATAGCCTATGCAATGCAATATTTATTACATAATTACCATCCTACTAAATCATTTATATAGCGACCTCAAGCTATCAGTGCGTCTCTATTTTCGACACTTCTTGTTCTATATAGCCATTAAGCATATGAAAGCTGTTAGAGCTTTTTAACAGAATATCATTGAAAATGTATGTGAATATAAAAAGATAAGATAAAATTGTGTCTTTTTCATATAGCTTGTGTACCTTTCTTTTTCTATTTCATGAAATGTATTGAATGTACTATTGAGTCTGGACGAGAGATTATTTTTGTATGGATAGACTTGGTACTTTAGTCTTTATACTGTAAATCTGTCTATAATAAGTACTTGTACTGGTTTATGAATAAAATGTTGACATTTTTATTATGTGGATTTTATTTATATTTACTAAAACAAGTCATTATCATATATATCTCTCACACTAAAACGTTATTGAATCACAAATATTGATAGCTAGGAAATTGCGAGCTTTGTAAGCTTTTATTATATTAATTATAAAAAGCCCTTAAAAAGCATTAAGAAATGAAGTTTATAGGACAAAGTAAAATATATTTCGAGCCTAAATATACTATTACATTTAATCTAAGAGACCAAAGTAAATTCGGTTAGACTGTTATTACTATGTTTTCGAAGTCACAAGAATAATATTTGCTTTCTATTAACACTGTTAGACATTTGATACATTGTATGTCGCGTTTCTGTTCTTTTATATGGGATGGTTTGGGTTCGATTCCTACTTTAGGGTATGTTTATATACAATAATTTTAATATGTTTTTAAAAATTTAAGTTCCTTAAGCATTTTTTGACTTTTTTCACAAAAATCTGTTGATGGTAAAATTTTAGACAGTAGAAAACCGTGGAAAATATTCTCATACTTTATTTCAAACAGATGTTGTTTATACGCTAGGATGAATTGCGAGATCAAAATTTGAAATTTCAATATATGTATTTGTACTTCTAGTTTATAATTTTAATATTTATTTGTATTATATTTTCAAAAGAAGCTCTTACATTTATATTCGTAGCAAAAATATTTCTGCATTGTGTATTATGTTTTATGTGTATGAATGTGTGTATGAATGTATGTACGTCTGTATGAGTATATGTATGAATATGTATAATTAACCAGACAGATCGTAAGATAAATTAAAAAGGACTATTAAGGAGGTAATTTTTGACAATTTTTATCTTTTAAAAAACAATCAAGATTAAATTCTTTGAATACCTTAATTAACAGTTTTTTAGCTTCACGCTTTTTTAACAGGAAAGAAGAAAAGAAATGTTACAATACTCAACTAAAATCAAGCGTACCGAAGACATTTTTACAAAAAATCAAGTAAGTAAGTAAATAATTGTTTTATTGAAATAAATATTCCTCATACACAGAAAAAGTTGCACACCGTCCGCTACACTTTATCCAATATTTAAAAATTTGTGTATATTCTCTATGATGGCAGGTATTTTTAGTTTGATTTTGTAGCTTTAATAATTGAGCAAAAAATCCGAATTGCGGTGTTGAGTTCCACCACTCAACATTCAATGCCTAGAAAAGGTGGAAAGCAGAGAACGGAGTATCTTAACACTAGGTTCCCACTGTTCATGCTGTTCTCTCTACTCATCCTCCCATAAGCGGGCATAGTAAAGTGTGAAGTAAATAATAAAAATTGTATAATATTTTTTTTACATCATAAATTTGACGTTTAAAAATAAAACCAAATATTGTGATATCGCTCCACACATTTAAAGTGTTACACAAAATTTTAGTAAGTGTTACTTTACGAGTAAGTGGTACGGAACAGATGCCACTGTCTCACTAATTGCTTATTACGGTACAAAATACACGCGCTTAACGTAATTATGATATGTGTACATTGTCTTCTGTCGTGTTTGTATTATAGATGGAAAGCTTCCACTTAGCTTAAAAACACATACCTCGATGAATTGTTTATAAAAATATATCAAAGAACAAAATATGGAACATTGCTTTATTTTGATCAACAAGATCAAAACACTCTGTTATCTGCTCTCCATTTAAACTCTTAACATGGTTCATGTTCAAGGGAAAATTGGAAATAAAAATGCCGATTTGGTGTCCATCTGACTACTATGGAGCTAAGTTTTGTACTAAGAACTACGTAAATATGGACGTATAATAAAGAAATAACATTAGGGAATTTGTCATATATGTATGTCGTTAACATTACGTCAACACTGACTTCGTAATGTAGATGCGAAACAGAAATGTAGGTTAAGTAAATTACAAATATTACGTGCTTAAGATGAATACATTTGCTAGAAACTGTTTATTATCACGCAGTAACCCGTTATATACGGGTTACTGCGTGATAATAAACAGGGTAATAAGCAGAGTAGGGAAACTTAGTGTTAAGGACACTCGTTACTGGCTTCGGCCTTTTTAGAGATAACATGTCGAGTGGTGGAATCTAACTACGACAGCCCAATTCTGTTTCTTGATGGTCTGGTCTTGAAATCTAATATTATATTGTGCTCTTTCTATGTCAATTTTGTATATGAATAAAAATTGAAAAATTATTTATTGCTATTATTGAACACTGACTGAGCCATTACCGTTACTCCCACAATATACGTCAATCCCACAATGGAACAAAGATATTGAGTGTTGCATAGTTAAATTATGTACAATTACTGAGTAATTACTACAATGTAAGTGGTAGAGCCAAGCTCAAGTAACACCAGTGGTTCAAAAGAACCAGGCTCGAATTGTGAAATTACTAGTGTTTCACAGAATGCCCTCGTGAAACAGTAGCTTATTAATGCCGCTGTGTCAGTGTCAGTTATGAAAGCCCATAAATTGAGGTTGGTCTGGGTATTTACTTAGCAACGCTTCCATATCCTCTCATGTTATGGATGTTAATGGAAAAGGGTATCCACTTTACAACAGGCCTTCTTCAGGCCGTTTGCCATCTTGTAATATATAAAATATAGCCTACAAAAAATTAATAAAAGAAAGAAATGACCGAAATAAAAAAAAGAAATCTTTAAACATATGTATGTAAATAGCTCACAAATTGAACATATTGTACATATTGAACATTATATTCAATATTAACTAGAAATCGTTGTCATGCTATTTTAATTAGTCACTGCAAATAAACGGGTACACTCTGTAAAGGAATACTAGAGTACGATTAGCAGGTAATAATAGTTCGAGCATTAGTTCAAGTATCAAAGGAGCTGAAATTCATTACGTACTACTAGGAATTACTTCTGTCGTATATTTATCTACTTTATAATTTACTGTGAAATGACATATTTCAAGAGAAGGATTTTCTTCAATAATAGCTTCACGCTTTATTCAAAGCGGGTTAGCTAGAGGAAAGACATTGCCAAAGGCTGCGATCTTCCTCGTTCGTTAACTTCACCTTCTTCGGAGGATTCTCCTAAAAATAATAGATTTTATAGTATAAATAAATTGAATATATATATATGATAAGTTATTCAAAAAACTTAAAAATAATTAATAATTCTATGAGAAGTAAAAAATGGTTTTCTACTAGTTAATTATTATTTAATTATTTTTATGCATCTGTTTTAGAAAGCTACATGAACTTTCAAATTGAAGTATCTTTGTACTAGATTATTTTTGGCTGCTATGCAGGGTACATGTGTTATAATAAAAAAATAAAAATTTATTCAAACGAAGCAAAAGTCTTGAAGTAGTATTAGTATCTTTGATTACGAAATACTAATTGATCACCAGGTAGATCAGCTGTATTGAGTCTCGGGAGTCGAGCTTTGTAAGCTACAACTAATGAAACCTAGGAATAGGAAGTAAGATTCATTCGTCCTCTATCAAAGGCCGCCTGCCGTGTAATATCTGAGATTACTAGAAATTAAGTTGGAGGTACATTTAGTTGAAATATTTTAAGTATAAAATGTTTTATATTACTTATTTATTTTTTAATTTACTAGAAATTATTAAAAATAAATACAAGGCTATGATAACACAGTAAAATAGAGCGAATGAAAATTTTAGTTTTGTAATGACATGTGGTGTTAGGTTATTCATTACGCAATAACTCAAGTTCGTTAGATGGTGGAAAGAATTGTTCATAATAAGTCGTAAATTATTTAGTCAATATATAGAGAGAACAGAAGTGATAATTGTTATTTTTTTATTTTTAACACCGAAATATACGTAGACCATACACTTGGAGCGTATTCGGTTGGAGATTGTATGTAAATTGCATTAAATGACATGAATAACCTAAGTAGTTTCCTTCCAACACGGGACCTTGCTAACACGCAACTACCATGATTGACACGATTACATTGCTTTTATTCATTATTTATGTCATCTCAAATTACCCTATTTTATAAGAGATTCCTAGTAAATATAGTAATATTTTATGACATTTTAAAATATTCAAATTATTGTTACTTAACTATGTTATATTTACTCTTTGTTAGCTGTACTTTGTATTCTGCCAGTAGAGCCAGGTCGACAGGGTAGGCAAGAAGTCTAGTGTGTCTTAACACTTAGCTATTTTACGCTTTATTTTCTAAACATTGCGTGTTGAATGGCGGATTTAAACGTTTTAACCTGTAACTTGAGCAAAGTGAATTTATTTCCACAAGCGAGAATCAAACCCACAAACGGTGCCTTACAGTCAAATGTTGATCCGATGCAGCACGATTACCTAAAATAGATGGACCGTAACATATATACTATACTAAGTTTACGTAGAACAAACATTTAGTTGATTACTTTTGAAGTTTCGAAACTAATTTGTATGTAAACTTCACTGGACCTAATGAAGCGAAAGTTTGTAAATAATTGAAAAGAAGATGCATTTTAAAGTTCAAATTAAAACTAGAAATGTCTAAAAGCTGCAAATGTTTAATCAAAATTGAACTTTCTCTTTATAAATTAAAAGTTTACTTTTATATTGAAATGCATAGAATTGAAGGTTTTTACGAGGAAAAACATAATGTGTGACAAAATGTCTAACTATAATTGCGTGGGTTGTAAATTGCTTTTTATTCGCAATTCTTTCGACAAAGTGCTGCGTTGATTTGCTCAACACAATATCCCTAATATTGGCGAAATTTTAAAGCTGGAGTAAGTAACAATCGCTTGCCGGATACAGATATATTACCACAAGGTTGTGTTTAATGTCAAGATCATGTGTTTAACATCATAATTTTAATAGAGAAGACGTTGGGTGACTTTCTATCTTCTTTTTTAACGGTTATAAAAGTTTTGAAGTCTCGATAACTTACATATGCCGACAGGATACAGTATGCTCTATTTGCAGGAATTTAGGGCAATATGCAGCTATGGACCTTAGCCTACTTGTAACCACAGATTACAACAATTTTTTTTTTATATTATCCGGGTAGATGACTCCACTCCACCTGATGGTAAGTGGAAGTGGAGTCAGTGGAGTGGAGTGGTGGAATTTACAGTGTTCGAAGCATTTGGTTTAAAAAAATATACACTGAATAAACATTAATCGTTAAAATAATTTCATTTAAAATGCATAAAAGTCATAAAGCCTCATTTAAAAATATAAAGATTTAATTTAGAAAAAGAGAAGAAACTGTTTAGCATTCCATGGATTCACCGTGCGGGTGCCGGGCCCATCGCGTTGTAGGAAGAGGAGCTCCGATCAGCGCTTGGGACTTGCGACCCAAGTGTAGGTTTAAAGAGGCTTTAAAATGCATTAACGCTCACCTTCACTGTCTGAGCTCCTCCCACTACCTAACCAAATTCGAAACGATTCCGCTAATGCCGCCTTTGAAGTACGTTCTAGAAATGTATTAGTAATCGTTCTAGACAGGCCGAGATCTTTTAGTAAGCTAAAGAGAGATTTCGCTATTATACCTCTCGCTCCTACTTCCACCGCGTATGAATTTACTCTAAACCTATTCCTGGTCAGTTCGTTAGTAAGCTCGAAATATTTATTAAGTTTAAAGTTATGATTTTTAGGGATATTTGTCTCCCACGGAACTGTAAGTTCTACCAGAACTACGCGTTTTAGGTTTCGAGAATAAAGAAAAATATCCGGTCTGGATGACGAAACACCAATGTCGTCAGGGATTTTATACTGTTTCTCATACGTGTCCATCAAAAGAGTCCAATCAGGAGCGGGATCTAATATTGAGAAAGGTTTTTGCGTTTTTTTTTAACAGAACCTTCTTTCACAAACTCTATTAAACGTTTGCTGGTTGTAATGTTTCTCTGTGCTCTTGCTACTGAAAGACGGCTTCACGTATGATTTCTAGTACCTTGTCATGGCGCCGCGAGTATTGACCACTTTCTAAGAGTACCCTACACCCCACCAGCATATGTTTAGCTGTCCCCACTGCCTCTTTACAGATGTAGCAAGATTTATCGGTAGCTTTACCCCATCTTACTAAATTACTTTGATCTGGAAGAGTCATTTGGAACGCATTCAGGTAGAATTTTATTAGTGCTGGAGACCAGTCATGAATTAGGGTGCGCCATTTTAAAGCTAAAGGGATACAGAATTCTCCCAGAGTTAGCCACTCGTTTTGCATTTCTAAGCCCATTGCGTGCACCTTATACTTATCATTCTCGTCTTAAAATTTTTAGATTATTGTGACATTTTATGACACACGTGGAAACTTTTAGTATAAATTTGTCCTGTAATGTTATAATGTTAAATAATTCACTTGGTTCATGATTATGAAGGTAAACACGCAAATACTGAATTGAAAAGATGTTTTATTTATATACAGCACTCTATATATCAAGAAAGGTCAATGTCAATGGGTATAGTACATCACGTTAGTCGCTTCGAGGTAACTTATTGTACCTACGGTTGCAGCTAGCTCAGGCACTGTGCCACACAATTTTAATTTAACATAGTTATTTGTATATATTTAAATTTGGTTGCTCAATATTTATACTAAGAAATATTTGTGTATCGCGACGGTTTATGGGTTCGATTCCCACTCGCGGAAGATGGACTTTTCTATTTCATTTTCTATTTTCTATGGAAACTAGGCAAAGCGTGGCGTTGAGTTTCGCCACTCAACACGCATTGCCTTGAAAAAGGCGGAAAGCAAGGACGGAGAAAGCAGGGGCAAAGCAACGGAGTGTCTTACCACTAGGTTTCTATGATTTTTGCAGTTCCCTCTGCCTATCCTGCCATGTGCGGGATAAAGCGTAAAGTCAAAAAAAATTGTATTCGAATTTTCATGCAAGAAAAAAATACATTGTATATTCGATTTTGAATATTAGATCGCGTAATTAATATACCTTGTTAAAAAACCATATATAATATTCGTCTAGCCATCGAGCATTGCTTTTAGACGTGTTTTGAATGCAGCATAATAGTAATATTTCATGAAAAAATGTTCTATTCTACATCCTCAGATTTTACAGGTTACGCTTTTTAGCATATAGTAAAGTAGACCGATGGGAGCTATTACCAAGTTTTCGAGAAAAATATTGCGTAACTCAACGCCGACAGGCTCTACAGTGCCATATTGTTTTACTGTCTCTTATACCGCGTCCCTTGGTGGCTCAAATTTAGTTACTAAAGCGTGTTCAAAAATCTTTACTTAATTTTTTTATTCAGATTGCAAATGTATATATTCATCTACATATATTGAGAATTGTCAAAAAAACTTTTCGTCGTTTCTACAGAAAACAAGGTCACGGCCTACAATTTCTAACACCCTATTTTCAAATTGGGCTAGAATATAAAGTTACTATAACACGATACTGTCATACCTCGTTTTGGAAGTAATTTAACGGTTCGTCCTTTGTTTGGAAGACGACCGCCCTTTGATACTTGAGTCCTGAGTTAACGAGGTGCGAAAAAAGTGGAAAACGATCAAATTGTACTGTTCTAACTATAAATAACTTTTTTATTGACACTTCGAGTGCTGTTTCACTTAATGTAGATGGAAAAATACTAAAAATGTGAAAAATATTATTTTAAGTTATTTTAAATTAACGTTATTTTAAATTATTAAATATTATAATAAATAGTTGTAATTTTATTTTATCGAATTTTCGATATTATGTTACATATTTTAATTTGTTATGATTAGTAAAAAGTTTATTGTGTTTCGCCATTTAACACAATAGTATGCTGTTTTTTACTTACAAATTAGCTTGATGTTAGCTATAATTTGGAGAAGAATCATATGATTTTTTTAATATTTCTTAATATAGCAGATGCTAAATATAGATACAAGCTTAGACGCTATTTATTTTGCTGAGATGTTGATGACTCTATCACTGTTTAAAGTGAAAACAATTTAGGCCTGAGTAAAGTTTGTCACACCCACGCTTAAAAGTCTGTAAGCTTACTAAAAATAACTTTGTGCCTTTTTTATTTTTTACAAGCTTTTGTCTTAAGCTTTTATTGAGAAGGCGTGGATTATATTTCAGTTATACATACTCAAAATATTCACTAAAATGTAAATGTTATTTAATTAACATTTTTTAAAAAAATATTGTAGATTTATATGTATGATTTTTTTAGCTAGGACATGACATGATATGGTTAAAGATCAATAGAAAAACAACTGAGACTGTTGTATCTGAAAGCATACCTGATGATGCTACGTGAAATAAATATATTGGACAGTAACTTAACTAGATTTTTATATATATTTATAACTATGAAAGAAGTGCTTCATAAGTCCTTTCTTTTTTAGCATTTATAAATTTTCAAATGCATTAGACTTTTATTTATTAAACTTAACAACAATTTTGTAAAATAAATTACATCAATTTTTAAAATGTGGAAAATATCTTCAAATGTTCTGTTTAAATTTTAAAAAAAGTACAGTGAGTTCAATCCCCACGTGGTGAAATACTTATTTTCACTTCCCTCTCCTCCGTCTCTAGCTTGCAGGCTATCTCTATATATCCTGCTATATGCCGGATAAAGCGTCAAACAGGGAAAAATCTCAATATGAAAAATATTTATTGTTTCAAATAGATTTGTGCATTGGACATTGTTGCATAAAGTACTACTTTCAGAGTTCAGTATTAAAAATATGAAGACTTTTAAATCTTTATATATTAATATGAAACATTATTTATGAACTAAGACAATATTTTATTACACACGGCAAGTCAATTTTGCAACTTATTGTTTATATAAACTCTTAATTTGTTCAATTCAAAGTCATCTGAGACTTATAAGTGATGACTTGAGTTCTTAGTTGGACACACTTGCTTTCCGATGACTCCTCTCCAGTAGTCTTGAGAATCATGGATAGAGTAGCTGCCTTCTAAAGTTATCGTTATATTTGAAAATATCACTTATGACATTAGCATTAGAGAAACATTTCAACTTATACAGTATTTCATGCTCGCTTAATGAACTTCATAGAGATAAACTCAATTATC
Source organism: Dione vanillae (assembly GCA_037178615.1). Taxonomy (NCBI): domain Eukaryota; kingdom Metazoa; phylum Arthropoda; class Insecta; order Lepidoptera; family Nymphalidae; genus Dione; species Dione vanillae. Next base: position 221,558 of record JAZFAU010000286.1, on the reverse strand, counting down.
AATAAAAGCTCAGTAACTTACAATGGTACGGAACCTTTGTTCCTCATCTCGTACTTCACTTCAATTTAGTAAATTTTCTTGGAATATTTTTCTGTCTTTGTTTAAACTGAATACAATATCGCTTTAGAATACCAAGCGATAGTTTTAACGTGATTTGATATTGATTTCACGCTTTCTTCCTTTACTGATATTTTTCATGAATAACTTTGAATAGAAGAGGTATGTAAATGAAAATGCACCAGGTAGTTGGACACACGGTAAATTCAATACACTGTGTTCAAATAAAATTTTGTGAATAATTTTGAATCTTGTTATTCTTTAAGAATTTTATTATTTTTGTTACGAAATTCTAGGATAAGATTTTTTATAGATAAAAATAAGGAACCTGGTACATAAGTGTCCAGACACTTCGCGGTCCATTATCCGCCTAACGGGACCTTATGCGATGAGTGGTGGTTTGTCATCTTATCTGAGTGAGAAAATGTAACTATTTTTTCTCTCCATGATTAGATAGACGCTAAGCCGCCTTGATTTCGAGGTAGGTTAAAATATTTCCCTTTAATACTATGAGATATATATAGATAGAGAAAATATTGATAATATATTGCGTGTAGTTTGTTACAATTTTTTGCATAAAATATATCAGTGAATTTTAAAATAAGTATATTATTATTTTTAAATAACACACATTTGTAGTTTTTTAACGATAGGCTCATATAATTTCACTAGAAATATTGAATTTGAAAGATTTCTAGAAAAGCGTTCTCAAGAACTATTTTTTAACATTTATTTTAATTTATTGGCCAATACGTAACAAATACATTTTACTTTAAAAATTTAAATACCACGAAAACCTCGAGGGTTTATCTCGGTACAGAGAGTCATTTTGTTAATTCAATTTGTTTTTCAAAAAAATATTTTTTAAAACGTAATATAATTTTCGTGGTGCTTTTATACATTTCTTGCAGTTCTTTGGGCAGTTCGTTTACATATTCAGGTATTAAATAGTCATCAGTTCTAAAAAAATAAATAAATGGGAGATTTGAATAGATTCAGCTTTTTGCCGTATATTCTCACTTCTATGTTCTCTATTCAACGTGACATTGGTGAAGTGAATTGTGCTCAATTGTCATGCTCGAAACGTCGTTAATAAAGAGTTAAAGAAGATTTTTTTACATTAAATTTATTTTAGTGTTCTATAAAAATACGAAAAGTACGACAAATGTATTCACGTGCATAAACCTATTTAATAATAAATATCATGCCTCTGGTACAAAGTTACAAAACAATGTATTCTGAACAATATATAGACAAGTAGTTTGCTTTGCCATTGTTCTTACATTTATACTGCGAGTTGAATATGGTACAGGAGGGTCTTGTAGGTAACGTGCAGAGCTTGCTTGTGAATATTTATCATAGTAATTCCGACAAGAATATTTTTTTTTGTTTTAATATTAATTTTATTATTGTTATTTAATTGTAAATGTTTTTATAAATTTAATTTTAATTTGATAGATTCATTTATTTATTTATTTAGATCTATTTATTTGGTTTTACGTTTTTGGAGCAACTTTTTAATCAGTTAGAGTGAACTCCGATATATTAATGATACTCTGTCTTCAGCAGGGGAAACCTTATATATTTTAATTTTAATTAATTTAATTTCAATTAATAATGATAACTTTTTATGTAGCCCGTTTAGAATCCCACTGCGGGGCCAAGGACTCCTCACTCTCGCGCCATCCATCTCGGTCTTCGGCCTCGGACTGCCAGTTCTGGATATATGCATCCAAGTCATCTCTCCATCTTCTACGAGGCCGGCCGCGACAAAGGCGACCATATTGTGGCATCCACTCCCTTGAAATGAGAACTTAATCAAATTAATTTTATTAATGGTTCAAATTAATTTTATTACAATTTTGACTAAGCGAAATATAATATTTATAGTGATTGAATCATTATTTATAAATTTTACTTTTATATTTATGTCGGTTTTATAAATTCTTTATAAAAAGCTCAAATCATATTCGAATATAGACCCTTATTCCGAGTAATAATTAATTGTTATTTTTCAAATTCTTTCTATATTTTAATAACTTAATCTTACATATACTTCTTTATCTATATATATTACATAAATACACACGACATAGCTGTAAACGCGACGGTTTGTGGGTTCAATTCCCACTCAGGGAAGATGGATTTTTCTCTTTCCATCTTCTCCGTTGTGGCAACTGGGCATAGCGCGGCGTTGAGTGCCGCCACTCAATATCTCGAAAAATATGGAAAGCGGGGACGGAGAAAACAGCGACGAAGCAACGAAGTGCCTTAACACTAATTTCGTATGGTTCCTGCAGTTCCCTCTGCCTACCCTGACATGTGCGAGATAAAAGTTAAAGACACACGACATACGGTTTCCCTTAAAACTACTGATTCATCTTATTATCAAAACAAAAAAATAATAAAATAATTCATTCTCTAGAGTTGAAATTGAACACTTATACGGCTACGTTACTTCACATACTGTGCCATTGTTCCACAGTATTACGTTCTACGTACGTTCAGTAGTACGTACGTACGTAAATAGATATCTTAAAACATCGTACACCTCTGTTTGTTCGGAGCCTAAATGTCTAATAATCCACTGACACTATCAATGACAGCTGAGTCCCGTAGAAACTTGTAGAGTAACAAAGGCGCTCTCTGAAATATTTATATCATAGGATATATGCTACATACAATATATTCGCAACGTTTTTGCCTATATATATATATATATATATATATATATATATATATATATATATATATATATATATATATATATATATATATATATATATATATATATATATATATATATATATATACATATATGTATGTGTAACTTTACTTTACTTCTATGTCATATATTATTAAAAAAATTAATAGCGTTATCATCTTGTTATCCAGGTGCAATATTGCAATTGATTTTATACCAATACACAATCAGAAATCGGCAGTGGTCTAATTTATAAATTCTCTCATTACTCTAATTATTTATCAATTCTCGAAAAACTACGTCTTGAAAGGCAAAATATTCAAAGACGAAACTTTTATAAAGTCAGAAACTATTCACTAAAGTGTTCAAAAAACTAAGAAACAGAATATGTTATTTTATACAGAAACATCTACAAGGCCACATTAGACATAAAAAATTTTAGATATATCTTTTTTATATCGAGTTGTAAAATTTGACATTTTGTGTTGGTCGTAAAATTGTCTTAATAGAATTGAATTGATACTTTAAGATACCCTCGTAAAGTATAAAAATAGGAAACGTATTCTATTTGCATGGCGACCAGATGATTTAGTTTTGTTTTAGTAGTTAGTGTAATAATAAACAATATTAATTTTTAATGATCTGAGGACTATCGTGGCGTAGGGGTATTGAATCTGCCTCTAAATAAACGAAAAGATTTAAAAGTTTGAAAACAAATAACTTTCTTCCCTCAGGTCTGGTCAATCTTCAATCAACTCACATTGCCTCGAAAGCAGATAAAATGGGAATGGAGTGTCTTAGCACTAAGTGACTATGGTTTTTACTGCTTATCCTCCATTGTTTCGAGTACAGTGTGAAGCTAAATTATAATAATAATTTATACTATACGCTGATGACTATCGTGGCTGAGAGCATCTGGTTAAAAACGCAAAATAATTATGAATAGTACTGAATCATATATGAAAAATTTTACATTGGAGATTGATTTATGTTGTAGAAATTTAGTTTAACTACTAACTCGCAATACATGGAAAAGTAAAAAGTGAGAAAGGGATTTGAGCACTGTGTTGCACCCAGCACCCAGCTTTGAAAGAAAACGCTTCGGAAAATGTATCATAATATAAAAGTCTTTACGTATTTAAAAGTCATTAGACACAAACACATAATACGACTCAAATACTTCCAGTAAATTTATTTAAATTTTATAATATTTTTGTATAATTTCATACTCTGACTTGTGGGGAATTCGATATACTTACTATAACCTAATAATTCTCTTAAAAAAAATAAAAGCTATATTTGAAGGGTTTTACAAATTATTAGCAAAAACCCTTGACAATATATCAATGTTTCATATTTCATAAGATCCTGTCTACATATCTTCCTTCTATTAATATCAGCCCTCTAAATATAGGCCAAGGGCGGCCCTAAGTAGGTTACTTTGATATTGAACTTGGGGGAAATGCTCTGTAATAAAATATTTTTCAATTCAATTCACAATTTAATGTGACAGTTAAGTGAGTTATAAAACGTTTGTATGCCATTTCTTTATTTGATGAAGCATAACGTCGTAAGCCAAGATAGATTTTAAATTAAATTTTTACTTTCATTGATTTTGGGAAATATAAATGTGTTTTGACGTTTAATTATTATAAATATTGAATAAAGCTTATATTATATTGTAAAATAAATGCTCTATGATTTTTATTTTCTATCATTATCTATAAATGTTGTATTTAAGGTTTTGTTTATTTAGTGATAACAATCTCATTTTATGATATTATGTTCTATCTCAATAGTTATGCCTGTGATAACGGTTGTACAGTACGTGGCGGTTGTAGAGACGGTAAAACGTTCAATTCCCATTAGAGATGAAGGCATTTATTTGATTTTGTTCGCTTTTGTAAATAGACAAAGCAAGGTACTCAGTTCTACCTTCACACGCAAAGTCTCATGAGGCAGAAAGTAAGGTAAAGTGAAAGCATTCAAGAATTCATTCAGTCCTTAATTTGCTCCTTCATTCAATTTGAATACATATACATAAACTAATACATTACTGAATGAAATAAAAAACAAACGGGAATATAAAGCGTTAAAACAAAATTGGATTGTATAGCATTAGCAATACATTAATATATAGATACATATAAAGGTAAGTTCATAAATATTGTTTTTCAATCACGTACAAAATTGTGAGAGATTAATCTATCACGCAATATGATATAGTAATTAATATTTTACCTATAAATTTATCTAGTGGTTACGTACACATCACCGGTGTGACCATTTCGAGTTAGCGGCTCTATTGTCTGGTACTTTACTGTCTGTGGAATACAGTTTCAAAGTAAAAGTTGTTTTATTCTTGAATTATAACTTTAAGCATTTAAGGTTTTTATACAAAAAATTATCAAAAATTATTGTAATTATTATTTTTATAGCATAAAGAAATAATTGTACTGTGTAAAGCAATAGGTAAAGGCATATATATTTTTTTAATATTTGATATTGTATGGCTCATTCTAAACTAGTCGTGTAAGTTCTAATATGCTGGGAATATTTTGTATATTTTATACGTATATGAAATATACCCAGCAAAATGGTCTTAATCTTTTTTAAGACAAATTATAGTGAGGCTTGGACGTAAGTACAACGTCCATTCATCAATTGGTCAATTATTCTTCAAAATATTTAGGTATATTACGAGCGTACGCTTTGGATTTTAGTGTAATTGTGTATTTGGAAACTAATAAAATATAACAGGACATAATGTTAAAGAAAAAACTTTAAGGATTTTATAAAAAAACTTTAGTTAAAAAATATCTAAAAAATGTAGGGAATATATTTTCATTCTCTTAAGACACGTTACTTGCTTTTGCGCCGTTACGATCTCATTGTTGTACTTACTCAGATATCTATATCTTATTTACATAAGCTTCTACAATGTTGCTATTAATATTCAAATATTCAAGATTTATAGAGACATTAGTTAGGTTCGTTAAACTTCGTGAATTTCCAACACTTGTCAAATGTAATATAGCTGACTAAATCTCTTTGGGAATAGTCTACCTTTATTAGTTATTGCAGTAAATATATAGAAGTGTATGCTATTTCAAAGAATTCATACATCAAAAATGTAGAATATATACAATTTTAATCTTTTTTAAGTATATTACAGTTAGAACTATTTGTAACAATTACGATCAGAAACTATAAAGAAATCTAGACAGAAATCTAGAAGTCTAGGAAAAGAACTAGTTTGATGATGGCCGCTGCTTTGTACAAAATGTATATAGTATATATAGTAATATTCAAATTCAAATTCAAATGATTTTATTCAAAATGAGAATACATGATTCATTTTTTGAACGTCAAAAACACTACCACCGGTTCGCTAAAGTTAATGCCTCAGATCTGAGAAGAACCGGCGCAAGAAACTCAGCGGGACTTTTCTTTTTTTTTTTTTAAGTGGTCAATATTTTTACATTAATTCATTTTGACAATGACACATTTGAAACAGACTGGAGCGAGCATCTCATTCCCAAGGTGTGTTGTCATTTAAAAAATCATTAATCAGGTAATAACCTTTAACACACAAACGTCTTTTCACAATTCTTTTAAATTGTGATATAGAGCATTGTTGGACGTTTTCTGGGATCCTATCGTAAAAGAGTACACACTGCCCCATGAAAGAATTGCGGACTCGTTGCAATCTAGTTATAGGCGCTGTAAGTTTAAGCCTATTTCTAGTATACATATTATGTGAATCACCGATTTTCTCAAAATCATTAATATTCTTTTTAACGTACATCACATTTACAAAGATATATTGAGATACAACGGTCTATATATTTATTTCTTTAAATTTTTGCCTTAAAGAATCTTTAGGTCCTAGATTATAGATTGCACGAATAGCTCGCTTCTGCAAAACAAAAATTGATTTAACACCGGCTGCATTACCCCATAGTATGATGCCGTAAGACATAATACTAATATAAATAAGAAAACAAAGTCATCAGTAAAATTTACAATTTTTGTCATCAGCAGATTAACATTCTTTTTTATTTTTATTCTAATTCTAAGAGCAGGTGGTCTTCTGTGTGGTCTCAAGTACGGAGTTATTCGATTGCAGTATAGACGATTTAGGGTCTTTTATGTATAAACTATGTTTACTATAGAGGCATCTTCTTAAGCATTGGTAAGAGTACTGGTTCAAAATATAAGCTTTGAATATGTGAAATTATTAATAATTTTTTGATATTATTGAGATGAAAAGATTTCATTTATTTCAGTTTAAAATTAAAAAAAAAATACAAATATTAAAAATATTATATCCATAGTACTTATAATCCATATACTTGAATGTAAAAAGCTTTGTGTCGACAATTCAGTCGTTGCGCAGCGCGAGAAAATAAAACACTATTAAATTCAGTCACTTTTAGCTATGGGTTATATTCAAAAAAAGTTACTTACTATAATGACTACTGTAGCTGAATAAAATGATGTTGTACCTAGCAAATTACACAATTTGCTAGATAATATTTCTTTTTGAATCTACCCTCTCGGAAACCCTCCAAGAGCTCTGACCACTAAACCATGTGTTCTTCATCACGCTGCCTCGAAATTCTTAAAACATACTAATACTTGTACGGCAGGCATCAAAATATAAAACCTCTTATATTATTTTTTATCATAAATTGTTAACAAAAACAGTGAATTTAATGATTTATCGCAGACGTTAGTAAAAGACTATTTAGCTCAAACCAAATGTCCTGTAATAAAGTTACAAACATTTATGAATTATTCATACTCGCTCGCAAACTGTTATGGAAGAAACATAAATCTTTCTTATATGTTGCAATTAGTATTATTTCAAGCAAAAATTTAAAGGTCACGTCACGTAAAATATATATATTATGTTGAAAATATATTTTAATATTATAAGCGCAAATCCGTCCGTTTATCTGTAATGCCTTATTCCCTAAACCGCTAAACCGAAATTACTAACGTTTTATACCGAGATAGAATTATTGCAAGTACAAGGTCGGTATGATTATTATGCATGTCTGGATATGTTTTATCTTGTTAAGAATTTAAGACAAAAGTAATTATTGATTTTTCATTTTTTTTTTCTATAATATTTTGACAGTGTTTTTTATATTTGTGTTGTCACCCTTTATTGCTTAGACTATGGTTATATTAATTCTAAGAGCACAGGGGCACAACTTCAAATTTAGTACAAAAATTTTAGAAATGTTTTACTTAAACGATTTACATGAAATATGTTCGTATGTATGTATATTTATGTGTGGTATATTTAATAAAAATATTAATTGAACACATGAATAATTTGTAATGCAATGCTTTTTGCACTTTTCTGCTTTTATTCATCATCGCTCACAGTGATAAGTCCGTCATTATACATAATTTATTAAAAATAATATTGTTAGAAAAGTTATCTGGTTTTGTGCTATAATGTATTATTATTTTTATTACAATTGAATTAAACAGGCGCTTTAAATTTCCAGATAGATTCGTTTAAGTGAATAAAAAATAAGACCGTGTTGCTAGTCTTTCTTGCATAGACGTTGCTTATATTAATTCTAAGAGCACAGGTGGTCTTTTGTATGCTCTCTAGTACGGGGTAATTGGATTGCAGTATAGACGGTTTATGGTCCCTTATACAATTTAAATATTTAAGGTCTTGTATAAACTGTGTTTAAGTTAAATGCGTCGTATTTAGTATTAATTGAGATTACTTAGAAGGACTGAAGTTATAAGCTTTGGTTATGTGAAATTATTTAAATCTTTAATTATAGGCTAAAATGTGTTTTAAACACATTTTATAATTCATTTTCATACAAATAATCGGTAAAAAATACTATATATGTTAAAATTGTTCGTAGTGCTTTTTAATTCAGATAATTAAATTTAAAAAGCTTTGTATCGACGATGCAGTCGTTGCAGAGCGGCGAGAAAAGAAAAACTTGGTTGCACTATTAATGTCAGTGACTTTAAGCGATGAGTTGTGTTAAAAAAAAGTTACTTAGTATAACGACCTCGCTTTAGCTCAGTATTAAATAGCTTTTAGGTAGCTTACATGGTAATATATTTATATACCATCTGAGTAATCATAAACCTGTCATAAATTGTTAAGGAGTATTTTTGGCACATGTTAAATCAAATCAAACAAGTGAAAATGCTTATTTAGTACGTGGGATCAGTAAGTTGGATAGATTTTTTTAAGTTTTAAAAATAATTCTTTCTTTTTACATGGGTTACATTTAATCGTGAAAAAACGTGGTTGAAGGTGTTGAAATAGGTATTGTAAGTTCGTAAGGAAGTTCGTTTTTTATAGAGAAATAACAACAATATATTTAATAAATATATCGCTCCTCCTTACCTGAATTATCGTTTTGGTTTCTTTGGTTTCGATTCCCTTCTGCACCTCTAGTTTATGTACTATGGTGATAATCTCTTCAAATGCACATAAAATCTGGGATACAAAAGAAAAGGTTTCCTGTTGAATATCTCATACATTCAAACGACTTTGTGTTCTTTCAAAAATCGTTCTTAAAATTATTTGTTTAATTCTTAATAGTAACCTGTCCTTGACTTGTTATAAGAATTTGATTCTTAGAGCATAGGTGTGTCTTCTGTTTTATTTTCCATTTAATTTATTCGCCTCTGCTTTTTCGCTTGCACTCATATATTTCCACTCATACATTTGCCAAAGTTTGACGTTTTTTTTTTTTTGTTAAATATTGCTTGAAGCAATAAGGACGCCTTTGCACGCGTTTTATAATAATAAAGATATACGTTATTTGACATTGTAAATGAAACAAAATCATAAAAATTATACAACAAAAAATTACAGAAGGCGACCTTTTCATTATAAGCGATCACTAACAGGTATAGTTCAAAATGGTAGGCGGTGTACTTGCTTGACTTCAATACATATATGCAAATATTTAAACTCATACCAAAATAAATATATATAATTATAGCCATTCATATACATATAGACATACATAGCTTTGATTGTGAAGTAGTAGGTGAAAAAGGATTCCTTTTGAAGGCGTGAACATGTAAAGTATACGTGGATATGCCGGCAAAGTCCTATAGAAAACTATTTGAGCATTTTTCGATTTTCAAAGAAGTGGTCATATTTGTGGAGACCACAATATATACAAACTATATAGAAATGTTTTTGAATTATTCAAGCTTATTCTAAATTTGAGTAATTTTAAAATCTATCTCCAAATTAAATTCATCATCGGCATATTGGTAGAAACAGAAAATTTGCGAGCACAATTTTTTTTTTTTTTCGAGGTTTTCCAATACGACGCTTGAACTTTGACAGCTGATTGCGGCCATGTTGTTTGAGTGACAGTTGTCAAATGCAGTGTGTTATATTCATTCTGGGGTTCGCTGACGTTTGTTTTGGTTGACACACGTGTTAGTGAGAGTTTTTATTAGGATAGTGTTTTTTCTTTCTATTTTACTATAGTGGAAGTTGTTTTGTATTATAAAAGGTTCCATTCTAACAAGGTGGTTGTTTGTAGTGAGTATTTGTGTTGTTTTATTTAGTTTAGACTAGTTTAAGTAAGTTTAGGTTATTTTTTTTCATTATGGATCCTGACCCTCCACCTGATCCCCCTGATCTTGGTGGTAATAATTCCGAGTCTTCAGGAACACGTAAAAGACAAGGGGAAGCTTCATCCTCTAATAATGTAATTTGCGCAAAAAAGTCAATTATAGATCCCAATACCGCGACGCCTTCTATCCAAAATTTATATGTTCACCCGTCCCTTACTGAAAGTCCGAAATCCTATATAGATTCCGATAAAGGCCCTTTCATTGTGTACGTGTCGAGGGAAATACCTGACCCAGCAGCTGGTACTTCTATAAGAGCAATTAAATTTGGCCAGTTCTTACACAGAAATAAGATTACAGGTATTACTAATGATGGAGTTAAGAATGTTGGTCGGAATAAGATCAGCGTTCAGTTCTCTTCTGCTACTGCAGCTAATTTGTTTTTAAATAATCCTGTATTAAAATTATGTAAATATGTTGCGATTATTCCAACTTTCAATATTACTCGAATGGGTATAATTAGGGATGTTCCTGTGGATTTTTCTCTGGATGAATTAGTTGAGTCTTTGGTGTTTCCCTCTGGGTCTGGACTAGTATTGAAAGCAAGGAGATTAAATAGAAAGAATGTAAGTGAAGGAGTAACTACATGGATCCCGACACAGTCGGTTGTAGTTACTTTACGTGGTCAGGAGTTGCCTGATAGGGTCTTTTCCTATCATTCCTCTCTTCCTGTTGAACCTTACAAATTCCCAACAATCCAATGCCTTAATTGCTGTCGTTTTGGACATGTAAAATCTCAGTGTAGATCTCAGCCAAGATGTTATAGGTGTTCCCAGTCACATACGGGTGATGCATGTGACAAAACTAAAGAGAACTCAAATTGTCTCTATTGTGGTAGTAAACATTTTGCTACTGACAAGGATTGTCCTGAGTTTGCAAGGCAACAGTCAATAAAAGTTGTTATGTCACAGGAATGCATTTCCTACATAGAAGCAGCCTCCCGTTTCCCGTCTGTCCAACGTTCCTATGCAGATATTGCTAAGGAATTGTTCTCCCCTCCTATATACACAAATGTTATCCCCCATCAAAGGAAATCTAATACCACTCCTTTCACCAAGTCCTATCGCAAAACTGTTTTGCAATCTCCCCGTCCCCGCGCTCCTCTAGCAAAGGGATTTGATAGACAAGCTCATCAAGCCCTAATTGGTAATTGCTCCTCTTCCCTTCCCAATGGTTGTGCACTCGGGCAGGGTGTTGATAATTCAACTGATTCCCGCAAGGATCTGTTAGTTGCTCTTACAGAAACCCTTGTAAGCATAATCTCAACCTGTGATGAACTTCCCTTACCGTCCAACGTTGCCCAAAACCTACTCAAGATATTCAAGATCCTTAATAATGGCTCCACTGAACTTCCTCCAGTGGAACAGTAAAAGTGTTCGGCCTAAAAAGCCTGAACTACTTCATATTGTTTCACTATATAATCCTGTTATTGTTGCCCTCTCGGAGACATGGCTGTTGCCTGATGACCGATTCAGGGTGTCAGGTTTCTCCTGTCTAAGGGAGGACAGGAATGATGGGTATGGAGGTAGTGCCATCCTTATCCGGCACTCCTCTCCTTATTCCCGTATCCCTCTCCCTTCTCACAGTCAACAGATTAATGCTGTTGCTGTGAGAGCCTTTAATATCTCCTTTCTTTCTGTTTATATTCCTCATCCTTCCTCTTCCCTTTTCCTTGAGCTAAAGTCTATTATTTCTTCGCTTCCTTTTCCTGTGCTGGTCCTGGGTGATTTTAACACCCATCACACTTTGTGGGGGTGTTATTACTGTGATGGATTCTCTCCTTCGTTGGTGGATATGATTGATGATGTTGATCTCTGCATCCTCAATGATGGTTCACCGACCCGTAGGGTTAATCCGAATCAGAATCCTAGGACTGCTATTGACCTTTCCTTATCATCTCCTTCTCTTGCTTCCTTACTATCATGGTCCGTACTTCCTTCCACCTATGGTAGTGATCATTTCCCAATTCTTTTGTCGATTGATAATCGACTTCCTACCCCTTTTAAAACTGGAATGAGTATGCTGACTCTGTGGATCGCATGTTGGATAGTCTTCCTGATTCTGTTAATTATGAGAATGTCATTCTTTGCTATGATCGGTTTGTCTCTGTCATTTTATCTGCAGCTGACTTACATATCCCCAAAAAACATTCCATTCAGAATCGGCTGCCTTCCAATCCCTGGTGGGATCAGGAATGCTCTGATTCTGTCAATCGGCGAACATCTGCTGAGGTGTCATACGCAGCCTGTATGACAATGGAAAATTATATTGATTTTAAACGAAGTGATGCTAATTTCAGGAAACTTATTTGGAAGAAGAAAAGAGTTGGGTGGGTTAATTTCTGTGAATCCCTTAATCCTCGCACTCCTTCCTCTGTTGTGTGGACAAATGTTAAGAGGTTTCGCCGATCTCTTAGCAGTATCCCTAGTCCTAATTCCAATAATCCGTCTAAATGGCTTAACGATTTTGCTGACAAATTGGCTCCTCCTTTCGTTCCGCCATCTGATTTGTCCTTTGAGTTGCCGATTGAGTCTTCAGAGGAAATGGATGATCCCTTTTCTTTGGAAGAGCTCAAAAGCGTCTTAACGGATTTGAAAGACACTAGTCCAGGCGAAGATGGTGTCCCTTATTCATTCATAACAAAATTGAATGAAAAATCTAAACTTTATTTTTTAAATTTGATTAATATTATATTTCAATCAGGCAACATTCCCAGTCCATGGAAATCCCAGTTTGTTATCCCTATCCTTAAGCCTGGAAAATGCCCTTCTGATCCGGATTCCTATAGACCCATTGCGCTATCATCTACATTAGCAAAAATTACTGAACGGCTTTTGAAAAACCGATTAGAATGGATAATGGAAAGCAGAAATATCTTAGCTCCCTCTCAGTTTGGCTTTAGAAAGGGGGTTAGTACGGTAGATAGTCTCAGTATTTTTACTACAGACATTCGACGAGCTTTTGCCAAAGGAGAGTATTTGGTAGGTGTTTTCCTAGATGTTGCATCTGCTTATGATAATGTCAATCTTCCGATGCTCAGGCAGAAAATGCAACAGCTGAGTATTCTGATGAGGATGAGTCATTTCATTTGTAATTTGCTGACCGGTAGTACGGTATCTGTTAAACACCCGCTTCTTACTGTACCCTCCAGACTCGTCTGGAAAGGTCTTCCTGAGGGTTCCGCTCTTAGTCCTCTGTTATATAACATTTATACACATGACCTCGAATTAGCTGTTAACAATTTTTGTAACATCCTTCAATATGCTGATGACATCGTCCTTTATTACAGCTCAAATTCTGTACAGGACATAACTTTTCGCTTAAATTCTGCTTTGCACTATCTTGATCAGTGGTTGTTTAATCATGGCCTTGCACTATCCATTGCAAAGTGCCAAGTGGTGGTATTCTCTAAAAAGAGGAGTACTCCAAATTTTCATATAATGTATGATGGTACTCCTATTCTCGATAGTACTCGATAAACGACTGAACGGAATTGCGCACGCTGAATATCTCAGTAAAAAATGCGAAAAAGGCATTAATGCTTTAAGAGCTGTATCTGGTGTGTGGTGGTGTGCACACCCTTATACTCAAAAGCTTCTGTACGGTGCTCTAATCCGTAGTCATATTGATTATGCTTTATTTGTTCTGGACCCATTCAACAAAGTAGCCACAGAAAAACTTAATCGTATTCAGTACAAATGCCTGCGCATTATCCTAGGAGCAATGAAGTCTACTCCTACCAACGCACTTCAAGTGGAATGTGTTGATCCCCCCTTGCCTATTCGTAGACAATTCCTTGCAGACCGATTTGTGGGTAAAATGCTGCAGGTTTCGTCCCATCCTCTGTGGTCTAAGCTAACTGAGCTAGCTGGCCTATTACCCCGTAATAAGCCTTTACCATACCTGCTTAATAGCTTCCTTAAGTTCACTAATCTTCCAAATCCTCTGTCACGTTTTCCATCTAATCCTTTGTATTGTACACCGTACAATGCATTGGTTTATTTTCCACATATCATCACGGATCTTGGCTTGACCAAGGGTGATCCGGGCACTAACACAAAATTTCTAGAGGCAGTAAATGAAAAATGGTTGAATTACTTACACATCTACACTGATGCTTCAAAGCTTTCAAAAGAAGGCTGTGTTGGTGCAGCTTGCTGGATTCCAAAATTCAAAATTATTTTACAATTCAAATGTCCCCCCGAGTCCTCAGTGTTTACAGGTGAGGCTGTTGCTTTATTAGAAGCAATCCTGTTCTCACAGTCCCATAACGTTAAACAAACTGTTATTTTTACTGACTCACTAAGCTGCTTAATGGCTATAAAGGGTAACCCGTTTCAAAGTAAATTAAGATCTTCAATTGTTTTAAGGATTCGTGAAGAATTATACTCATGTCATCTCAAGGGTTTGGATATTACTCTCGTTTGGATCCCAGGCCATTCTGGAATCAGTGGGAATGAATCTGCAGACTCTTGTGCTAAATTAGCTGTCCAGTGTGGTACCTTGGAACATTTTGTTAATTCGGCTCATGATCTGTTGTCTCTTGCAAGAACTCATTTGGATAAGTCCTGGTATAAATACTGGGATACGTCAAAATCTCAGAAAGGAAAATATTACGCATTTCTTCAACCTGATATCCCAAAGCGTCCTTGGTTTTACTCTCAAAAATTTGCAGAACGGAAAGTTATTTCAACAATTTGTCGTTTACGCCTTGGACATGCATGTACTCAACTACTGTACTCATTCATCTGGCCAAGATCAGGGTCAGGGACCATTCACTGTGTGAATGTGGCCTAGACGACGGTTCTCCTGCCCATATCCTTTTTTCTTTCCCCAAATTAGCTCGCCCCATTTATGATGTTCTTCCTCTTAAAGTCCCTCGCCCCCTTAATGTTCAATGTTTGTTAATGTTTGTGTTTAGTCCTTTGTGTAAATTTTTGTGTAAATATATTAAATATAACAATATTAGAGTATAAGCTAACACCCATGTAAATATATTGTTTATTACTAACCCCATTTATTATCTGTATATATTGTAGATATCTGTGATTTTGTTATAGGTGAAGGATTTAAACTGGATCTCTTTTAAACATGCATACTCCAACTGTGTAATGATATCTCTCTTTTTACCGTACATTCTCCTTTGTGTGTTCTCCATTCAACGTGACATTGGCGAAGTGAATTGTGCTCAACTGGCACGCTCGAAACGCCATTAGTAAAGAGAAGAAGAAGAAGAAGTATATTCATTCTGTCTTCCCAAACCACCATGGCAGGTTACAGTGTCGAGCAGCACGTGCAAATCATAAAATTGTTTTATGAAAATGGGTCTTTAGTTCGAGCAACGTTCCGCGCACTTCGCCCGTTTTACGGTCGTGATGATCGTCCTGCCGAGTCGACTATCCGTCGATTGGTGGACAAATTCGAGCCAACCGGCTCAGTTAACAATCAGCCGGTTCCCGTGCGTCAACGTAATGCGAGATCTGCCGAGAATATCGCCGCTGTGCGCAACAGTGTCCTCGAAAACCCGCGGCAGTCAATTCCGCGTCGCGCACAGGAACTCGGCCTTTCGCAGACGACAACTTGGCGAATTTTGCGTTGTGACTTAAGCCTGCACCTGTACAAGATCCATCTGACCCAAGAGCTCAAGGTTAATGACCATAGACAGCGCCGTGTGTTCGCTGACTGGGCATTAGAGCAGTTGGAAGTTGACGCCGATTTTGGCAAAAAATCATCTTCAGCGACGAGACGCATTTTTGGATGAATGCCTATGTCAACAAACAAAATTGCCGTATTTGGGACGAGACCAATCCACACGAGGTTCACCAAGTGGCAATGCACCCGCAGAAAGTGACTGTTTGGTGCGGATTTTGGGCCGGAGGCGTGATTGGTCCGTATTTTTTCAAAAACTATAATGGTGTCGCCGTCACCGTCAATGGTGAGCGATACCGGTCGATGATAACCAACTTCTTTTGGCCTGAAATCGAGAATATGGATCTGAACAACATGTGGTTTCAACAGGAGGACGCTGACGACGACGGACGATGTAAGTTCTGCACGATCAAGCGCCCTTAATGAATATATATATATATATATATATATATATATATATATATATATATATATATATATATATATATATATATATATATATATATATATATATATATATATATATATATATATATATATATATATATATATATATATATATATATATATATATATACATACATACATACATACATACATACATACATACATACATACATACATACATACATACATACATACATACATACATACATACATACATACATACATACATACATACATACATACATACATACATACATACATACATACATACATACATACATACATACATACATACATACATACATACATACATACATACATACATACATACATACATACATACATACATACATACATACATACATACATACATACATACATACATACATACATACATACATACATACATACATACATACATACATACATACATACATACATACATACATACATACACAAACATACATACCTACACACAAATACACATACATATATATACATTTTATTTTTATTTTGTTTAGTCTACCGGAACCCCAGAATGGGTATAGGCCTCCTCCAGTAATGCCCATTTTGCTCTGTCTTGAGCTACTTGTCTCCAATTTGGACCAGCTATTTTTTTAATATCATCTTCCCATCTTGTGACAGGCCTTCCTCTTTTTCTTTTGCCTGAAATGGACGAAAGTAACAACATTTTGGAAAGGACCAGCCTTTCCAAAATGTTGTTACTTTCGTCCATCTGGAATCAACAAGCCCAGCCAGCAACATGTCCAGCCCATTTCCACTTCAGTCTTTGTGCGTGCCTCAATGCGTTTGTTGCTTTGGTTTTTTTTCTTATTTTTGTGTGTCGTATTTTGTCGAGTTTTCTTATTCTTAACATATTTCGTTCGAGTCCTCTTTGACAAACGTTGATCTTTTTCCTTGTTTCTACAGTAAATTTCCATGTTTGGCAACCATATGTCAAACATTTGAGAAGGCACACATTCATGACTTTACTTTTTATTGTAAGTGGCATATTACTTTTAAAAATGTCTTTAAGACTCCAGTACTTGTTCCATGTCAATTGAACTCTTCTTTCTATTTCTATGTTTTTGTTTTCCTTTTCAAAAGTAATACATGCTCATTAAAACATTGGAAAGATTCTGAAATGCTCGCTCCAGTCTAGTTCAAGAGTATCGTTGTCAATAATAGGAATTGTGAAATTGTAAACATCTGGAAAATTAAAAAAAAAAAATAAAGCAGATCAAGTCCCGCTGAGTTTCTTACGCCGGTTCTTCTCATGTCTGAGGCATTAACTTTAGCGAACCGGTGGTAAATTAAATTAATTATTTGACGTTCAAAAAATGAAGCTTGTACTTCTTATTTTGAATAAAATTGTTTTGACTTTGACTTTTGACTTTGAGTTCTAACATTCTAAATCTATCGTATAATAGCGTTAATCTTTCTCACATATGAACGCGATTTTTCCAAGGGTTATTAAAGACAAATGTTTAATTTTGTTCTATAGAAGATTAGAAAGGAAACGAGTAAAAAGGATATAATGAGCTTGGACTTAGCCTTAGAGTAAATCTGTTTGAACATAGTGGGTAAAATTTAAATTTCACTAAAGGAGGCGATATCTATTTATGGACAGTTAAAAAGCCTAAAGAAAATCACTATACTGTCAGATTTTCTTGACTTATTTTGCAAAAGTAAATAAACTTATAATATCAGTTTCTGTCAGTCGAAAAATAATATAGAGAATCAACATTTGCTATTTTGTGAAATTATAAAATTAATTTTGTTATAGCGTGAATCTTTTTTATTTTGTTTAATAATACTTAATATTATATCTTTTTTTAAAGTTATATCTGTCGGCGCAAACGCTTTAATTTAATTATCTAATCAAGTTATTTCGAATTAATTTGTAAATTAAGTTGTTGTTTATTGTTTAAAAATCAACAATTAATTGATCATTGTTAAAACGAAACGTAAAAATGAATTTTAAAAGTAATTTAATTGATTAAACACCTGTATTCAACAGGTGTTGTTATTATGATTTTTACTATAAAA
The DNA here is from genome assembly GCA_037178615.1 of Dione vanillae. Classification (NCBI taxonomy): domain Eukaryota; kingdom Metazoa; phylum Arthropoda; class Insecta; order Lepidoptera; family Nymphalidae; genus Dione; species Dione vanillae. The sequence continues at coordinate 202,999 of JAZFAU010000286.1, read as the reverse complement.
CGCAGTGCGACGGTTGCTCGTGGGTTTCATTCCCATTCGAGCCGTCGGACTGTTCGGACGAACTTTGTGTCCCGATCGATTGTTGAATATACCTATTACTTTGTTGAAATAGTTTTATTATTTCATTGCACAATGAGCCATCAAGATTATGTTGGTAAAAGTGACGTCAGTAATGCTGACGTCACGCTTTTTAAAAACAACCCTGGAGGAACTTCTTCGATATATCTTTAATTTTAATCATTCTACTTATTATATAAGACTTAATTGTACTATGATTTCTTAGAAAAATCATTTTATTAGTATGTACAAAATTCACATAACGTAGCCGTGACGTTGTAGTAATATCTATAAGTTTCCACCCTTATGACATTCCCTTCTGAATATGATTGATGTCTTTTACCTCCTATATATTGTTTTCTAACACAATATTTGTATGTGAAATTGCACGTTAACCTAGACTTGGGTGGAACAGTCAATAAAAATTCAAACAGATAGAAAATTGATGGATGACAGATTACAGATTATTATTTTTAGTTTATGTGCCTACTTGTGTAAAAATATCAAAAAACAAAAAAGAGGCATAGCGGCTACCTGTACGTGACGATTTGTGGGTTCGATTCCCACTCGGAGAAGATGGATTTTTCTATTTCCATTTTCTTCGCTCTGGCAATTAGGTAAAGCGCGGCGTTGAGTTCCGCCACTCAACACGCAATGCCTCGAAAAAGGCGGAGAGCAGGGACGAAGAAAGCACGCACTAAGCAGCGGAGTGACTTAACACTAGGTTCCTATGGTTCTTGCAGTTCCCTGTTGAAGCTGTAAAAAAAAAGGAAAAAAAAATATCATGTTATTAGTTTCTGATTAAACAGTTTTTAAAACCATTATCACAGAAAGCTTGAAGAAGTTCCAGAGCAAAGTGGAAAGGAGATATTTTAAAATAAAAAGATATTATTTATATATAATCTTCTAGTACCAACCTATACGTTGACCACAAATGAGTATATATGTATTCTAAAGTGATGTGCAAATTGTATAGTAAATCTGTCGACATAAAAACTGTAATATACGGATGCACGACTCTGGCTCAGGATGAAATAGTAAGAGGATTAAGGGATTTCAGTGGCGACATTTCTAATGACACTGGGTTGCCATAGAATACCTTTTACCTTTTGTTTTGTTTTGTTTTGTTTCATATATTATTGATTTTTTTAACTATTTTTAAGTATTGTTTTAGAATTGGATAGTTAATATTTTTTTTATTTTTTTTATTTTTAATTTTTTTTTAGCTTTACGCTTTATCCCGCATATTGCAGGGTAGACAGAGGAAACTGCAGGAACCATATGAATGGAACTCAACGCCGCGCTTTGCCTAGTTTTCAGAGCAAAGAAAATGGAAATAGAAAAATCGATCTTCCCCGAGTGGGAATCGAACCCTCAAACCGTCGCGTTTACAGGCTTACGCCTCTGCGTCACGACGGTCGTCGATATTATATTTTTTTATTTTATTATTATTTATACTTTATGAAAGCATTAAAAGAATGCTTTAATTCTCGTCGTGTGCGAAGTGAATCCGCAACCACCACGTTTACTTTCAGACACTGTGACGCTGCGCTACGATGGCGTATATGTTTTTTTTTCATTCAAAAGACAAAGTGTAATATTAAATTATGCCTCGAATGGTGTATCGACTATTCTCACATGCTCTTGCTGTATGAAAGAAATATACACAAAAATATAAATAATAATACAAATGGCATGTGTGAGATGGAACACAATGTTTGGAACAAATCAAGGTATTATCTACGATTGATTGTGATATATTTATGTTATCATAAGGAGCAGTGTAGCATAGAGTTATGCTCTTCAATGCTCAGTGTCTCGAATTTACAAATCAAAGAGTAAATAGTGTCTTAAAATTTCTCTCTATAAATCTATCTGGATATAATTAATGTAAAATAGACTTATGGTTTAGTATATCCTTTAAAGAAAACGAGAGTCACAACTTTACCAGGCATTTGATATTCAACTTACTTCCATTACTGTTGCGCCTGAAATTATTTACCATAAATCTAAATGTACGTTACTTTTCTTGCTTTGTATGTATAGCATTATTGTACATACAAAGCTTTCTACAAAGAAAGCTTAAGTGCATGTACATAGAAGCTTCCGAGAAATAAAAGATTTTCCGACCGCGTTTTCCACGTGACTATGATTGATTCAGTCGGGCGTGTAACCTTTACCTTTAAAACAATGTGCTCTTAAGATATTCGATACTCTATAGCGAGCGTTTAGTAGAGTCAATATTACTCAAATTTATTTATTGTTTTATAATATTATTTATGTGTAGAGGTGAAAAAGTATCCTTTTTTTACGTCCAATTAGTAAAAGTTCTTATTGTAAACGCGTCGGTTCTGACTTCGATTATCACTCGAGGAATTTAGTCGCCCTGGTAACAAGACGCGTATTGACTTCCACCACAAATACTTAAAATATTTACACGTGGCGTTGAGTTCCACAACTCAACATGCGATGCCTCGAAAAGGTGAAAAACAGAGAACGGAGTGTCTTGACACGAAATTGACATGTTCGTGGGGTCTCCTGTGCCTACTCTGCTATAAGCGGGATAAAACATTAAGCTAAAAAAATATCTTACCACTAGTTTTCTTCAACCATCCTTCCCGAGTGGGAAATATCGTGACATTATTTTCGTAAAATATATTATGTTAAATACGTTTATGTGATAAATGTACTTTAAAGTGTAGCGTTGCATTATATTTAATATAAGACATGTTCAGACATTGATATTAATATTAGTGCATATTTCCCTAGAAACGCTAATACAAAGTTTAAAATTAACGAACCCGATCGTTACTCGAAGTATATGAAACACTGTATAGTTGGGACATCTCGAGTTTCTCCTTCAGCAATCTTCGAAACTTTCACAGTATAAACTTTATCTCTAAAAGAGACTCGTGCCACGGCCATTTGGATTAATATTACTTATACACGACTAGCGACCTGTTCGCGCTTTCGGTCGCATTTTTTAGTTTAAAATAAGTTTTTCTATCAAATATTTTAATGTGCAATATTTTATCTGGGTAGTAAGTACTAACGCGCTTTTTCGATATAAATAAAAAATGGTTCTCCGTATAAACATCAATCCCGTAGGAATTCAGGAATATAAATAAATTATGAGTGTTGTTCCATAGCGTCTTCTATTATTTAGTGAAAATGTCATTAAAATCAGTTCAGCTGTTCCACAAATTTGCTGAAACGAAAATAGACAAAGAGATCACAAATTTTAAATATACTATTTTATGTTTACCTGTAAAAAACTATGTGCACTCAAACGAAATTTAAGTTAATTATATGTATAGATATATAGATTTACGAATAATGTTATTTTTAAATACGTACTTATATATGTATACATATATTATATGTATAAGAATTTCAAAAGAACGATTCTTCTTTATTTTGTTTCTTGACTATTAACTATAACTTTTGTCTAAGCAAGTTTGTCGATTGTTAGCTTTGGATCAAACAGCTCAATTTAAATGAATTTCTGTTACTGTTGCTATAGGGTAATTTACCAAATGGTCAATCTATCTGAATATATCTTATATGTTTATGGACAAGTACTGTAAAGTAATAGCGAGGGAATGAATAAGTCTGTTTTATCCTCCAGTTATGCATAAGAAATTTCTGATTACAACACGAATATAAAAGCGATATGCCGATATATATGTATTTAATTTATCGACATCAAGGGTTTTTACAATTTCAAGATACAAGATGGGTAATGAAAAATATAATGTTCAAAAATTGACATTATCAATTTAGTTGTCGTAAGGATTCATTTTCTATGAAATTAAACATTGAAAGCAGTGCATTTTTTTTCGTACTTACATATATAGTTTAAAGTTGTCACCAAAATTTCATAACTCTAGGTCAACGGTAAGTGTACCCTATACATTTTGATTACTCCGCGATTTGCTGACAAATGTGGCAAAAACCAAGCGCAAACGCTCGTATCTTTTGATTGTGTTGACTTAGAAGTTTCATTTCTTTCAGTTAACCATAGGACTATGCTCTTGGATATTTTATGGTAATCTCAGCTACGTCCACAAAATCTTGAGAAAATTAGACAATAAAGTGTTTTTAAAGAGGTTTCTGTTTTTTGAGCTACGGTCGATTACAAATAATTATTTATGTTAATATAAATAAAAATTTTGCAAAGGAATCCTTCTAGGAATTTAACTAATTATATACATTGGTTAATAGTCAGTAGTTTTAGAGAGAGAGTAGAAATATGTCACATTGTTCACAATATTCCATATATTACAAAAAATGAGTTGGTTGGCGGTATGTTTAATATTCTCTAAACCAAAATAATATAAATTTATATTTATATATATACAATTTTCATGGCCTGTTCATCAAAAAATCGTCTTCAATTAACGAAACCCATAGAAATCATTCACAATCATTTGAATTGATCCCAATCCAAACTCTAAAGGGTGGACCACGTGACAGTTACATGCCTATGAAATTGACAGTGAGTGATAACGTTATCAACACACTAAAGCATTGAGGAAAACTGCCTTTACCCAATAGCCTAAGAACACTTAACTAAAACTATACTTTATTTATAATAAACGTAGAGCTCAATTTTTTTATATATAACGTACACGTTTCAATACTAATATTTTAATCATATTTCTATGGGATTTTGATCTTTATACTATTGTAATAGAGGTTAAAGTGAGTGCAAAGTAAAAGTAAGCGTGTATGGCTACTCCAGATGTCAAATGAATCGTGATATCGAAGCGTAGGTGGTGAAAACAGGGGACGGCATACAGAGTAATTTATAATAATAATATTGAGCCAATCATTGATTGAAAAGTTAATGGATGTTATATTGAAAAATTATTTAGTTTTTTGTAAATGCAGAAAAAATATGAATCGAAAAGAATATGGCTAGATAAACATAGCTTATTTATATATTATATGTAGCTTTTACTTGCGGCTTTACCGGTGTAGTCTAATGGAGATGACTAAAGGGTGTGTATGACATATAATATGATACTCCAAGCACCCTAAATAATTTATTACATTACATGGTAACAATGCTTTGAAGTAGAACCTACGTTGAATGTAGAACCTACGTTTTGTAGATGACAAAATCATCATATCTAAAAACCCACATCAACTTCAATAAATGACAAAATGACAAATTTACTATATGAGTCAAATAAAAAACTGTTCTGTTTTTGATGATTTTTAAAGTGTTAATATACACTGAGGATAGAAAAAATACTTAAAGAATACATATAAAAATTTGAACGCAGCGGGACCCGAACCCGCGCCCTCCTGCGAACCGTGCAGGCGCTCTCACCACTGAGCCATGCATTTTTATATGTTTTCTTTAAGTATTTGTTCTGTTTTGTTCTGTTCTGTTCTGTTCTATTCCCTTCCGTTCCTTTCTATTCTGTTCTGTTCCGTTCCATTCTATTTTATTATAGGTTTTTATTATCAGTAATTGATTTGTTAAACTTTAAAAATTTGTAACATTTAAGATTTTGATTTTTTTTTATAGCTTCACGCTTTATCCCGCACAAGGCAGGGTAGGCAGAGGGAACTGCAGGTACTGTGAGAACCTAGTGTTAAGACACTCCGTTGTTCAGTCCCTGCTTTCTCCGTCCCCGCTTTCCGCCGTTTTCGAGGCATTGCGTGTTGAGTGGCGGAACTCAACGCCGCGCTTTGCCTTGTTTACCAGAGCCAAGAAAATGGAAATAGAAAAATCCATCTTCTCCTACTGGGGATCGAACCCAGTAACCGTCGCGTTACAGGCAGACGTTGCGCCTCTGCGCCACGACGGTCCTCTCATTTTGATTTTTTATTTTATTATGATATTGTAGTTAAAATATTATACGTATAATATAAATTATTGTGGTGGCAATAAAATGTTATTGTGGCGTCGCGAGTTCATCGTAGAACAGTGAGCAGACACCTAACTAAAATGATTGTAGACTTTCATAAATTTAAATATAAAATATAAAAGACCAAGTGTGAAGCCAAAGTGAAAGAAATATTTAAATCTTTCATTACTCTGTACAAAAACCAATTTTCTCGTTGTGCGGCTTGTCTAACTCGCCGCTGGTAATATTCTCACGTGGTACAATTTGATCGCAATTAAATTATAGGGTTACGTACCAATTACTGGAACCAATTAGGCTGAATAATATTGACCCTTGGCTATAATGGATGTAGAAGAAGTGAAGGTCTATCATTGGTCGACGACGACATTTTTCCATATATATATATATATATATATATATATATATATATATATATATATATATATATATATATATATATATATATATATATATATATATATATATATATATATATATATATATATATATATATATATATATATATATATTCATCGATATTCATATATATATGTATATGTCGGCGCTAGGCCAGGGTTTCGTTGTTCAGAGTCCATTTTTCAGAATAAAATAACAGAGTGGTAGCAATTGGTTTATTCTCGTACAATAGTTAATAGAGAAGAGCCCAAAAATACATAATTCAGTTCTATTTATTTATTTTACATCTGACATTTCTGTCTAATATTCAAAATTAACATCATAAAGAATTTAACATTGCAAATAGGTTTTATTGATTTAAATAATTAAACATTAATTTCAATACTAAATACTTTCTAACAATAAAATCATAAAATGTATATTGATTTGCGCCCATACGGCCATACTGACTCCAGCGCGTCCCTTGCGCTGCTTTACATTACAAATCATTCCGAGTTTTAGCCAACACCCAACGCATCACCCATCTCAAGATCCAACCAACTTCAAGGCATCTCTCACATCGAGATAACATAACCAACTTGTCAAGCGTCTCTCATGCCGAGACATAATCAGTATGTAAAGCATATAAGGCGTCACCATAGTAGGTACATTGCCAACAAGACCAGGATTTGGATACGCGTGGTGGCTAGCTAGCATCATAGGAAAGATATTCAACACAAAAAATAGAACTTTAACTTATCTCAAAATCACCAATATACAAATCATGAAATTACCTAAACATTTTTTTTTTGTTTCTTTCTCTTTTTCTTCTTTTCTTTTCTCTCACGTGAATTCTCTTGATTCCTCTGCCCATACGGCCGATCCAACCAAGACTCCTTATCTGCTTTGAATTGTTTGCCGCTTCTCAATGGTGGGTATCATCACTCTTGGTAGGTCTTCCACGGAGTTATTTTCGACAGCCGACACCATGTCCCTCAAAAACATACAATAATGTCAATTTACAGTCATACAGTCTTATAAATTGTTTCCATGCATAAGGAACCCTAATAATAGCAATATTCATTTACTAAAGAATTATTCTAAAATTATTTAAATTTAAAATGTCAGAAATAAGAAATGAAATTGTATGTCAAATATTCAAAATGACTGTTTTAGCAAAACTACAAATAAATAAACATTAAAGATAGATGATATGGTATTTAAAATTACTCAGATTCATATTCTTTATTGGCGATTACGTAAAACATTTCTATATCAATATTAATTAAACATTATCTCTATGCAATATTATTTTAAAATTCCATTTAAAATTCCTTTAAGGCATCTAATAATAAGAAAATCTTTACATCTAAAATAATGCATTTTATTACTAAAAGACCGCTCGTCCATCCTTAAATGACCAAAAAATCTAACTACACGCAAGTCGTCTATCAGTTTATTATATTTTTGTAATTATAATACCACAAAATATTTACCGGTACTATTTAAAAAGCTTATAGTTGAAAAGTGTATAGCTAATTGTAATTTTTGTAATGGCGTTATGTCAAAGCTAAATTGTATAACAAACGTTTATTGTATAAAGGATATATGTTTTATCAACTTAACTTAGCTGTTGGCTTGGTGTAAAGTACAGCGGCACCATACGTGTCTTCTGCAGACTGGAAGTCTTCACTTGCTCCCTCGTTGTCGTGCAGTGGCTGCAGAATAGCCCTCATTTGTGCGCTTGTTTCGCTGCGTGTATTGTTGCTGTGCCCTCTGATCGGTTTCCTTATTCTCTTTTTATCCTTTGTCATAAAGGAGTCTCGTTTCACAATCAGTTGTGTTGTTCAAAGATAAGTTCCATGGCATTGTAAAACTGATATCTTTCTGGTTGTGATCCAATAAGGCTGTGTCTATCGCACATATGCTCCCATGAAGCGGAGATCTATCCCACCGCTGCTGTCGGCGCTAGGCCAGGGTTTCGTTGTTCAGAGTCCATTTTTCAGAATAAAATAACAGAGTGGTAGCAATTGGTTTATTCTCGTACAATAGTTAATAGAGAAGAGCCCAAAAATACATAATTCAGTTCTATTTATTTATTTTACATCTGACATTTCTGTCTAATATTCAAAATTAACATCATAAAGAATTTAACATTGAAAAATAAATTACTTATAGGATCACTCTGTACGTCTATGTGCTTATCAGTTACGTGTGTTTACTCTAAATCAAATGATATCAAACTGTAATTAATACCATATACATCTTGAGACACAGTAAAAATTAAAACTTACCAAAATATCGTTGTGTAATCAAAACTTTGCAATTAATAACTTAGTGGCAATAACCTAAAACTACCAATAAACTAGTACAATCAATTAAAAAGAAAAAAAATTGCACATACATACATTCAGAAAAAACAAACTATTACAAACTCATGCATTTATATGTACGAAATTTAATTTTGTCGATACATATTAGTTGTACTTCATTGATCTAAACTTACGAAAGACGGATTTTTTATAGTATACTAGTGACCCGCTCGCTGCTTCTCTTGCTTAATTGATTTAAATAATATTTAGTTTATGTAATGATAAAATTTACTATTTAAAATAGTTAAATAATGTATTTACAAAAAAATTGGCAGCGGTGGGATTCGAACCCACGCCTCCGAAGAGACTGGTGCCTTAAACCAGCGCCTTAGACCGCTCGGCCACGCTACCATATGTGCATATCAGTTAAATATAACATATTTTACTAAAATAAATAGGAAAGTTCTTATATAAATAAAAAAATGTGTAAAAGTAATAAAATTTATTATATTATATAGAAAAAAAATGGCTTTAGATTAGCTCATAATTTGAAATAAGTGGGAATCGAACCCACAACCCATCGCGTGCTCTTCCTCAATTTTAGTCTCTTTTTAACTCCTAGTACAAAATAATAATATCACTGATTTTGACGTTTACTTAATAGCAGCCTTGGAGCCTTTCGCTGTCAAGAACGTATTTTAAAAAAAAAAATGTTGAATTTAAGATTTTTGGCTGAGTTAAAAACACCTCAGAAAAAAAATATCAATCCGCTTCTTATTTCCTGTCCAAAGGGTCTTATTGTAAGATTCGACAAAAAAAGTGAGACAAATTGAAATTCCAGAACGAAACAATTTTTTTTAACAAAAATCTGAGGGCTCTTTCCCAATTCGCTTCGCTCGCTGTCATTACACATGATCATAGAAAAGAAATATCTTTGAAGGCACAATGTTATCAATTGTTTATTTTTTGTAATCATTTGCATTGCTAAAGAAAATCACTCGCATTTTTATATATTAAAAAAATTGGAAAAAAAAATGGTTGCCTGTAAAGTGGGTTTTACGGGCGAAAATTTTACGTGACAACGTCTTTTTCTCGGTAGAATATTTATTGATATTATTAATAATTATAATATAAATTGCACAAATTTTAACTATAGAAAGTATATGTTGTTTACTAAAACATCGTACATGTGTCAAGTGAGACGCGCGGCGGACCGATCATAGTTCGGTGACAGTTGACACATCGTTACGTTACCTTTTTCATATGTGACTCCGAGCCGCAACCTAATTTAAGACGTTGTCACGTCAAAGAAGAGCTTAAAAAGCTTAGCGTACTCATTGTTATGTGAAAGTAAGCATGTATTATAATAATAGAAGCTTATGTAATAAAAGCTTCTTACAATTTTGTTGATTAGCATTTCGAAAACGAAACTTTTGCAAATTTAATACTACTTGAAGGATTATTTCTTAGATTTCATAAAAAATAATGTTAGATGTCAAAATTTTTAAGATTTTTAAAGTTTTATTAAAATACGGAAAAAAAATAAAAATTGTATGAAAATTCTACTAATTTGTACTCAAAACCGTACTTCTTAGAAACTACGAAATCAGTAAAAGTAACCTTCACTCAATGTTTATGAGGATAGCAAAATCGAATCATCCGTTCAAATTTGTTCAAGTTTATAAATTAATTAAGATATCTAGGGTAAGCACTCAATGGAGGTAAATATTAAATGGATATTAATGGATGATATTTAAAATATTTTTAATTAGGGCAGTAATAAAGAGCATAGGTTTTTTAGTTTCACGTTTTATCCCGCACATGGCAGGGTAGGCAGAAGGAACTGCAGGGATCATATGAACCTAGTGTTAAGACACTCCGTTGCTTAGTCCCTGCTCTCTCCGTCCCCGCTTTTCGCCATTTTCGAGGCATTGCGTAATGAGTGGCGGAACTCAACGCTGCGGTTTGCCTAGTTCCCAGAGGGAGAAAGTGTAAATAGAAAAATTCATATTCCCCAATTGGGAAACGAACCCACAATCCGTCGCGTTTACAGGCAGACGTTTACGCCTTTGCGCCACGACGGTCCTCAATAATAGAATATAGGTAAATTAATATTACAAATTATATTTAATTTTTTATGGGAAAAACAAGGCATACAAGCGTTCGGGTCACCTGATGGTTACACTAGAGGCTAAAATATATCTAAATTATACGTACATAGATAGAAAGACAGAAATATTTTATTGCACGTATAAATTTCTGCGCGTATTTATTTGTTTTGCTTATTGACGTAAAACATGATTATTGAAGCAAAATACAATATTTGTTTATTTTGTTTTCAAAACGGCGGTATTTCAAACACTTTATCATCCCTCATTAAGATCTCTTAGATGTGAAATTTTTTAAAGTCCTTTTTTAGAGAGCGTCAAGTCGTGGTAGGCAGAGGGAACTGCAGGAACAATAGGTACTACCAAGTGGTAATACACTCTGTTGCTTTGTCTCTGCTTTCCGCTTTTTTCGAGGCGTTGCGTGTTGAGTGGTGGAACTTAACGCTTTGCCTAGTTTCAAGAAGCAAGAAAATGGAAATAGAAAAATTTAAAAAATCCCCTAGTGGGAATCGAACCCACAAACCGTCGCGTTTGTAAGTAGACGCTACTCCTTTGCGCCACGACGGTCCTCACGTTTTAATAGTATAGGCATCTAACATCTATGGTGTTGAGTTCGAGGTCGACGGGTATTGACGCTAAATTGTTTTGCCTATCTTGTTATATGAAAGAAAGACAGTAGTTGAAAGAAAAATAAAACATTATGAATAGTTTTCTATTGTTTATAATGACATAAACGAAAGATTTGAAAAATATTAAATTTATATAGCAATAATAAAATATCTTGTCCATACTGTATCATTATTCGCTGAATTTACGATATCTGTTGTCTCGACGTTTCATTTTAATATGGTTTTCGTATAACGTCAGCAATTGTTATGGACATTGTAAAATTTGCAACTGACAAAATATTAATAGTTTTCTTAAAGTGAAAGGAATATTTTAATGTATAGAATTTTTAATTACATTTTAATAAAATTCAAAGAAATTTATAAACAATATATTAAATTATAAATAAATATGTTATGATTTTGATTATTTTTATATCGTTAAACTTATAGCTATAAAACGTGGGACATAGTGTATAACTTATTAACCCCACAGGATGATTCCGATTTAGTGAAATGATTTTTCTTACAGTTATGTAAAGAATAAATATGAAAATGTGCTTACTTATCTGATTTATTTGAACAAAATTCACCGAGTGGGTAAAAAACCAACTTTTCAAAACTATGGCCTCAAAATTCTAAAAAAAATATTTATAAACTTTTGTATTTTGTAAAACAATTTTTAATATTTTTAATTATATAAGTCTAACTTATAGTATTCGATATTGATCTCACTTTAAATAATATTTTTTACGATCTTAACAATTGTAAGAAAACTAAACATTACAATTCACCCAAGACCTGTGTTCAAAATTATAATATAATTTTATTGTATATTAAAATACATATATCGTACATCTATTTTAATGATAACTTCAAACTCTATATCGAATATGGAAAGTAGACAAAGGGAACCTAGCACAAAGTCACTTGGTTCGTTCACTTTGTGCCCAATTTCAATACTAGGAACAACAAAACTATTTACCAAAACTATTAAATGAAAATATTTAAATATATTTAATTGGAAATCGAACCCATACTTTTATATCATAATTTTTTCATTCATAAAATGGTTGTCAAGTAATCAAATATATCATGAGTAATTTGTTATAATATATCACAATGATAGGCTTATCTTCTAAGGTTTAAGTACTAAATCTTTACCCTGGACATATATCGATGCTTTACGTAACACTAATGTAAGTTTCTAATAGAGAGGCATTACCTATTCGACCTTAACCATTTAGCCAGATTACTCGTCGAAATTTACTTAGACACTATGTCATTTACATACCCATCCTATATGTGGCCAAGACAAATGATGCTTTACTTTTTATATGAATCCATTGGTATCAACATTGTAGAACCAGCCTCAGAATTATTAAAAAAATATGATTTATTTTTTTATTTTAACATTTTTTCTCACACATAGTAGTAAAAATGTAATGTGTGTTTTTTTTCTTTCTTGTCTAGTTGCTAGAGCGAAGAAAATAGAAATGAAATAATGCATCCTGACCAACTGGGAATCGAACCTACAAATCGTCACATTTACAGGCAGTTATTAACTTAATTATTTCAAGGGATCCTATTAATTATTTATCAAAAGGGAATTGAACCTAACCTAACCTAACTTATCACATTAACAGTCGGACACTGCGTCATTTTGCGTTACTACGACCTACACGCACCGAGAGTATAGAACAAAGTTATTTATATGTCACTTAGATTTCTTCTCAAGTTATATCGGACGGGAGGTATATGACGATAAACAATAAGGTCTATATTGAAAAGATTACGACGTTGTTATTATCATTATTGTATTCCCAAAGTTATGATGGAAAAACACTAAATTGTCAGAAAATTCAATTTGGTGTGATCATAAAGTAAACTTCAATAATGTTAGTAAATGTTTCGTTAACGTTCTAATAAAAACTTTACCAATATTGTTTTTTATTTGGCCAGCATATTTTTTTTTAGCTTAACGGTTTATCCTGTTTAAAAAAGGGTAGGCAGAGGGAACCGTAGGAACCGTTGGAACCTTGTGTATTGAGACGCTGAACTCAACGCCACGCTTTGTCTTGTTACCAGAGTGAAGGAATTAAAAATAATTAAATTTTTCTCTGAGTAGGAATTGAACCCACAGGCCATCGCGTTGACAGGCAGATGAGAGCTTTAAAACTTTTTACAATTGCATAAAACTTTCATTGATTTGATACTTAGTAGTGTATAGCATGACTAGTTTGCGTTTTGATAGTGTTCCGAAGTTCTGAGCAGAATTTCAATATGTTTTGATTCATTATATATACATAATATGTATGTATACATGCTCATGTAGGTCAGGGCGTACGTTCAGTTATGCTTTACATAACTTAAAATAATAAATAATATATCGTATTTAAAATAAAGAAGTTATTTACTCGTTTAAAATTAATTAAAAAGAATATTACAGACTAATCTAAGCCTTTTAGTTTTTTATGTATAAAAGATCTTATTATTTTCCTTGATTGACTAACATGCACCGTATATTTAAAAAAGGACAATTGTGGCGCCAAGGCATAGCGTCTGCCTGTAAACGCGACGGTTTGTGGGTTCGATTCCCACTCGGTGGAGATGGATTTTTCTATTTATATCGGTAACGGGGACGGAGAAAGCAGGGACTGAGCAACGGAGTGTCTTAACACTAGGTTCCCACGGTCCCTGCAGTTCCCTCTGCCTACCCTGCCTTGTGCGGGATAAAGCGTGAATCCAAAAAAAAAAAAAAAAATATCGGTAACAAGGCAAAGTGCGGCATTGAGTTTTACCACTCAACATGCAATACCTCGAGAAAGGCGGAAACCAAGCACGAAGAAAGTAAGGACTAAGCAACGAAGTGCCTTAACACTAGGTTCCACGGTTCCTGCAGTTCCCTCTGTCTACCCTGCCGTGTGTGGGATAAAAAAAAGAATAATAATAATTTTAATTTATTTTTTATATTTATTTTCAGGATAATTTTATAAAACGATGCCACAGTTTCCTATTGGATGAATAATGAATGAATAAAAATGAATAATATGAATGAAATAATGAATGAATGAATAATGAGTAGTCAAGACAGCTTTCTCGTAACCGACTAGAGGAAATGAAATTAATGTCAAAAATACAGGTGTATAGGCCCTTGGAGTACATGAAAAAAAACGAATTTCTACGTCAACGTAATAAAACGATATAAGTTAATATAACATACAAGTAAGAACTTTATTTTGACCCTTATTTATGAAAGTCGCAACGTAATGAAAACCTACAGTGTAATGTAAACTAGTAATAAATATATATTAGGAATAAAATTCACTTCATCTCCCAGGGTACTCAGTCGTCAAAAACAGAAACACTTAGTCGTCAAAAACAAAACGTCTGACATAAAACACGCATGTCAAAAACTACAACCATTTTGCACCCTTTCACTTTAGTGTTGACAGCTTATATAACAATAATTAACTTACAAGCATACATATGCAAATGATATTGTAACCATTGTGGCAAATTCGATTTTATTGCTTTAGTATAAGGGAGTACAACAATTTGTAAATTACAGATTTTAATTTGCCGAGCAACAACACAATGGAGATAAATATCATATCTTTATAGGTAACTGCAGGTGTCCTTTCATTTTGTTATATGATAGAAAAAATATAATTAAATGTTTTTTTTCGAATGAGAAGATGTTTTTTTTAAAAGTATAAAAATATTGTAAAGTAAAGATTTATTGTAAAGACATACAAAGCTGAATAAAAAATATTAGTGGTGTTTCTCGTTAAAAAAATATATATTTCTTTGTAATAAATATAAATATCACAAATATTTTAATTTACTCATTACCGTGTTTACTTCTCATGTTATAGGTTTTGTTATGTTTTTATAATTGGCTTTCTAAGTCACAAAGGCGACAACGTATTATAAATATTTTATTTTCTCATACTAATATTGTTGATTGATACAGACTATAGTATAATGGATGCATTATATCAATTTGTACTACAGTGCAATTTTGTAATTTTTATGAAGAAGAATAAAAATGGGTAGAGAAGAAAAAAAATATGGAGTTATGCTTAAGACTCCTGTTGATTTTCCTTATCAAAAGTATTAGTTATTGTATCTATAGAAATCTTATAAGTACAAAATTTTAGTAAATAACGAACCTTTAATAATTGCTTTCGATTTTAATTAAACGCCTGACAATACCAAAAAGCTATTAACTGGTTTTATAACATGATAGTATTTTGAATAGATGTTTTCTGGTTTAAAATATACGTCAATGTCATTATTTGGTAATTAGTGTCATTAGAAACGCTTTACTTACAAAATATAATAAAGCAAAACATCTGTTATTATACAGGTCAAGTTCGAATCAAGGAGTCGCGCTTTAAGGGTTCTGTACAGTTCTTAACTGAAAGTTAAAGGGGAGTGTACTTATACATATAATTGAAGAACTTAAATTTACATTCTATTTAATGAAAAAACATTATAGTGATTTGTTGTTCTTTTGTCCGTCTACCTGCAGTCAAGTGAAGTTAAGACATTTTTCCAAAGACAGCGTTATGGTAATAGGACAAAGTTAATTTAAATTGTCAGATCCAGTAAATTTATGAATGTGTATGAATTATTAATTAATAATTATGAATGGTGATGAGAACAGTAAGAAAGTTTGAAATTTGAAAAGTTTACGGAAAGAACAGAGTCCATTCATACGAAGGCACGGCCTTTATAACGCACAAATCATTTAAAATTGTGCTGGTGGCAATAAATTTAGCGAATCGTGATACAGAAGGTTTAAATGTAAATATTTTTCATTGTAGATTAATAATAAATATTATTTCTATTAATATTGATACATGCCACTCATAGTGGGCATACTTATTTTCGATGTTTTCAAAAAAATTCAATAATTGCCGGCGAATTTCAAAAAAATCAAAAATTAATCAATTTCCGTGTGAAATTCTTTACAAGGTACAGTGTTTGAGGCTACATTTAAGCAAAATAATACCAGTGTAAGTAGGACTTAATGATCAGCAAAGTTGTTGGTATGACGAGATGTATACGAAAGTAAATCAACTATTCGATAGTTTATATTTTTTTTTGTTTAATATTATTAATTTTGTTTTATATTGAAATTTATGACAGTAATCACTAGATGACTGACAATGACGACACTACAACACTTATCACTAGATATTAGATTTTTGTTCTAACAACACTGCGTGCAGCTTGGAATGGAGAGTAATTGTATTATTTAAAGGAACCTTATTGGTTCGGTGACCAATTAAGCTTAAGTATTCATTTAACATGATTTGTAATCTTATCTATATATTTTATTATATTATAAGTAGTTTTTAATTATATCCAAGAATTATTATAATATTTTTTAGCTTCACAATTTTTTGGAAGAGCATTCAGAGGGAACCATGGGAACTGCAGGAACCTACTGTGGGAACGAGTTAAGTTACTACGTTCCCCAATTTTTGCCTTTTGACGCATTTAATGGTGAGTAGCTAAACTTAGCGCCTAGTTTCCAGGACAAAGAAAATAGATATGAAAAATCCATCTTCGTCGAATGGGAATCGAACCCACGAACCGTTGCGTTTGCAGGCAGCCGCTACGTCTCTGCGCCATGACCTCCAAGAATTACAGCTAACAAAAACATTTTTAATTCTATAGTAAAAATGCTTAATAAAATAGCCCTTTTATATAAAATATTAAGTAAAATATTCAGAACACACTAAAGTAAAAATAAAATATAATAATATATAAAATATAATAATATAGTATATTTTGGTATATTAGCAAATAAGTGATTAAAAATTCATATTTCATTTCACTTTTGGTAAAAAATCTGTAATGTTTGGACTTCCATTAGACACTCTTCCGAACCCAAGGGAAATTCGATACTACGATTACATTGAAAATTATTAAGTAGTGAAAAGTAGGTTCTTAATTATTTCTACGCAAAAAGCAATACATAATTTAATAATTCTTTAGAAGTTGTTGAGCTTTTTGAAACTTTGACGACTAGTATTATGATTATAATGAAAAAAAAAAGGAAAAATACAAACCATTCAAACCAGTCATGTACGATGTTTCCACAAGAATTTCAAAATTACGTTGTGAAATCTATGAAAGGAATTCAAATGTTATGTTCACTTAATTTCTATTGATATACGACATACATTTAAAATACCTATAATATTATACAAATTACCTTTTTTTGTGTCCTCACTTTTAACCAAATGACTACTAATAAATTACAGTACAGTAGAAACTCGATTATACAGACTAATTGTTGTTGTAAAGCATTTCGATAATCGAAAATCCGAATCGATAATCACCGAATAATCGAAAGTACATAATCGGGTTTTTAGCATATAATAATACCTACATATTGAATGTATACAATATACTGTAATAGTTCATGTAATGTGCATGTTAATTTAATAACGAGTTTGGTATTATGTAAGTATTTGTTAAGTAACGTCAGGCTCTAGACAGGCATTACAGGATGTTTTCATAAACAATATTTACAGCTTAATGTTTATTATATATTACAAAACATATTTTCTTTAGAGATTACTCTTAAAGGAGCGACATTTAATTAACAATGTGAAAGACATCACATTAGAGGCCTAAAATCGAGCAATATTCCTCCACTATCTGCGTATGTGATATACATATACTTCCTCTTGAACGATTCTTTCAGTTAAAAGGTCTGTATCAAAATCATTTCCGAAATTTTGAAGACCCAAGTTTATTTATAGCGGAAGACGACCTTATTTTATAGGTTGTAGTGATTAGCAATATTACGTTTCTTTTTCCTCTAGAATTCTCCGTTTTTTAATCGAAAACAAATTAAAACAATTTTTTTTTTAATTTTTTATCTCCAAAATGAGTTTGGTTGCACTCTTGAGAGTCGAACTCAAAAAAAAGAGAGTTACCAGGTTGCCTCTGGCTATTCTATTATATTATAGTAGGATAAAGAACAAAGAACGAAAAAAAAAAAACAATTCCAGATAGACTATAAATTAATTTAATTTTTTAAAACAATCCATTAAACAGGAAAATTCTGCTATAATTAAAAGTAAGCTCCTGTAAAAGATTGCAATAAAAACAAAATGTATAAAATAAAACAATTCGGAACAACTTCCGGTAGACAACGAGGCGAACTCTAGAACTATTTTGTGTTCGGAAATCGGATATAATATGAATTATAGTGTGTTATTAAATACATATATATTCATGTTAGTGTAATAAAATTTTACAATTCAGGAACAAAAAAATCTCATTTTTATGCATAAAATATACTCGTTTATTTTTAGATGTATGAATTTTAGCACATTTTGGTAAATAAAATAGTTGTTGTCTTGGCATTTAATAAGGAAAAAAATTCTGCAAGTAAGGAAAAGCAGGGCTGGATCTGACATCTAGATCACGCGGTTCCAATAAATAGCAGCGTCACGTTTATAAAGCATAAGCGTGGCTTATACTTAAATGTTTGTACTATCATCGGCTGACTGTTGAAGAAGTGTGAACATATTTAACACATGTTTTTTTATCCATTTAATTTATGAGATTTTTATTTAGATATTCCTTGCTATTAATTCGATTTTAATTCTTTTACTTATTCATCCATCATATATACATTATTTTATAAAAAAATAAAATACCTCTACACCATTTAAAAGTTATCTATGCAACAAAGGCTTTTCATTTTCTTTCGTACAGTTCAAGTAACGGTTAACGCCATCTAGTGACCAATTATTAAGTAGCAAATGATAGACATTAAAAAATATATTTATTTGGTAATATTACAAAATTTCTAAATACACATCATAATTGTTAAAATAATTGCTATATTGAGATGTATTTATACATGGTTTTAAAACTTAAATACTAAGTTACGTTGGATATAATGGGGAGTTAAAAATATTACTTTAAAAACATTATATTTTTTTTTAGCTTCACACTTTATCCCGCACATGGCAGGATAGGCAGAGGGAACTGCAGGGACCGTGGGAACCTACTGTTAAGACACTCTGTTGCTTAGTCCCTGCTTTCTCCGTCCCCGCTTTCTGCCATTTTCGAGGCATTGCGTAATGAGTGGCGGAACTCAACGCCGCGCTTTGCCTAGTTTGCCAGAGCGAAGAAAATGGAAATAAAAAAATCCATCTTCTCCGACTGGGGATCGAACCCCGAAACCATCGCGTTACAGGCAGACGTTGCACCTCTGCACCACGATGCATTACATATATTTCTCTTTTCTAAAAACTTTTTATATCCTTTTCATTATTCATTAAATTTTTCAAAACTCTATAGTAACTTACGTCAAAACATTCTCCTACTTACAACTGATAGCTTTAAGTTCGATATACCATACTTCTATCACGTAGCTTATATTTAAGAGGAAAATACTTAAAGAGAATTATATTAGTATTGTTTTAAGGCTTAATATAGTTACTTTATATACTAATGTTTTATTTTTTAGCCATCACTATATATAAGTAAACATTGTTTTTTTTTCAATAACTGTTATAGTTGTGGTGTGTGAAATTCCTGGTTAATTCCAAATAAAATTTAAAGGAAACTCAGAAACTGGAAGTCCAAAAACAATTTTTTTTGGATTTCAACTTGTAATAAACGCGAAAAAATTAAGTTACAAGAGTTTTTACTACTGATTGTGTAAACACAAGATAATATTAGTGTAAATAAGTATAAGTTCATACTATAAAACGTAAAATAAAGATAAGACCGTAATGTAAATATTACTATTTAACTGTCTGGATCGAGCCTTATAGGTGAGCTACACGCGTAGAAAACACCCACACAAACGTACACTGCAATCCCTGGCCCAGACGGGACGGCGAGCCAGTTAGAGAGAGACAGAAGATAAATTCCATACATTAGCAAAGGACAGAACAGTGATATTGACCTTGCGAGTGGTGACGTCATTTGCGACCTAGCTGCAATATATGTATGTGTACGTGAACCAGACCCTGAATTGTAAATGTGTGCGTGTCATTTTATACGATTGAGTTGTATGCCTGTATACAAGCAACAGGCGTTTGTGAATGTGTGCGGGTTATTTTATGGTATTGTGCTCTATGTGTATCTATATGCAACAGGCGTTTGTCTTTGTGTGCGTGTTGACATTGATTTCCCGTATAGAAGCAACAGGCTTTTGTGTTTGTATTTTGCATAACGACGCGCAATTTTCTTTAGTTTTACAATAAAAATTTTTATTTCATAATTATTACTTTTATTTTATGTTTGCGATTGGATGGAGCTTTATTCAAATATTTAATAAGCTACTTTTGTTATTATATAATTTTACAATTTTCCTTTGACCTAGAAATGTGATTATTTTGCTTATAAAATATGTTATAAAGAAAATTTTTGAAATGTTTTTTTAATTTATATTTTAATAATGTTAATATTAATGAATTATTTTGCATTATAAGCATATGCTACAGAGATTATCAAGAGAGAGAGAGAGAGAGGAGAACTCATTATTCGACTCTCATTAAGTCGACGAAAATAAAGTTTATTTAATGCAGTAAACTGCATTAGAATTTTTTTATTATTTAATTGAAGTACTAATTCTGTACTTAATCTATATATTACATGTATTTTCCGATATTTCATAACGGTCTATCTGAACGTTAACGTACATTAATAACTAAAAATAACATTTGTTTTCAGCTTTTCGCGTAATCACGCTAATAGAAGGAAAATCAGAAGGAACTGTAGGAACCTTAGGAACCTAGTGTTAAGATATTCCAATAACAATGAAATTTTAATGTTGTAAGTTATTTAAGTTTAAGTTTTTTCTCCACTTGACCTTTTATGTATATGTGTATGTATGTGGTCGAGTAGGCAGTAGGAAATGTAGTGTTGGAACACTATGTTCTAACTTATTTGTTTGTTTTTATTGTTATCTGTCCGGCATTTTGTTTTAGCCATACCCGGGAGGCTATTATACCCTTATCCAATACATAGCTGTAATATTAGTCTTTTTTTTTATTTCTCTCTATAATTAATTTTAGTAAGCCACCGCTACTTATGACAATTAAATCCACAATTCACTATTAAAATGGAAAAAATTAAATGAAAGCTATAATATTTTGTATGCCTGATATAAATTTATTTGCATTTTAAAGTCATTTAAAATAATATTTTAATCTGTATTTCATCATATTTTTATAAACTTAATAAACTTTTTATTACTATTTTAATCTGTATTTCATCATATTTTTATAAACAATTTATATAATTGTAATTCTTTTCTATTTATAATAATTAAATTTGTCAAATTTATTAAATGCACTCATAGTGTACAAGCTTAGTACTTAGTAAGCTTACTAAGCTCGGTTAGTGTAGTATAGGGAAGTTCTTCACACAGCGGTCTAGTGCAATCACAAGCAAATCCATTTATAGGTGATATACGTAATAAATTAACAACAGGCGATTTTTTACGTAATTTCAATTGATATTAAAGCGTATATTTGTTGTAATGATTTATGTATACATAGTTTTTGTATTTATATCAAAATTTAAAATTAATATTTTTTATTATCTTTATTTATTTTCAGTATAAAGTACAATAACGGTTCGATTCGTTCTGGGTTGCCCAAGAAATATTTCGTTCTATGAATTATTTTAATTTTCACGCTGCCATATGAGAAATATAGAGGGAATCTGCTCGTTTTATAATTGTTAGAAACAAATTGATGTATCATTTAGTTTAGAAACGTAGCGTCTGCCTGGTAACGCGACGGTTTTTGGGTTCGATTCCCATTCGGGGAAATGGATTTTTCCATTTTCAATATCTTTGATCTGGCAACTAGGCAAAGTGCGGAAAAAAAGTGGAAAATAATGAACGGAGTGGTTCCAGTGGTTACCTGCCTACCCTGCTATCTGCGGGATAAAGCGTGAAGGTATAAAATAAAATAATTTAGTGAAATAAAAAAAAACTCCTAAAATAAATATTTATAATTTGTTTTAAGTTTCAAAGCATTAAGCAAAGTTTCAAACGATTGTTTAAAGTTTTAAAAAATTATACAATTTAAATATATACAATATACTTAATTTAATTTGTTATTTTATAATAAAATGTAGTCTTTATATAAAATAAATATTATCTCTAAGCATTTTTATGTTTATTTTTAAGGAAAAAGTGTTAGTGCTTAGTGACAAAACACTCCGCTCTCTATTTTACATTAAATATCAAAAAATGTTTCTATAAACATTTCATATTTATACTTTATGGGTATACTTATAATAATTAACATATGAGATTTTAATGTACAACTTTATTTGTAATGAATTACATTTATTAACTTTCCCATTTCGAGACGCCGCGGTTTCATATCATTTCTATAAATATCGCATCTGTTGTTTTAACCATTGTATTCTTTGTGCTTACTCTTTATATACTTCATTTAATATCTAATGTCATTTAAAATTCTCGTCATAGAGTAATATAAATAGATAGATAGTAGTGGCAAATCCCTGGCTTTTTCTTCGATAGTGTTTTTCTGATTTATTACAGAATTTCTTTGATAATTTAATTACATTCTACCTATATATTTAACTATATTTTGTGCACTATTCACTTCGCCAACGTCACTTTCAATGGAGAACACACTAAGAATAATATACGGTAAAATAAGAGGTTTTCTTTAAACATTGTATTACCTATATTATATTAGACCGTCGTGGCGCAGAGGCCTAAGCGTCTGCTTGTAAACGCGACGGTTTGAGGATTCGATTCCCACTCAGGGAAATAAATTTTAATATTTCCATTTTCTTCGCTCTGGAAACTAGGCAAAGCGCGGCGTTGAGTTGCGCCACTCAACACGTAATGCCTCGAAAAGGTGAAAAGCGGGGACGGAGAAAGCAGTTACTAAGCAATGGAGTGTCTGACTAGGTTCATATGGTCTCTGCAGTAGTCTCTGCCTGCCCTGCAATATGCGGGAAAAAGCGTGAAGCTAAAAAAAGAAATTAGATTTCACTGTATATGTCTTAAGTTAGACATTTGTCATGTCCAATTAGATTCAATAAATCTAGAACTATTAAATATAATCGTAATTTGCTATTGTCTTATTTCCTTGTTTTAATTCATTATTCATTAATTTTGTACATTTGTGAGGAAAAACAATACAATTTCTTAATTTTAAAAAATTATAAAATAATAATTATAAGTACATCGTAGTGTAATATGAATACGTATTACTCTTAATGCAGTGGTGGTGCAATTCGAAATTTTAAATTTGAATTTAACGACGCTCTTTTGTCCTTTCTATCGGTTTTTTCGGAATTTTCTTTCGGATAAAGACCAGTACAAGGTTCCTTTCCCAACCTGTAACTTCCGACATCTACACTATGACATTAGGTTGCCCTACAGCGTTATAATGTGGGATTAAGCGTGTCTTAAATAAAAAACCAGCAAATTTTTGATAATATTATATTCATAAAAAATGTTATTTACAAAATGCCCTAGTAATATTAAAACATACTTATATGAATATAAACTGATTTTAAGAAATTGTTTTAAGAATAATATTTATTATTTCATTATATCTACATAAATGTTCACACATTCAATACCTTACAATCGTTCATATATCACATTGTGTTGTAAGCCCTTTATTAAGTTTTAAAATAATAATATTCTATAACATTTTAAACCTCTATTTTAATAACTAAAATAGGTTAAAAAATTTAAATTGCCGTTTCAAGGTGTCATCAATTTATTATATTTAAAATTAAAAATCATATATTTTTTAGACTCCCTAAATTATTTTGTTTTAAATAAGTTACATTAAATTTGATACTAGATGGCGTTACTTACTTTATTATTTCGTATATTAGCTTTTAGCGCCATCTATATGTAAAAATCGCACCACAATATCTAATCGCACTAACCTATAACATCAAAAGATATATTTTTTCTACATTTTGCATAAAAGTTAATTTTGACAGAAAAGTTGATATTTTTGCATATACCTTGCATATGGCAGGATACACTGAGCGAGCCTAATTTTAAGACAATCTAGTCCACATTTTCCTCTCAATTATATAGACATACCGAGTTATTATGGACTTGACGACTCGTCGTCAAGTCGTCGTCGTCAAGCTCGCTTTATCTTCTCAAAGCTATTACATAATCCATTAAAAAATACGACCACATAAAATGGTCACTTTATTCCTTCAAAATTCATAAATACTTGGATATTGCGTGACGCCTTCCTTAATTACTACAAAAATAAAAAAAACTTAATAACTAAATTCTAAAATTAACATAAACGTTAATTTATGGCATACTATTTTCGATATGAAATAACAATCTTACATAAAACATGCAAGCTTTATTTATACTTAATTCTACTCCTTTCTTTTTCGTTTTTAATTATTTAAGCTTGAGCATTAGCATATGAGCACCTGTACACTACTATAGAAAAAAGCTTTAAAAAAGTTTTGTCGTGGTAGACCTAAGATATATGGATGGTATGGAATTATGCAATCTCAGACCTAGCCGTATGAGCAACTTTCAATACAAGTCAAGACCAAATTATCGTATGTTTCCTTATATAATATATAGAAGTAAATTATATAAAAGCGAAATCATGTTATTAAAAAAACACAATTCGCTTTGCACATCGATTTTTAAATTAATATAAAGAATATTCATATAGACATTTAAAATACGAAACAAAACATTTTCAGTAATTAAATTGTACCGCAACATAAGCTTTGGTGACCACCAAAGCTTTTCATAAAATTATTTATAAATGTAAATTTGAAGTGTTAAGAATTTAACTGTTTTTCATGTATATGAAAAAAAGATATAATAGAAAAGTATATGAGTTTTTAGAACTTTTTGTGAAAGTTGATACAGAAGCTTTTTATAGATATTGACAATAAAACATTAAAATAATCTTAGTAGAGTATATAGTTAATAGTCATTGAGCATGATTTCTAAATTTTAATTCATATACAAACATCTAAATTAGTGACTTATGGTAATAATTATAGTATACTATTTATGAAGATTGTTAAAATATATTTTAAAAAAATAATTTTAAGATTAAAATAATCTATGACGAATATCTTAAATATTATAAATCAGAATTATTATTTATTTAATTTATATTGTTTAATATAAATTAAATAAACAATTTGTTTTATAAACTTAATTTATATTATTATTTTTGTACAGATGAATTATTATCTTTATATATTTACCATCTTGTAACACTTATAACTTGTATTAAACCCTTTACGACCCAAAATATTACTAATCTGTGCTCAAAAACGTAAACCACGTATATAAGGCCGGTAGCATACTGAAGCGATAGCGAAGCTATTAAATAATATACAATCAAGAGCACGCTTCGCATCTAACGAGGCCGACTTCATCACAATTCATGCATTTTAAGGCGACAAATTCAGCGGTGAAGTGGTTTCTATGCAAGCTCTTCTTAGATCCGTTGCAGATTCGACAAGGCAAGAGTCTGAAGCCGCCGCACATTTGACAAGTGTTACACGCGTCCGGACTCTGGAATAGAGAAGGAAATAATTTATAATCTATGTAATTATTTATTTTTTGTTAAACGACGTACGACTTACGACGTACGGCGACGTACACAAAGTGATTCGAGTAAACATTTTATACTTTTCAAGAACATTACGTTTGCAATAAGAGGCTATATATAATATAAGGTACTATGATTAATTTTTTAGCATCACGCTTTATCCCGTACATGGCAGTGTAGGCAGAGGGAACTGCAAGATCCATAACAACCTAGTGTTAAGACACTCCGTTGCTTAATCTCTGCTACCTTCGTTCCCACTTTCCACCATTTTCGAGGCACTGCGTGTTAAGTGGCGGAATCCAACGCCGCGCTTTGCTTAGTTTCCAGAGCGAAGAAAATGGAAACAGAAAAATCTATCTTTCCCGAGTAGGAATCGAACCCAGACACATCGTCGCGTTACAAGCAGAAGTTGCGCCTCTGCGCCACGACGGTCCTCACTATAATTAAATATAACTAAGAAAATCAGCACTTTTTATATAATTGGATTTAAAAAATCTTATAAAAAAAATATAATAAAAAACACTCATGTTTTAGAATAAGCATAAAAACCTTTATAAGATATAGCATACAAATAAATAACATATAATTGTTAGCTAGAGTATGATTCATTAGTTCCATTCCAAAAGAACAACAAATTAGATGACACTCACTAAGTCGGTTCGTAACGAGCTTAAGCGCTTAGTTCTAGAATTCTCAAGTTGCTATTTAGTAGTGAATTTGTTCTAGGCCAGTAAAGTATCTTCGAGTGTAAGGATGATTTTGTATAAAACAAATTGTAGCCCGCGATTTCATTTGCGGGAACAGCGAAGTAATTATCTAGTACTATCCCGTTTCCGTAATATCTATTTATGGTTATACACATGTCAGTCGTATGCACTAAATTCGGTCAGACAGTCAGCAATAAGTATTTTTGTTTTGGGTTGGGTTTGTAAAGAAAAAAAAAACAGAGTCAAATAAACTAGATGAACAGTTATTTTAATATTAATGTATATTAAAACTTCCGTCCGTCTAATTTTGTTAAAGAGTAAAAACATCAGAATTTCAAACACAAGTCAAAATTAGAGATTAAAACGGGCGGTTAAGTTAACGACGTCATTTTTCTTATCAACAATATATCTTATATTGTACGTCGTTACATGCATATATCACATAAAATTAATAATAACCTTAAATAAAATAATAGCAATAAATGAGTTATTTTTGCTAAAATAATCTATATTTTATATAAATTTCATAGATTTATTACCAATTTGTTATATTTATATGCTAATTATAGTATCAATTATGCGTGATGTGACGAAAAATATTCTTTCACCAGGCCGAACTA
Source organism: Dione vanillae (assembly GCA_037178615.1). NCBI lineage: Eukaryota > Metazoa > Arthropoda > Insecta > Lepidoptera > Nymphalidae > Dione > Dione vanillae. Next base: position 175,715 of record JAZFAU010000286.1, on the reverse strand, counting down.
GATGAAACATCTTATGTCTAAGCAATGATAAAAACCTTTTTCTATATAGCCCAAGTTAATTTAATATTTCAGTAAAATTTCTAACAAATGAAATTTCTTAGAACCAATATTGTACCATTAATATCAGAAGTATTTACAAAATTACTGAAATCTTTATTTTCTTAGGACAGGACTTAAATAATATTAAAAGCTATTGAAGAATAACACAGTGGGAAAAATGTATGACCTTTTTTTTGTCTTTTTTATGACTTCACTAGTTGATTTAATATAAAATAACATTATTTTTTTCTGATAATTGATATTTTTTAACATTATAGCACAACTTCAAATTGCACAAAATAAAATAATTAAATTACTGTTTAATTACCCATATTTAACACCCTCAGATAAAATCTATAAAGAAACCAAATTAATGAATATTAAGCAATTATACAACTATACTACTTGTATTCTTATAGGTAAAATCTTAGACAAAAAAATACATACAGCAATATCTTTTGAAACCAAAGGTCAATTACACAAATATGCAACTAGACAGTGCTAGCCATTTAATACTGCCTAAAACTAGAACCAAGAGTGGAAAAAAGATGATTATTTTTGAGGGAGCAAAACTTTATAACGATTTACCTAAACAAGTAAAAAGTCTAAAAAATTTTTCTATGTTTAAATCTAGACTTATTAACCATATTTTGTATAAGGATTCTCTGTTAAAATAATTAATTGAAACTGTTATCTCATCTGTTTTGTTGATCTGAACGAATTGTTATATTTATAAGTTAGATATAAGGTCTCATGTAAATGACGTTGTCGTAATGAGAATAAAGTTCTTTAAACTGAAGAATGATTCATTGGACGTTCACTTTCACGTTAGGAACAACTTCGTATATATATATATATATATATATATATATATATATATATATATATATATATATATATATATATATATATATATATATATATATATATATATATATATATATATATATATATATATATATATATATATATATATATATATATATATATATATATATATATATATATATATATATATATATATATATATATATATATATATATATATATATATATATATATATATAATATATATATATATATATATATATATATATATATATATATATATATATATATATATATATATATATATATATATATATATATATATATATATATATATATACATATATATATACATATATATATACATATATATATACATATATATATATATATATATATATATATATATATATATATATATATATATATATATATATATATATATATATATATATATATATATATATATATATATATATATATATATATATATATATATATATATATATATATATATATATATATATATATGTATATATATATATATATATATACCATCACATGAATTAGGTCCTTTCCAAGTAGAACTTTATTTTTATATACGATAGTAATTAAATAAATTTGCATTAAATCAGTCTTATAATAGACCTCAAAGTTTTTCTTGGAAGTTCCTAAAATATATTTCTTAATAAAAATAAATTCCAATATAACACGAGCATGTCGTGAATTTTGATATCCACTCGTGATAAGGAAATATTTTTGCCCACTCTGGCAAAAAGCGGGTTATTGATACTATATTAGAATATTTAATTTAAGTGAAAAATGTAATAACTACTTGAAAAGTAATTAAAAGCTGATAATTATTCAATAGAACACAAGAAATAGTAATATTTTGAAACAATAAACTATTCGCTAAATTACAAAAGCGATAATGAGATGAAATTATAATGTACATGTGAATGTATGAAAATAAATTATACCATAAATATTGTTTGTGCTAAACTAGAAATTATTTAAGTGGAATTAGTGAATTCTAACAGTTATCGTATACTAACCTCCACTTCCTTGAATAAAGAAGGGTAAGTAGAGAGCATAGTGCTATGAAAATTTGAGTACCAGTTCCCCGAAGGTAAAGCTTTATTTAGTAAAGCTTTTTGCTACTAACGAGTTTTATTAAAATTAAGTAATGTCAGTAACTTATCAAATAATTTTCTCCATATAATCGTTTTTTAACCATTTTTTACTGAAATTATATCTATAACTATAAGAAATAAAAGAATTCTGTAACTTTTTTAAATATATTTTCGTAAAAAGCTTGTTATGTCGGTCAGTTCTAGCTCAACCGGAGGATAAAAAACGAAGCTTAATGAAACCTGCTGTACGTGCCATATCAAATGTAGGTTCAGTAAATACAAGGTTTCGAATATATTCGTAAACTAACGTAAAAGAAACTCTAGATGTATTTTAGCATTTTGTGCAAGCAGATGGCTGCGATTTAAATATTAAGAGTTTTATACTAAGAGTTTGAATTAAACTTTTATTTATTAGTGACCAAGATATTTATGAAATAAGATTGTGGCGTCAATATTGTTTACTGTGATTTAGCATCTTTTAATGAAACTTTTAATTTTTACAGACTTAAGTAAATAAATGTATATATTTAAAAGACATAGTCAATTCAAGTGCGAATATGAATCATCGAAGGTTACGTAGTAGCCTCTATAGTACTAAACAAAGTAAAGTTACAAATCATTTGAAACATCTGTTGTAAATAGTTCAGTTAGGTATACAGTAGGTTATTCATATTGAAAATGCGTTTTACACTTCTCTAGTACCAACAGTTTTCAAAATATTGAAGCATATATATTTAATATATATTTTTATTTTGTTATATATATTTTTACTTTCCTGTTTAATTAAAATTGTAGTTATAAAATGATTGATTATCATCATCACATGTCATTTAAAACTTTTTAAGTCACATTATCATATGCAAAAAAGTCGTTAAGGTAAATCTGAAAGTACAATTCCTCGAAGTGCATCATCTTTTATATTGTTAGCGGGTTTTAAGTACGATAATTTATTTTTCACACGATATATCCTTATATAGATAGGAATAACTTAAGTGTTAACATACTATGTCTGAGGATTGTCGTAGTATAGAGGCATAGTATTTGACTGTAAACGCCACAGTTTGTTATTTTTATTCCTCCTCGGGGAGAATGAATTATTTTCTTTTACGTCGTTTTAGTAAGATGAAAGCGCTGCATTCCCACACACATCACGCAATGGAGTGGAAAAACGGAGAGTCTTAACACTAGATTTTCTTTGCATACATTTCTTTATATATATATATATATATATATATATATATATATATATATATATATATATATATATATATATATATATATATATATATATATATATATATATATATATATATATATATATATATATATATATATATATATATATATATATATATATATATATATATATATATATATATATATATATATATATATATATATATATATATATATATATATATATATATATCTATATATCTATAGAGGAAAGTCACCAAATATGGAATACCATTTTGTTTCTGGGCTATATAAAAAAAACTTTACATAAATTTGGTTAGTTTAATGTTTTTACTGACCAGGCATACATTTGTGAGAAGTAATTAACAGTCTTTAATCAAATATATTAATTATCAAATTAAAATCTAACACAAAAAACAAAATCACAAATGAGTAACCAAATATGGAATAGGACCCCAAATATGGAATATAAGTATAAATCAACATAACAATAACAAAATGGTCATTAATATCTAATATCTTGTGATAAATGAAAAACGTAATACAATTACTTGCAAAAGTTACAGATCCAAGTATCAAACTTTGGATCAGCACAATCATAATGTACCCAGAGCCTACACATCAAGCTTTTAATCCAGCTTTCCCCACTTTTATGGGAAAAAGTCTTGAACAGAAAATAGATTCTGCATCAGAAGTCAGGAGTGGACATGTGGTCCATCAACTCATCATGTTCACTATCTTCATTAAACTGGATAGCGCATAGTTTCTCAAAGTCTTGTTCTTCACTATCATCCATATTCTAGTTCGGAGCCCAAGATAGTTTTTCTTCCTAATGTAGTAGCCGCTGCTACTTCTGGAGATTGTTCATCTTTTTGGCAGAGATGTAATAAAGTTCTCCTAAGCACTTGAAAATAATGTGCCGCTTTCAAATACCCCATTTTCTTTTCCCGGACGAATTTTGTAGCTTGTGTCAATTTTTCTTCACTCCAGGTTTTTCGTTTGGTTGATTGTGAAGTGGACATTCTAAAAACAGTCATTCCATATATTGTATAAAGAAATAATATCAATTATCTATCATATAAAATATTAAAATCAAATTATGGACTATTCCATAATTAGACACCGACGACTGTCCATATTTGGATTTTTATACTATTTCAAACTCTTCTAAATATTTTGTCAAGTCACAACATTTTAGTGACAAAAGATCACAATATATATATATATATATATATATATATATATATATATATATATATATATACATATATATATATATATATATATATATATATATATATATATATATATATATATATATATATATATATATATATATATATATATATATATATATATATATATATGTATATATATATATACTTCGTGCACTATACAGCGAGATAGAGACTATTTCTCGTCTTTCTTCCTAAATTCAAGATAATGCTTGTTGATTATTGTAACTCTCTGCCGCGTTTTAAATATTTCGCAAGTAGTAATCAAATCTACAACTATCGTTATTGAATAATATAAAAAATAATGTTCGAAATTTCAAATCAATAATAATTATAACTCTTAATTGTCGTATGCAATATCAATAGAAGACCAATTAAAGTATTGAAGAGTCGGAATTCAAACTCTGACAAAAGAAACTGGGTTTAATGCCAGGCAGAAGACGAACAAGAACTTTAGTATGCAATATTAACTAGTACAGAATTTGCTAAAGTAATGTTGTACAGTATGGACCATTAGGAAATAATTCACTTAGTCTAGCTTTCAATATCCTGATGAAGTTTAAAGTTATCAAAATAAATTTACTTTATATCTATATAATACCTATATTGTTATTTTATAGGAAAAGTTGTATACCTAATATTGTTTAAGATAGATTGTTTAGGGTAGAGACAAAACACATGCGCCATAATAATGATGGATCGATTTTTCGTGGAAAAATTATGCTGTTTACTCGCAATATTTGACGTTATTTCCTTTGAAAATAAAATTTTCTTTGTAATATTTTAACTTTCCATATCCGATTGTAGCATTGGTTTTATTATTTTTAAGGTATTTTTAATATTTTTAACATATTTAATTACTTCTTCTTAGTAACAAAATTATTTTCAGTCCAACGAAAGTTGACGTTTCCTTTACCTTATCTATAGGTCTCTAGAACGAAAATAATAAACCTACTAGAAAAGGGGCACATAAAGTCCCTATCTCTGTCCTTTTATTCCTTTTACATTTACTGTCATTTGGCAAGTCATGGGTCAATTTATTATTAATAATAACTATTTACTGAACACTTACAAGAGAAAGAGTTCCAAGAATCGAGAATTCGAATCGAGAATTCGAGAAGTTTCAATATTATATCTTTGGCAGTCAACTTTAGGGCAAAATGCAAAATAATACTTTTAAAATACTTTTAAAGGGCAAATAATACTTTTATTAACATATTTTCCTTTGTATATTATTTTTAAAGAAATAAATTACATTCCCATAGAAAATTTCCGTATAGCAAATTCTTGGATCGTTGAACGTGAAGTAAACTGACCACTTACCTTATATGGTTTTAACATTTTCCTCAGCTCGCCGCTCTCATTCAATTTTTCAACGGTTTCCGCATCCTGTAAAGGTGAACAGTTGTTATAGTTAAAAGCACATTTATATTGCATATATTTTAAAGGTTTTACTGTAAGCTGAAGTGCAAAGAGTGTTCTCTTTACAACTAACTATTTTCGTTGTAATAGTTTATTGTATTGTAAACACTTTTCTCAGGTTTTATAAAAAAATTGTGAGAAATCGAAAATTGTTAGTTCAGTTTAAATAATAACATTTAATCGATAGATAACATGTTTTAATCGTAAATTGACATTTAGTAAATATCATAAGTCACTTAATAACTATTTTTTAGAGGACCGTCGTGGCGCAGAGGCGCAACGTCTGCCTGTAACGCGACGGTTACTGGGTTCGATCCCCAGTCGGAGAAGATGGATTTTTCTATTACCGTTTTCTTCGCTCTGGCAAACTAGGCAAAGCGCGGCGTCGAGTTCCGCCACTCAACACGCAATGCCTCGAAAACGGCGGAAAGTGGGGACGGAGTAAGCAGGGGCTAAGCAACGGAGTGTCTTAACACTAGGTTCCCACGGTCCCTGCAGTTCCCTCTGCCTACCCTGCCTTGTGCGGGATAAAGCGTGAAGCTACTATATTTTTAGAGTAGTACCCAATACGTTGATCGTTGATCTTGAGTCTTAATCATTTAAGATTTTTCAAGATGTCCCTAAGTATACTCTCAATTTTGTAGCAGTTCCAATATATAAAATAATTTGAATTAATATATATTTTTATTTATTAACCGATTAAAATAGAACAAATTCTAAATAATAAATGAAGTAAATTTCCATAAGACGATAATGAAAACTGCAATAGAATTAATCAAGTCGTTGAGATAATAATGAACAGAAATACATGGACCACAACACAACATGAAAAAAATGTTTTATTAATTTGTTTTTTGTTTTAGTTAAATTACATTGCTAAATGTACCAAATAATATTATTATTAGTACATCTTCCATATTAATAAAATTACTGATCAGTTATATTTTGTCTAAAAAAAAACAACGATAAATACTTGTTTGATTGATTTTTGATTGATGATTGAATGAATTGAACAATGTTTCAAATTGAGATAGAACATAAATGTGTCATAAATTAAACAGTATATAAAATAACTTTATAAACTATTTATAAAACAACGTTTCAATATTTTTTTATAATAGTTTTCCAATCTGGAACATAATAGCCAGGGTAAATTTCGTTACTCAACTCACAATGTTTTAAGAATTGAGGTAATTATGTAAATTACTGTATTAATACAAATATTCTTCTGCCTACCCTGCTTACACAGAAGAAAAAGTGATGCTAAAAAAAGAAATTAAGATCTATACCTTAACGTCTCCGTACTTAATCTTTAGTATGTTAAAGCACGTACAAAGGCCCTTCGCAATTTCACCGGCCATAACCGTAATGGAGCAAATTCGACGCGAAATGTGAGAGCATGAGTAACATAAAAAGCTGTTTTGTTCCATGCGTGGGCAGGTAAAGCCACACGTGTGTTTTAAGAAGGTACTGAATTTAAATATACAATTAACTAAATTGTATGGAAATATTATTTGGATTTTTGTTTTTAAACCAATTTTATACGAAAAAAATTGAATATATTAGGATTTCATCATCAACTGTTTTATTATATTAGTTAAATGAGTGATCTAAAGACATGTTATATATATATATATATATATATATATATATATATATATATATATATATATATATATATATATATATATATATATATATATATATATATATATATATATATATATATATATATATATATATATATATATATATATATATATATATATATATATATATATATATATTTATATATATATATATATATATATATATATATATATATATATATATATATATATATATATATATATATATATATATATATATATATATATATATATATATATATATATAGCAGATTTTAACCGCTACCTCTTGATAACATACATACACCCTTATATGTAGAACGTGTTTTAGGGTAGGATATATCTTCAAAGTCTTTTCATTATCCTTCCTTCCTTTCGCTTTCAAAGGTTACGTTCATACACAGTAACAATTTCTTATAGAAATGCTAATCAAATATACATTATTGTTTGAAAAAGTCAATAACTGTTCGTAATGTAAAAGAAATCATTCTTTCTTAAAACTTAAAATTAGTAACATGTAAAAAACAGAGCTTCTCAAAATTGTAAGAGGATCTAAGTTAGGTAAATACTATTACAATTTGAGTTTAAATTAACATATTTTGTTGAATAACTATTGAAAGCGATATTTTAGATTTTATATGCTATTCAAAGAAATAATTAAAAATTAAATATCTGATGTAAGTTTTTACAGAATAAATAAAAGAATTAAAAATTTTAAGACGAAGAAAGCTAAACTGACACTTATCAAGTAGTTAAAAATTAATGACAGAAAAGTAAATATTATCAATAAAATAATATAATATAACAAAAAATATATTAAAACAATATTCAGTTAGTAATCCTAAAAAATTTCACTTCTAATTTCAGGCCAGTCCAGAAGATTTAAAATGTAGTTTTAAAATATAAGAGGGTCTTTTCCCTGAATGTCATTGAATTTACATTTTAGTTTTTAAGTGTGAATCCTGTTTACATAAACAACTGTGCCATATGAGGGTTCGTTAATTAGGTAAAACGAAATTGCTCAACCAAATGTGCCTTTAGAACGGACTTTAAGTGACATTTTTTTGACATGAAATCTCTATAGCTTTAAGAATCTACAATGTTCTATGTAGTAATGATATCTCTTTTTACCGTACATTCTCCATTCAACGTGACATTGGCGAAGTGAATTGTACTCAACTGGCACGCTCGAAACGCCATTAATAAAGAAAAGAAGAAGAAGAAGAATGTTCTATGTAAATACCTTTCCACTGACTTACTACTTAAGTTACATTTTATAGTGTCATTATTCTTGCGCACTTAAATGAGAGCATAGTTTTAACTAGACAATAAACGTTGTAAAAATATTACACAAGTACTATTTTTAAAAATGAAAAAAAAAAAAATTAAATTATTGTTTCAAATTAACTGCCATTTGTCATGTAAACTGTATTGTCAAAGTATATTTCTTATTTGGTTATTTTTAATGAATGAGAGGTAACAGATTGGTTACGTTTCGTTGTATTTTTGTAGTACGAGTTCTTTACGTAATTTGTATTTTTTTTAAACATGACTACCTCATGCGTTACATAGCATATGTAAAACGTAATGATTAATTGATTTAAATGTTATAATTCCTGATTTTTTTTGAACAGCCTAGAAATGTTTAATCCTATAGGTGGTACCGATGAAGGCTGCATATTCCAGATATGTTACTGATACAAACACATTCATATCTAGTCATTGTAATAATACTCAGTAAATTTATATGATAGTAAAATAGTTGACAACAATAGATTTTTTTAATTTGCTAACGATATTGAGTTATAACGATGACGATTCAATATCTCAAATATTTAAAGAAAATTAAAAAAGGACTGTCTTAACGTTAATATTTCTCTGCCTCCTCTGCTGTATGCGGTAAAAGCGTAAAGTTTTTCAATAGACTACCTGATTTTCAAAAAAGAACTAATCAAATATTATAGAAATAATTATATATTATTATATTAGATATTATATAAGATTATTTGTATTCATAATTTATGTATATTATTACAAAATCATAGTCACTATAACGCTGATACAATTTAACAATGCGCTATTATTTTAATAGTTGTTTCAAATGATAATAACAACAGGTATTTATGCTAAGGGAAAAAATGCCATGGATTTCTCATGTACCATTGTTTTATATCACATGTCAGTGTCAAAGATATTAACTGTCATGAGACAGATTCTTTAATGTACTAGTAAAAATAAGCCTATGAATAAATAAGTATTTTCTTTATTTTGAACTCGTTTACTTGTATTATAATAACAGACAAGAATAATTTAGTGTTAAGACACTCTTTTTAATGTTTCTAAGTTAAAAGCGGATGTTAACGACGCGGTTAGTTTTATGAAATATAAGAAAAAAAACAACTAAAATAAATAGTATGAAACAATTGAGAAGTATATGTACTTATGTATATACGTATATGTATATGTATAAGAATATGTATATGTGTATATATATATATATATATATATATATATATATATATATATATATATATATATATATATATATATATATATATATATATATATATATATATATATATATATATATATATATATATATATATATATATATATATATATATATATATATATATATATATATATATATATATAAGCCAGTATCACCTTATTAAAGATTCAAACTTCATAATCTGTTTGACGTTTTACAGAAACTTCTGCCTTTCCTTTAGAACATAATGAGCGCTATCAAGAAAAGCTTCTTAGAAAGTTTTTTCATCTCGCTATTTCCAACCTTATTCCAAATGCACAAGCACTATTTCATGTAATTAAATTTCCTAGATTAACAGAATCGATTCAGATTGCTCATTTATACTGGGTACAATCTGTGAATTGCAAGGGGATCTTAGTGAAACTCATTTAGAGTTAGATTAATAGTAAAAAGTATTTATAACAAATTCATGACATCAGCCCAATATGAAGTTACGATAGTATTAGATTACAAGCGTGATGGCTGTTAGTTCGATTTTCACTTGGAGGAACTAAAGAGGAGTAACTTGATTCTTTGCCCAGATTTTCTACTGTCTACTATACAATAATAATTATTCGTATTTCATTTTGATTTTACTTTAAAGTAATATAATAAAAGCACGATAAATCTCGTTGTTTCTTTTCTAAATTCGTAAAATTGGGTAGAAAAGTTTCGCTTCACATATACGAATATTTTCTTTAGCTTCACGCTTTTCCCCGCTCATGGCAGGGTAGGCAGAGGGAACTGCAGGAACCATAGGAACCTAGTGTTAAGACACTCCGTTGCTTAGTCCCTGCTTTCTCTGTCCCCGCTTTCCGCCTTTTTCGCCGCATAGCGTGTTGAGTTGCGGAACTCAACGCCGCGCTTTGCCTAGTTGCCAAAGCGAAGAAAAGGGAAATAAAAAATCCATCTTTCACGAGTGGGGATCGAACCCAGAAACCGTCGCGTGTACAGGCAGACGCTTATGCCTCTGCGTCACGACGAATTTTTTGCAATAATATATTTTATCTATATTATATTCAATTGATGTTTTGCAGTTTATATAATAGACTAGAAAACGACATTTCGTTATCAATTTACATCAGTAGGGAAATAACAATTTTGAATAAAGCTACAAATATCAAAATAGTTTTGTATTGAAGCGATGAAATTCTGTAGGTATATCTTCAATTCAGTCTTCTACATCGCTATAGAGAGCTTAGAAGATGTATGTTCACTACATATTATGTAGATAAGAAGCTTATTCTCAAAAGCTCTATAGTTCAGAAATTGTAAGGCTGCTTAGACGTTTAATATTACATTATTATGCTTAAAACTATTATTTTAGACATAATTTATTTAAGTGTTTCTGCTATATACAAATAATACAGTGGCTAATCGACATATTATGTGTTGGGAAGCAAAATTTAACGATGGGCTTTATTTTATAAAACTAAAACCTATAGTTAGGACAAAAAAATATATTAAAATTATTTTAATAGTCTAATTTACAATATTTGATATTTCGTATCCGTTGAGGACCGTCGTGGCGCAGAGGCGCAACGTCTGCCTGTAACGCGACGGTTTCTGGGTTCGATCCCCAGTCGAGTAAGATGGATTTTTCTAATTCTATTTTCTTCATTCTGGTAAACTAGGCAAAGCGCGGCGTTAAGTTCCACCACTCAACAGGCAATGCCTCGAAAAAGGCGGAAAGCGGGGACGGAGAAAGTAGGGACTAAGCAACGGAGTGTCTTAACACTAGGTTCCCACGGTTTCTGCAGTTCCCTCTGCCTACCCTGTCATGTGCGAGAAGCTAAAAAAAAATTCCGTATACTTTTTTATTCTTCCACTTCCTTTTTTACCTCTTTTTGTAATCTTCTTACATATTGATAATGTTTTATAGGTAATTTGGTTATATACTTAATATATATACCAAAATTCATTTAAAATTGAGCTTTCGTATATAGAATATCTTAATTGATATCCTAGAACGAGCCGAGTTGAGCGGTCGCAGGTGTAATTTACATAATATATTTGTAATTCAATCTATTGAAATTTGAAGCACACCGAATTAAGCTGAAAATTATGCCTGTAGATTTTGTGTCTGAAAAAAGTTGTATAGATATTACTTTTTTTACTAATATATTAATACTTATCTGAATATGTTAGTACAATTAATATTTTATTTGGAATCTCTTTCAAAAGGAAAATGGTTAATACATAGATAGTTGGAAATAATGCCAATGTGCGTGCATGAAACGGCATTTATGCCATTTAATGCAATTACGCAGAGTCTCTATCAGAAAATGCTTGGAGCATACTGTGTACGTGTTTTTCACTGTTATTGTTTAAATAAAACTAATAAATTCTAGTTTCTTACAATACAACAATGATTTTTTCGTATATTCACAGCTAAATATGTTGTGTGTAATAGCTATACAGCTTTAATATGTGTTCACAATTTTAGTAAGTCTAATTTATGGAAACAAAACCGTTGAAAGTCTATTGTGGCGCAGAGGTAGCGTCGGCCTGTAGACATGACGGTTTGAGAGTTCGATTCTCACTCGAGAAAATGGCTTTTTTCATTTCTATGTTTTTGGCTCTAGCAAGTTGGCAAAACGCGGCGTTTTCAAGGCATTGCGTGTGCAGTGGTAGAAAAGGCGAAAAGTGGGGAACAAAATGTCAAACACTAGGTTTCCAAGGCTCCTGCGGTTCCCTCTGCGTACCCTGCTATTAAAAAGATAACATGTTTCTATATAATGCATGTAGAATAATTTAAATTTATCTAATTGTAAATATGGAAGTGTGAAAAAAGTTTTTTTTAAATGTTTTATTACAGTGCATACTGAGTTAGCCTATAATTGTAATGTACTTTGTAGCTACATATCTTATATAGTAAAACTTATAATGTTAAGAAAAATTTTAGATCATTGTACATTATGTTGGCTTCCTATTATAAAATAAAAAAAGCGTGAAGCTAGAAAAAAAACCTTTTTAAAATAACATTAAGCACGAGCCTCGTTATAAAATATGTATACCTTAACCAATATATTACGCTATTATTTACCTTATTTTGAGTTCGCAAACGTATGAAAACATTGAGAAAAGTCAAATACTGTACACCACTGTACTGTACACCTGTTGCATAATAATGTGCCCACCGCAATATAACGCCTTTCAAAATTACCAAAAATTCCTCTCCCATGCTTAAAAATACGACACAGACGCGACGAATTTATTGCACAATCGTAATAAGCCTTATTACGTCGCTTTAAAGTTTATAATGTAATAAAGAGTTGCATCAATGACCAATTATAAGTGACCTTTGGTTGTATAGCATTTTGGTTTTCTTTGATGAGCATGAAGGTTCTTGTTAGAGTGGTATTTGATGTGATTGTCTTTTAATTTCATAATTTTTGTTACTGTACTGGGAACGTTCTTGTTGAGTCAAGGTAAAAAAATATGCTTCAAAGATTAAAATTATTTACGTTATATATAATTTTAAATATTAATACAAGTATTATGTATAAAAGTAATATAATTTCGTTTCGAGATTTATAAAAAATCTAAATTTATTGATTGCAAAGTAACTATATACATAAAATTATGTCAGGACACCCAATTTTCGTAAAATAAATTTTAAGAGTAAGAAAAATTAGGCTGGAGGCTTGAATTATGTATAACTAGTTCATTCGCACTGTGATTGAAAAATACAGACGAATGTTTCTAATTAAGCAAAAATCAAAAAAAGGAAAACGATATCTCGTGTCAAAATCTAGTAGCGTTATATATATGCACAGGCATTCTTTATTAATAATATATTTAAAGTGCTAAACTCCTTAATATCACAAAAAAAGTCGTAATGAAGGACATATAATATACACACTTACCTATTTATTATATTACTAACAATTGTTTTAGTAATATTGATAGGAAGTATAGATTATTTGCCCTAAAAGTGGATTCAAAGTTTTCATTACTTTTTTTACAAGTACAAAAGGAAACTTTTTCACTTTAAAATAACAAATTGTTTACACTAATTTTCACAGTAAACTATACACTATGTAAATATATGTACAAGTTAAGCTTATCAACATTAATTTTAACTAAATTAATATATATGTTTCTATGAAAGCTTTACAATTATAAAGGCATCATATATATTGAAATATTTAATTATGATATAATAATAGTAATAATAAATAAGGTCTATAGTAGAAGCTTATTACAAATTACTTATTGATTACATTCATTGTGAGTTAAAGTTCATATCCAGCAATGTTACTAGTCTCATCAGTTCGTTTTCTTTATTTAGCTTGAAATTTGTAATTTATTTCAGATGTCGAAAGAAGCTTGGACGTGTGGAAATGAGCTTTAATATTCGTTTAAGAGGGACTCTTTGGACTTATATTTGTGTCAGAAGTCACAGGCAAAAAACTGTACTCTTTTGAATAGAACGTTATGAGCTTAGCACTAGCAGGGTAAACGCTAATATTTCTATAGGTATAGTGAAATATATAACAATACTTTAAGTATTCAAGTAATATACCAACAAATTCTAACACTTATTAATTTGACTTTTAATTTTTCATCTAATCCCTTAGAAGTCCGCAAGATAAGTTTATTCCATATATCACCTTATATATCATCGGAAACTTTTCAATTAATAAAATCAATTTTGACATAAAAAATGAGGGGAAAGAATCGATTCAATATAGATGATTCAATGAATCAAAAATTTTCTTCGAAATTCCACTCTTTTGTTTCAAAGATATGTGCATACATACATACATACATTCAGTATATATAATTTTAATATATGATAGAGAAAAGAGTTTCCATGAACGAATTGTGAAAAAGTGACCAATTTACTAAAGTCATTAACATTTTACTTTTTCCTCTAATTGGACATATTTCAATGCTGAAATGTCATTTACAATGTCGACGTTAAACCGTCGTAATCGTTCCTGTAATTATGTCTTCAAAGCTTTTTATTGTCAATATAGTTTTTACAATATATACCTTTTTATAAGTTATAAAATATAACTGAAAATATTAAAATATATATTTTTTTGCTCACACATTATTAGTCATAATATAATGTTAAAATTTTTTATTTCACAATTATTTTACAAGATTTAAATTCATTATATAAAGCTTGTCAAATCATATTTAAAATCTGATTGCGACACTAATAATAAAAGTATATAGCTGTTAAGTACATTCATTTTTAACAAGGAAAAAATAAACCTTCTAACTTCGCTATCTTAACGTACTATACCGCTCCACCTTTTCCCCAACAGTAATATGTTTTTTTTTTTTAGCTTCACGCTTTTATCCTGCACATGGCAGGGTAGGCAGAGGAATCTACAGAAACCTTAGGAACCTAGTTAAGACACTCCGTTCCTTGCTTTCCACATTTTTCGAGGTATTGAGTGTTGAGTGGCGGAACTTATCGCCGCGCTTTGCCTAGTTGGCAGAAAATTGCAAAGAAAATATAAACAGAAAAATCTATCTCCCCGAAGCAGATTCGAACCTACACACCGTTGCGTTTACAGGCAAATCCCACGACCGTATTTGAATAACATATGCAATCGTCGTGGCGCATTAAATATACTATTAAAAAGATATATCTCCAATTATATCTCCAGAATGGAAAAAAACGTAAAACGTTATTATAGCCAATCATTCAGATAAAATAAAAAAATGAACGTTTATCACTCTCCAATCTTTTGGCCAGTTTTTTTAAATACAAAGCACGCTTAAAATAAATCAGATAGTATCTAAGCGGTAAGAAGTTTCCCTATCGGCCATACTGTGCCGTGATATTCATGAAGCGGTCCTATAATCTTGCAAAGTGACTTTTTTTCCTAAACGCTTCGGTTTTATTTCCATTGGTAAGTAGTATTTGTGATTTTTAAGTAAAACGGATTTTTTCACTGTAGATTTTGTATTAAAATTTAATATACTTAGTATATTTTATATTAGGTTATATATATAATATAATAATCATAAATTTATAACTTAAAATTATTAAAAATCATCAGAACATCAGAATTAAACAGTCAAGTCTTATTACAAGTGAGTATGATAAAAAGGTACTGAATATATATGTATATATATATATTTATATATATATATATATATATATATATATATATATATATATATATATATATATATATATATATATATATATATATATATATATATATATATATATATATATATATATATATATATATATATATATATATATATATATATATATATATGTATATATATATATATATATATATATATATATATATATATATATATATATATATATATATATATATATATATATATATATATATATATATATATATATATATATATATATATATATATATATATATATATATATATATATATATATATATATATATATATATATATATATATATGTATGTTTATACTCGTATAATATATACCGGTATATATTGGCCAATTAAAGCTACAATTCGTTTTATCTTGAAACACCTAATCTCAGAAACTACTAATTCGAATTAAAGAACTCCGTTCAAGTTGATTGCTTACACATGAGTTGTTACTGTAGGCCACGAGTCGTTCGTAGTCTCTCTTGGACTCTTAATTCGGGGTACTTAAGATGTTTTGTATGTAATACATAACTCTTGCCTAACATTTGGTTATGATGTGAGAAATACACTTCATGAATTATATATGTATACAATATTAATTTATTTATACAATCTTTATTGTAAACTATATAAAACACTAAATATTGACAGGGAGGGCTTAATGCTAAATAAAATTTTCTCTCAGCCAAGCCAAGGTGAGAAATAAATGTGTGGATGTACAAAAAACATAAATATATATATATAGTACTACATACTATAAGACTAAAATATATACGTATTCGAAGTAAATTTAAGCACATTTAGTTTACATATATATGTATGAGAAATATGCCTTATAAAAATGTTATTATTTACTTCAAACGGTTACTTATAGTATGGACTTTCGTACATTGTTGCGAAATTACAAAAATTGTACGCAATAATGTACTAAGTATGACACAGTGTACAACCTTTGTTAGCAGTTAACACTTACATTATATTTGTTGATAATTAGTCGATTCCGACGTAGAGGTATTGTTTACACTAAAGTGATGGTAAACAAGACATGTGGCCTTTATACTTGCTATATCACATGTCGTATAATATTTTTATATTCTTACTAATCTGCTGGCCGGACTTATAATATTTCGTTTATTTTTTTTATTAGTTGCACGCTTTTATCCCGTAAATGGCAGGGAAGGCAGAGAGAGCCGCAGAAACCATAGGAACCTATAACGTTTTTCGCTTCAACACCGCGCTTTGCTTAGTTGCCAGTATGAAGAAAATGGAACGATAAAAATCTATCTTTCTCAAGTGGGAATCGAACCCACAAACTGTCGCGTCTACAGGCAGACGCCACGTCTCTGCGTCACGTCGATCCTTGTAATATTTAGTTTAAAGTAGTGAAAATCAACGCTTTAATCAATACTTTTTCAAATCAGGGGAGAAAAACGAAAATTATTTCTACCTCTGAGTTGGAATTGAACCCACACACTTCTTAAGGATTTTAAAAAATTATATTTTTGAGGGCCGTCCATTTTCTTCGCTCTGGCAACTAAGGCAGTTCCGCCACTCAACATGCAATGCCTCGAAAACGGCGGAAAGCGGGGACGGAATAAGCAGGGACTAAGTAACGGAGTGTCTTAACACTAGGTTCGTTTGGTTCCTGCAGTTTCCTCTGCCTACCCTGCCATGTGCGGGATAAAGCGTGAAAGTAAAAAAAATTACATCTTCCTATGTTCCACTGGTATCTAAAACGCAAGGAAAGCATAATACTTAGTTTTCTTAAACTTATCTCCACAGAACCAACTAAATGCGGAAGATTAATAAAACCAGACACAAACGTATAATAATTTGAAATTATTATTTACATTTAAATGCACCGTCTGTATAGGAAGTAGCAATCATCACTTTTTGCTATTTTCACTTTGAGAGTCGATACACGTACGATGACGCTTAATGCCTTTCATTGTCTCTACTACGGTCTGCTGACATTTGCCACACTCGCTAGCGAGATGACTTTGGTAGTTTTTTTATTAATATATATATATATATATATATATATATATATATATATATATATATATATATATATATATATATATATATATATATATATATATATATATATATATATATATATATATATATATATATATATATATATATATATATATATATATATATATATATATATATATATATATATATATATATATATATATATATATATACATATATATATATATATATATATATATATATATATATATATATATATATATATATATATATATATATATATATATATATATATATATATATATATATATATATATATATACAATATACGCGATGTAAGCATAGAATATGGAAGCATGATAATTTAGTTTCTAAGATATTTAACTATACTAAACAATATAACAAAATATTTATTAATCGTAAAACATGAATTAATTTTATAACTATTTCTATGCAATATGTTGACATATTTACATAATTATAAGTTACTATATGAACTGCGTTAAAACGACAGTTATAATAGTAAGCTTATTTAATTCAACATGCCGATTCATAGTTAACATATTATTGATAAACAAATATAGTCGTTATTTCAATAAATATTAAAGTTTTAATTCCAATATCAATGTCGTTTGCATCTAGTTCATACTAGGTAAGTCAATTTATTAAGCTTCATCGTGATATGATTTCCCAAGCAGCTTTCTCGTTATAAAGGTAGATTTTATGCTGAAGCCATTTCAAAAAATAGTATTTCTAACTGACCTAAATGTCACTGTTATAATTCAAAATTTGAAGCCTCTATTTGAATAAAAATTAACCCTACTGAACGAATTGGAATTTTTGAAATACCACAAAAGATTAGAATAGATGGTTCGGATTTTGTTTGCAAATAATGAATGTCAATTTTGTGGATAGACCATTTTTGTTGTTATATTGTTGTTTTTAATTTAGTTAAATAATATGCTGGAGGAAGGTTATGTATAAAGCATGAGGAACCCACCAGATGGTACGTATGAAGAGGTTTATAACAGTGGGCGAGGCGAAAGAGGTATGCAGGGGCCGCAGCGTTTGGCGCTCCGTTCTCTCTGACTACCCTGCTAGGGATAGAGCGTAAAGTTATGTATAATAAGTATTTTACTTAAATACTATATTATAAATCAATTAATAAAATTATTTTTTAAATTTTCTCTAGACATCTAAGCTAGACATACAAGTAAATTCAAGAAGCATTTCGATTAAGTTAGGTAGACGTAACAGCTCAGACAGTAGTGGCAAGTTATGACCATTTCAAATTGTAATTGTCTTTAAGCTTGGCTCGCAAGTTCCGCGCCACTTTACGCAGATCTCCTCACTTTACAAAGATGTAAGTTTGGCCTCCAGCGTCTCTCTACTTCTTTCAAGAAGCCATAAAAGCAGGCCATCTAATGTAATCTCTTATCACACATTTTTTACTACTGTTACTTATCAATTATTATCAATGAGTTTGAGTTTGACTAAAGTATTTTCTATATGAATCATAATGTTGCAGTCCTTTTATCGCCCCTGTTATGCAATGTATGTTAATAAAAACGCAAATAGTAATTAAATTTACAATAGAACTTTTAATTACTTGCTTCACAAGGTACTGTGCGAGGACATTACAATTTCCAAACATCTATTATTTCTTATATCCCTTTAAATAAAACAAGTGGGGATGAAGAAAGCAAGGACTAAGCAACGGAGTGTCTTAACACTAGGTTCCCATGGTCCCTGCAGTTCCCTCTGCCTACCCTGCCTTGTGCGGGATAAAGCGTGAAGCTAAAAAAAAAAACATAAAACAATAAAAATCATACACATCATTGGTATTCACGTCAGTTTTTGTGCAGTCTAACGTCCGGCAACTATATTCGCATAGCCTCCCTACAGTGTAAGCCTTTGATGTATACGTGTACCATAGAACAAGGTGTAGAAATACACGTACTCTTAATATATTATTGTAATATTTTTTATATGTTTTGTAGTGTCTATATATACGTATAAGTTGAAACATTTTATCAGGTTATAGTATTTTAGTAATAACATATCTAATTTGGATAAAATAAATATCCTTATTTTTAATTAGCTGTTATCCGTTGTCGAATTCCCTCTCATCATTGGACACATTGTGTGTTGAGTAACGTAACTCAATGTCGTTTCTTGTCTTACGCTACTTTACTTGAAAAAACGTTTCATTGTTTCTTTTTTAAAATATTTACATATTTATAAACTTTAAAAGCTTAACCTTAAAAACTGTATACGGAAAATTTTTGGATGACTCGAAAATAATGTTTATATATTAATAATAAAATTATTAAATTTACGAACTTATCATTTCTATTAAATATTCTAAGTCGGTCTAGCCGCACGGTTCTCTCTACATGAACCTATATAACGTACATAACAGTTATTGATTGTCGTTTAGCGCGTTAAGCTTGGATTGCACTGAATGTAATTAAATTCGAAATTTTAAATTCTCTTATACCTTTTATCATATATGAATAAAAGTATTTAGTGACTTAGTTTTTCACTTGTGGACCATTGTAAAAGCTTTTAGACGCAATATTATAATTAAAATTATTATTGTATATAATTCATGCTAAGTACGTTGTATGTATTTCTACATCATTTTACATATACATATCTATCTTTGTCTAGCATCTATTTTAATACGATATTATACTGTAATGTAACAAATATTTTCATAGTTGATTAAAATGACATAAACTTATATATAAATGTATTTAAGTGGATAGTTGTTTAATTTTATATCCTATTGAAAGGTCAAAGGGATACTCATATGGAGTCTAGCCGTTACAAAACGTAATAAAGCGTAACGCGTCTATAGAATGTAGGATAAATGCTTTTTCTAGTCAAAGTCATGTTCTAATACTCGATAAAATTCCTTGTCTTGTAATCGATGTAAATAAACATATACATATGTCTTCCTCAGTATCAATTTTCGAGTTTTCATTTAAATTTTTGAGATTTTTTTACTGGATTTTGAGTGCTGAATCTCAACGGTAAGATTTGTTTTCCATGAATTTCATATCATCCACATAAGTAATTTAAAGGCTTAATGGTAAGAAAGCTTTAAAAATTATGCGAATATATTTTTATTCAAAACGAATAATTACTTTAATTTTTTAAATAAATTCGACTGTACCTTTCTTAGATTATATGTTACTTAATAGTATATACATTGGCTTATTTAAGTAAATACTGCTGGGTTATACGCGATATATGCGTTTTTTTGAGAGAGTGTATTGTTATATATTTATTTTTACGTGAAATATGGTCAAGTCAGTTAGTTACCCAAGTGAATTGGGTTCAATTCTTGTAAAGAAAATGAGATAAAAGCCATGATCTATGAGACAAGGCCTAATTTAAAAAAAAATATATTTAATTTTTTTATACCTCGGCACGTGTCTTATTTATTATTTTGTTTTAAAGGAAAATGATAAAACAAAGCGAGGCGTTAAATTACGCCACTCAACAATTAATATCTGAAACTACTATTGAAGAACAGGGTATCTTAAAAACAGGTTCTACATGTGAAAAATAATGAGGAGGTCAAGAAAAAAAATATAACATTTTGTAGAATTTTTTTGCAATATTAAAGAAAATATTTATAAGTAATCTATGATTTTCGTAATTTTTATACATTTGAATGAAGACTCCAGCACCCGTGATCATGAACTACTGTTAAGTATTGACAGTGTCAGCGCCTCCATCTGGACTTACTATACATAAATATACACGATTAGTCCGGTAAAAGAATTTTATTTAAAACCGACTGATATATAAAATCACAGTTACATTTTACAGTCACAATGTAAAACTAAAAAAAATATAGAAAGGCGATGCAATGTCAAGTGTAACGACAAGCCATTATAGTAATAATTCTCATTGTACCAAAGACCACACCACCTAAATCGTTTAAATCCTGACACTTACTGGTACTAAGGTTATAAGAACGAAAATATAAAGATATCAGTCTAGACTTTTGTAGTGCTCGAAGTAGAATCGTTTTTTTTTTAAATAAAATATATGCTTGTGCATTGCAGAAATATGTTCGAACGTTGTAGTATTTATACAATGTAATTTACATATAGCAATAGATCTTTAAAAATATATCTATTAAATGAAATAATTTTTGTATTGTTTTTATTACGTCTATACGCTTTATCCTGCACATAGCAGGGTAGGCAGAAGGAACCGCAGGAAACGTAAGTTAGTGTTAAGACACTCCATTTTCCGCTTTCCCCTTTTCTTCGAGGCATTGCGTGTTGAGTGGCGGAACCCAACGCCGCGTAATATTTACTTGCCAGAGCAAAGAAAATGGAAATGAAAAAACCATCTTCACCAAATGGAAATTGAATTCTAACAAACCGTCGCGTTTACATGCAGACGCCTTTGCAACAACAGTCTTCAATATTCACTTTTATATTTTATATTATTTTATATATAGATCTATGTATCTATATTATTCTTTATAATACCTGCATTATTACTGTGCTACTCACAGGCACACATCCGAAACTACGCTCAGGGAGCTGAAATTTGCAATGTAGGGTCCTTGGGGGTTGTAGGGAAGCATTAAAAGGATTTTACGTTGTACAATCATATAGCTCGTTTAGATATAAATATTTGATAAGTTGCTTGTTGTTTGATAAGTTGCCGTCGTGGCGCAGAGGCGCAACGTCTGCCTGTAACGCGACGGTTACTGGGTTCGATCCCCAGTCGGAGAAGATGGATTTTTCTATTTCCATTTTCTTCGCTCTGGCATCTAAGGCAAAGCGCGGCGTTGAGTTCCGCCACTCAACACGCAATGCCTCGAAAACGGCGGAAAGTGGGGACGGAGTAAGCAGGGACTAAGTAACGGAGTGTCTTAACACTAGGTTCTTATGGTTCCTGCAGTTCCCTCTGCCTACCCTGCCATGTGCGGGATAAAGCGTGAAGCTAAAGCGTGAAAGCTTACTTGATAAGTCAAGTACTTTGCACAGTACAACTTTGTATAGTTTGTTTGACATTATGCTATTAAATAAAACTTAAAATAACGATATTACGCAATTGACCTCCGGAAACATATTGTAATATAAGAGAAAAGCCTTAAGCGAAGAACCTAATCCTTCAGAAGGCTTACTGTATATGAATTATAAACTGATCGGTAATAATGACCTTAGTTCCCGATGAACCGTTCTTTTGCAAGAACAGATATATTTTAAAAAACATAACAGGACCATCGAGCGCAGAGGTGTAGCGTCTGCCTGTAAATGCGACGGTTTGTGGGTTCGATTCCCACACGGAGAAGATGAATTTTTCTATTTCCATTTTGTTTGCTCTAGAAACTAGGCAAAAATCTGCGTTGAGTTCCGCCACTCAACACGCAATGCTTTGAATAGGCAGAAAGCAGGGAACAGAGTGTCTTAATACCAGGTTCCCAATGTTCCTGCAGTTTCTTCTGCCTTCCCTGCCATATATGCCCTGCCGGGATAAAGCGTGAGGACATATAAATAAAGAACAGAAATCGCGTTGAAGCGCAACGTACCAGCGTCTGATCGTAAAGGATGTAAAGCTATGGAGATTTCAATTATTATCTCCCACTCGATTTACTGACAAAGCAAAGCGCGGCGTTGAGTTCCGCGATTCCACACGCAATGTCTCTTATTAAGACAGTAGGACAGTGTCTAGACACTAGGTATTGGATATATTATAAAGCTAAAAAAAGTCTACAACATTAAAAATATACATATACAGGTATACTTTGCCATTTACGGGAAGTCTATTTACCTAATGCTTTAATATATCAACATTCGAATTTAACATCCTTATTAAGATTGCCCTTGACTTATATTATGGTAATCAAAATCTCTAAAAGATACAAATACATCAAATAATAATTAAATTTTGCTTTACGTTTGATGTTATAATTTCGGTTTCATACAAAATTTATAACTCGCTTAAATACTAATAATACTAAAATTTAACACTCGGGGAAGAGAGCTCTGGAAACTAGGCAAAGCGCGGCGTTGAGATCCGCCTCTCAACATGCAATATGTCAAAAAAGGCGGAAAGCAGGGACAGAGAAAGCAGGGACTAAGCAACGGAGTGTCTTAGCACTAAGTTCATATGGTTCCTGCATTTCCCTCTGTCTACCCTGCAATATGCGAGATAAAGCGTGAAGCTATAAAAATACAGTAAATTTATATACCTACTGTATACTATAATAATATTTTTTAATTAGCACCTTGAGTTAGTAAAGCTATGTAATTAGTTGTATGGAATAATATCAATTAATAGAGGAAAGTCACCAAATATGGAATAGTATCCTAATATGGAATTCCTTAATTTCTCTAAGACTATAAGTATGAAACGCAATACTCGACCATATATTTTTTCCATTTAGTCTTCTAACTATCGCATTCACACCATCGAAACAATTGCGCGAATGTTTCACGTATGGTAAGTGTGTTTTGATTTGTTATGTGCAATAAATTTTAAAAGTAAGTAATAAATAAATATTATCAACTATTATGTTTGTATATATAAGTGTCAAAATATATTTAGTGTATCGATATAAGGTTTATTTCACCATTTTGTGATCTTTTGTCACTAAAATGTTGTCACTTGACAAAATATTTAGAAGAGTTTGAAATAGTATAAAAATCCAAATATGGACAGTCGTCGGTGTCTATGGAATAGTCCATAATTCAATTTTAATATTTTATATGATAGATAATTGATATTATTTCTTTATACTATATATGGAATGACTGTTTTTAGAATGTCCACTTCACAATCAACCAAACGAAAAACCTGGAGTGAAGAAAAATTGACACAAGCTACAAAATTCGTCCGGGAAAAGAAAATGGGGTATTTGAAAGCGGCACAGTATTTTCAAGTGCTTAGGAGAACTTTATTACATCTCTGCCAAAAAGATGAACAGTCTCCTGAAGTAGCAGCGGCTACTACATTAGGAAGAAAAACTATCTTGGGCTCCGAACTAGAATATGGATGATAGTGAAGAACAAGACTTTGAGGAACTAGGCGCTATCCAGTTTAATGAAGATAGTGAACATGATGAGTTGATGGACCACATGTCCACTCCTGATTTCTGATGCAGAATGTATTTTCTGTTCAAGACTTTTTCCCATAAAAGTGGATAAAGCTGGATTAAAAGCTTGATATGTAGGCTCTGGGTACATTATGATTGTGCTGATCCAAAGTTTGATATTTAGATCTGTAACTTTTGCAAGTAATTGTATTACGTTTTTCATTTATCACAAGATATTAGATATTAATGACCATTTTGTTATTGTTATGTTGATTTATACTTATATTCCATATTTGGGGTCCTATTCCATATTTGGTTACTCATTTGTGATTTTGTTTTTTGTGTTAGATTTTAATTTGATAATTAATATATTTGATTAATGACTGTTAATTACTTCTCACAAATGTATGCCTGGTCAGTAAAAACATTAAACTAACCAAATTTATGTAAAGTTTTTTTATATATCCCAGAAACAAAATGGTATTCCATATTTGGTGACTTTCCTCTATAAAGCATTGTTGATACAGCGTTATATATATTTCACATGACTTTTTTAAAGGAAACTAATGATATGAGATAGATACGTAATAGAAATAAAACATTTAGCTAAATTTATATAATTGTACGGCACTTGTTACTTACTTTTACTTTCAGAATCTTGTAAATTTAGACTACACTATTGTTAAAATAGAATAGTTTTAATCAATTTTAAGCATGTGTTAAGAACATAGGCAGAAATGAAATATTAGATTACTATTTATATTCAAAAATATTTGAGTGGAAAACGTTAGGTATTCTAGAACTGGAGAACAAGTTTATATGTAAGTATTAAAATAAATTGTATAAAACACACAGACAATGACAAGAACAATTCATCTAATTTTCCTGAGATTCCATCATTGAGAACCACTCTGGATTAAAAAAGGCTATATTTGAAATTATTAATACAATTGAGGGTGAAAATGCTTGATATACTAAAAGAATATTATCATCAAATATAAAATTTCATCTTTATTTGTGTTTTTCGTATTAATTTTAACTTTTTTTGTGATATATCATATGTTTCATAAAATATGCACCAAATTAACTAATTATATGGTGCCTTGTTATGCCCTTTTTAACAAAATACCCTAATTTTTTTATCACAATTTCTTTATCTTTCTAAGTGCGTAAATTACTTAGGCGTACTACTTGCTACAAAGTAACTTTAAATAGCATATGTGAAAGCTAGCCTGACTCAAAATTGTCACTTCTTAATGACCCTTTGCGTTAAATTTGACACATCAGACAATGCCTCGTTAGAAAATACTTTTCACAATCAACTCTAAGTAAATTTTCGCGTATTTACTTTCGCGGTCATAATTTGTTAAAATAAACGAAATAGAAATAACGACTTCAATTAGTTACCAGTAAATGTGTTAGAATCGTTAAAATTTTAACTTAAACTTTTTAACTTTAACTTAATGTAGAATAATCTCAAAAAAGTGAAATTATAAAAGTTATATGTGTTGAAATATAAGTTATATATTATGTTAAAATATATTATACTACATATATGATATTTGAATTTTAAACGGAGCTTTGCAATTCACTATGACAATAAGCTTTGTAACCTGAAAATGAACTTTCAACAACGCGTTTCTTTACGTTAATTTAATAGCTGTCACATGCAGTCAGCCAGGTATTGAAATTTAATAAAGAATTTCTTGTTATACTAAAAAGGTAATAAGGTAAGTCACATTACATTTGTATATGTATGAATGTTAAAAGAGCTTAAAAATAAGTATGATAATTTTCCAACTGCCTATTTACTCAAGGAATAATTGAAACTTTTAAGTAAAAGTTACAATTTCGATCGTTAAAGCCATCTTTGTATAAAAATTAAACCATATATGTTATAGGCATATAAATATTTTTATAATATACTAAAATTATTGCAATTTAATATTAGTGTGTAAATTTTATACAAAAAACAAAATATACTCACCCCAATATGTTGTCCGTCTATAAACAGCTGTGGGACGAGGATTTGGTCACTTTTCATCCTATCCCTAATCTCATCCTGATATTCAGTGCTCATGAAGATGTCACGTTCTTCGTACTTTATCAACAGGTTCCGTAGGATCTTCTTAACTAGCAGACATCTCTGATATGTGTTGCGAACGATGCCCATAGTAGTTGTATACAGTACAACTTTCCCAGCATCTTTTTCCTTGTAACTCTGTAACAAAAAAGATATTGTATAAATTAAACACATATAGCGTAATAACTTGCTGTATGTAAAAAACACACCTTTGAGTTTTACTAACGTAAATATGAAAAAAAACTCCATTATCTATAGCTACGTTAATTATCTTAACCATACTCTTCTGTTAATACTAACTTAATATATATAATATATATATATATATATATATATATATATATATATATATATATATATATATATATATATATATATATATATATATATATATATATATATATATATATATATATATATATATATATATATATATATATATATATATATATATATATATATATATATATATATATATATATATATATATATATATATATATATATATATATACGTGTGTGTGGGTGTCTGTATGTGTCTTTACAACAAAATACATTAAATATTAAAGGTCTTTTTGATAAGTAACTCAAACAATTACATAGCTTCGCTAAACTTCCCCTCAAATAAATTGGTTCAACAACTTTGAAGTTTAACTTTAATTAATACTAGAAATATGCAAATTAGTAATAAAAATGAAAGGTAATCCAGATGTGAACTCAAACTATGCCAATTTCAGGGTTTATAGGCCATTACGGCCATTATGTACGAGGAATCTGAGGCGAGCCGCTAATTGGACGAATCTTGTTATAATATCTTGAGATATTAATTTCTTAACTAGATATTTCAATGTAGTGGCGAATATTTTGTTTTGATTCTTGAGTGTTTACTAGTAGTTTGAGTCTTTACTACGGAAATATATATATATATATATATATATATATATATATATATATATATATATATATATATATATATATATATATATATATATATATATATATATATATATATATATATATATATATATATATATATATATATATATATATATATATATATATATATATATATATATATATATATATATATATATATATATATATATATATATATATATATATATATATCCTCATGTCAGAGCCATCTGTTACGAGATAAAGATATTAACGTAAGGGATAACTTAATGTTACGTTTGGAGAACTTTACCTATATTAGTACTAGAGATTAAAAGCAGATGGCGTAACCTTGTAATTTATGTGAAATTACAATTATATCAAATTGAATTATATCTAAGGCTATCATGGCCATATATCAATGCGTTGCGTTGAATATATTTTTAATTCATTTATTTTTAACTGAAACATACACTTTATGCTTCATGTTTATTTAAAAGTGACAAAGTACTAGTATTTATTACTATACCATTTAATAATTGTTTTAATAGATGCCATCGTTGCGCAGTACTTTTACTAGAAAATATATATTATTTACATTCCACCGTTCGCATAATGCCAACAAATTAACACGCATTGCCCTAAATGAAGTAAAGAACGGAGGACGGAAAATTTTGTCTCTATGTTTTCTTTGAATTGTGAAAAAATATGACAATTAAGTATCGATACATAAAACTACACTTACATTAATTCGATTAAATAAATAAGTTTTGTATATATATATATATATATATATATATATATATATATATATATATATATATATATATATATATATATATATATATATATATATATATATATATATATATATATATATATATATATATATATATATATATATATATATATATATATATATATATATATATATATATATATATATATATAATATATATATATATATATATATATATATATATATATATATATATATATATATATATATATATATATATATATATATATATATATATATATATATATATATATATATATATATATATATATATATATATATATATATATATATATATATATATATATATATATATATATATATATATATATATATATATATATATATATATATATATATATATATATATATATATATATATATATATATATATATATATATATATATATATATATATATATATATATATATTTAAATGACCATAACGTATATAATGACGTATTGCATTAAATATTAATCCCATACAAAAAAATTGAACAAAAGAAGATTTTATACCTGCGCTTCTTAGAATTTTATTCGAACGTTCAAGCCAATTAAAGTGTATATCCTCATCCCTTCACAAAACCTTTCAATGTTAATACCTGTACCAGGTCAAAATCTTATAAAAGTTATTAGAAAATATCGAATTTAATATTAATTTTTTAGGTATCTAGTGTTACCTACACTTTACCTTAGAAACTTTACCTTAGAAAAATATAATCATTATACCTTTTGAGTCTTAACAATATAAAAAGATTGCTGAAGATATCTTTACATGGAATAAAGTACTTTGTAGAATTCATGAAGTGAGTTTCGGCGAAGGCAATTGGAAAATAAATTAGACTAGTAGAATAAAATATGGTTTTATACTACTGATTTTATGCCTTTATTATTATAATATCGATTTAACAAAATCGACCATCATGCTAAGCCATATTTTATCAATCTGGTATCGATATCGATATTGATAAATTTTTGAAATCGTCACCGTGAACATGCTAAATGGACCACAGGAACCCCAATTAAATTATTAATTCCCATTACCACTTACTCAATCCTAAAGAAATATTAGCATAAAATACGACATGTCCCATAAGTGGGTCATTTTAAATATGTACATACTAGTAGAAACGCATTTCGTCGAAATGCAAACCGCACTCATATTTACAAGTGCTGCGATTTGCGTAACTTCCTATACGATACTCTGCGGTTACTTTGTGTTACAATAGCTGGATGTATGTAAGACTTGTCATTTCTATTGACGACATAATATCTTGTTTGTTTGAATCTTTCAATGGTTGGCTATTGATGAAATAATGTGATTTTGTAACGTTTCTTGTACGTTGTACTCAAACTTGACATATAGTGAACTAAAGACGTATTTGATTTTTTTCTACAGGTAAAGGTAAGCCTATGTGTAATTTTTAAGGTAAAATAAGCATCTCGATCCAAGTTTACGTCATTTTCGTTGACATAAATGGGAATCGAACTCTTAACTCTCATGTTTACACTCAGATATTGTCACAAGTCAGATTTTTTGAAGTTTACATAAATATAGTTCCGCCACTCAACACGCAATGCCTCGAAAATGGCGGAAAGCGGGGACGGAGAAAGCAGGGACTAAGCAACGGAGTGTCTTAACGCTAGGTTCACACGGTCCCTGCAGTTCACTCTGCTTACCCTGCCATATGCGGGATAAAGCGTGAAGCTAAAAAAAAATCCAATAAAACACATACTCAGATTTTTTCTTGTTACGACATTTCAATAATTTTCACACGGGCATGACCATAGCGTAAGAAAATTTAATGGGAATTTATGCGTAAAGTTATTAGGTAAGTATTACCAAACACTTTGCAATAATTGGCGTACATTTATTAATTATTACAAGGTGTCGTCACCACCAATAGGTCAGGACATCTATTGACACGGCATATTTATGACATATTTATTGCTTGTGTATGTAATTATTGAAAGATATATACGATAGATTCGGCTAATTTATTGTTAATTTATACACCTTTATAATTCGAATGAGCTTGTGCAATTTGAGAATACTTGAATTACTTTAAGTTATGTTGGCATTATTGAGTTATGGCGACGTAATTATGTTTTTAATAGATAGTTAATAGATACTAAATATATGTAGTATGTACGTAAATATATATGATTTTCTATTGCTTCTATCTATGCGATATCCCATTATCTTTAAAGTACTCCATTATTCGTTTCCATTTGAATTCTCCCCGAGTAGGAATCGCTTTTACAGGTAGATGCTAAACTTAAGCTCGACGACGGTTCTTGATTGATCAGTTGTTAAAAATGCGTTAGAAATATCTTAAATAAAGTTCCAATAAAGTTAAAAAATTATTACAACTCATACGAATATATTTTTATTTCAAACCGAAACCAAGAGATGCAAGGGAGGGAACTCTACTCGCAGCATTACGTTATTTATAAAAGAAACTACTTACTTCATTTTATTTTATTTATTTTTTTTTTATTTTATTTTATTTTAGGGAAACAAACAATAAGATAAACTTATGGGATATGAATATACAAAATTACATATATCAGCTAATTTTCCACTGGTAATTAGACACATATTATACGTATACTATATATTTGTTATATCATGCTATACATGAAATATATGTATATGTGTATATATTTATATATATGTGTATGTATGTGTATGTGTATGTATGTATATGTATATGTATGTATATGTGTATGCGTGTATGTGTGTATGTATGTATTTATGTATAAAGTATATGTATATATGTATTTTATATTGATTTATTGGCTATAATTTGCACTCTTCTCACCCGCTGCTTTAACTCATCCACCACCACCGGTTGGCTGGAAGAGATCTCTTATAGAGATAAGTCCACCGTTGTGTACGGAACTATTGTAATATGTAATATTTTTTTCAATGTAAAAAATATATAAATCTAACATACAAAAACGCACAAAAGCAACAAAACACATTAAACAAAATTGAAGGCATTAATGGCTGCATCGGTTAGTTAAATTACAGGCAAAACACTTATACACGTCAGAACAAATACAATTGATACATAAATTAATCGTATTGATTTTATTTTTAAAAGAATACATTTTTTCGAATAATATATCAATATCTGAATAAACTTTATTATAATTTTGGCAGCTACGATATAAGAAGATATTATTAATACTTTTCGTTTTACAAATCGGCACATTAAATAATAATATAATGGTTTATAGGTTTATATCTAGAATTTATTCGTGTAGAATTTATTTAGTAACACTAAACACTATAAGTTGTTTGAGATTCAAAAAACTTATTTGATGTCATTAATCCAACACGATATCATTTACTTGACGGCTAAGTAATGGAATAATCTTTTGGCACTCGAAACACCACTTAACCGTAAAATGTATGTAGTCCAGTTGGTCCTAATCAATGTTCACAGTATCATTTAGTTGAGAACTTTATACGATACGATATTATATATTCTCGTTAAGTGAACCTAACATATTACTTGTAACATAATATATCTTTTTATTCATCTGTTATACACTATATTTTTCTTCAATCCTTCACTTTCATATTAACTTGCTTTACTTAACGCTGCCGGGAAATGAAAAAATAATAGCTTTGCATGAGAATGGAACCTACACACATTAGCTTTAAATTCAAGTATTGTCACTGATTTAAGACGGCATGCTTATGCTTAGCATATTATTTTTTCTCTTAACTAGGTATAAAATTCATACAACTTTAATGATTGAAACAATTTATCATATAATAACCATGACTACTAACGATTGTGGCGAATTGTAGTGCCTGACCTAGACTATAATAGATATAGTAAAAATATTTTTACTTTACTATACATTTTTAGTGAATCGTTTTATTTATTAATACAATTCGTTACATATAATTAACTTAGCAAACCAAATGTGATCTGATGTGATAACAAGGAAGGAATTATAGTTATCCCTAAGATTTTATTTTATTATTATTGGTTATAATTTTTGATGTCTTCCTATATGTATTGATTAATTTAATTTTTTTTATCGATATTGTCAAGCTCAGATAAGCCAGAGGTGGATGCAACTTTAATTTTTTGTAGCTTCTCCTACTAAGCAGGGTCGGCAAAGGGAACAGTAGGAACCGTAGAAATCTAGTGTTGAGAAAAGTCTTTGCTTTCCGCTTATCCTCGTATTGCCTTTATTGACTCAAATTTAATTAAAAAAAAAAAACAATTTTTCGGGATATAAGTTGCAATATCAATAAGAAATGTAATTAATGACTTACAAATATGATAATATTCTAGTTCTATCATAAGAATAAGCTAAAAAAATAATATAACAGAAAGTATCGTATATTATAAGTGTCTTATACACGACAAGACATTACAGGTCAGTAACCAAACGTACAGTTATTCAAATATCTCTCTGTCCATTTCTTTGTTATTTACAAATTATATGTTATCGATGAAGATTGATGATTTAGTTCGATGAAGCTTGGAGAGGGTTATGGTTTCTTAGAAGCTGGCTCTCGATTTATTAGAATTGATTAATATTAATTCAGAGGTTAATGTATAAGCATTTTTTTTATACAACAACTTTGTCTAAGGTTGTAAACATCTTTGTTTTTTGTAATATTTTAATACAAAACTGTACTAACTATACTCTTTACTATACAATCGTATCAAATTAAATATCATATATCATATATCGTATCAAATATAAATACGCTTAAATTATTAAATATTTAAAAACAGAAACTAAAATAACTAAAATAAAAGTATTTTAGTAAAAATAAATTACCTAAAAGCTATTCCTTTAAATATCAACACAAAAGAAAAGTTAAGTCGACCACATGTTGAACGAGACCCTCTCAAACCGGTATACATGGTTTGCCTTACAAGGTCGCGTCGCTTCGTGACTAGACGACTACAACAATTCAATTTACTCTTAATAAAGATATAAATTTCATATCGTATTAGATACGTAGATTCTATTAGTATGGAGAATTATAATATTAATATTTAATATAGAGCCTAAGAAACATACACAATAGGTGTTTTGAAAGTAGAAATTCTACGATTCGATTCGTCTTCGACTAAGCGCGGCGTTAACCTACGGTACTAAAACGCTTTTTCAAATTTCAACGGTATAATAGAGTATATATACACTATATTATTTCCCTGGACCGGTAATAGCGTAAAGCTAGAAATGTAACTTATTATAAATGAATATTTTCATATTTAAGGAAATTAGGTATTAATATAAAAATAAGTACGTAAAAAATTTGGTAAACTTACAGTAGGGTAAGTTTACCTACGTATTTTTTTTATTTGTTTATTTTTTTAATAAATAAATTATTACAAACTTTGAAAGCCTCAATTATTTGTGCTAAAACGAAATTTTAACCATATTGCGTTCTAGAGAATAATCTAGATTCTAGAATAATCTTAAACAGAATGTCGAGTTTCTGTCCATTTTCTAAATACAGAGGATGAAAATAATATTTTTTTTATAGCTTCACGCTTTTTATCCCGCACATGGCAGGGTAGGCAGAGGGAACTGCAGGAACCATAAGAACCTAGTGTTAAGACACTCCGTTACTCAGTCCCTGCTTACTCCGTCCCCACTTTCCACCGTTTTCGAGGCATTGCGTGTTGAGTGGTGGAACTCAACGCCGCGCTTTGCCTTAGATGCCAGAGCGAAGAAAATGGAAATAGAAAAATCCATCTTCTCCGACTGGGGATCGAACCCAGTAACCGTCGCGTTACAGGCAGACGTTGCGCCTCTGCGCCACGACGGTCCTTTAAAAGAAATAATTAAATATTTATTTTAATACAAATTATAAACATTCTAGGCCAATTATAATTATAATATAAACACGTTCTATGGTTATCATAACATATTTTTTTTTATGAAGGCATACCTGTTGTAGAAGGTCCAATGAATAATGCAACGCAAGTGATCTTGGTCTAAGAAATAAGATCAATTATTTAACGAAACTATTGCCAGTGCCAAGGTTTCAAATATTCTAATTACAGTCATGCAAATTAAATTGAATATATATTTATTTGTTAAAAACTATACACTTTACAACGACTTTACACGCGTATTATATTAATAATTACAAGTGTATCGAGTGTATAGAAAAAAAATATATTTAATATTTTGTTTTGAACTAATGATCTGTTCGTAGTTTCACCTGCTTGATCGTTGTTCTTGAATATACTTTCCATATATATATATATTTTAATTTCAACTCATTTTGCTAATAAAATTATTTTTGTGTATTAACGTTTTAAATGGAATATTCTATATACCTATGCAAAAAGTAATCGCGTATGGTTAGCAGTTTTTCCTGCGTAACTATCGATCCTGAGGTAAGTACGTGATAAAAAAAACTTATGCTATAAATATTGTTAGCCCACAGCCTATTCTATCTTCTAGTGAAAGATTCATATGTCTGATTTAAGGTTCGCCTTTTTTTGTCACTGGAAAACCTAAATTGTAGGATAAATTTGCGCTACAGATAGATAGTACTGTAGGACTCATCGATGCCTGATACTACCTACTAAAATCCAGTGGAAACCCTCTCAACATACAGGAGACGCTGCTGGATAGCTTGGGAATTCTACCACAGCGCCACATTTACGGTTATAAGCTTATATCAACGGAAAAGCAGACAGACAATGATATTAAAAATGTATGTTTACTTATAACAATAGTTATTTGCATACTCATTACATTCATTTTATTTATATATTAGAAAAAACAAACTATTTAATAAAGAAAGCAGTTTCTCTACTTGGCGCTTTATTGTAGGTATATTGTTTTTCTACTCTGATATGTAGTATAAACGGTAAAGCTGAAAGAAAGGATCTACAGACCTAAATTTATCTAATTAATGCATATAATATAAATTAATCTCGTGGATTTAAATATTAAATCAAAAATAATTGAGGTAATTATTTAAAAAAAACAATAGTTATAATAATTTCACGCTTAACTACAAATCATATAAAACGCTATAAACGAATATAATTATAAAATTACATAAATATAAATAAATTAAGGGCACAAACAACGGTAGCCTCGATAACTCGATAATAATTCAAGTAAGGCATAATGAAATGCGTACAAAGATCTAAGCCTGTCCTTCCCACGCTTTCAACTTACTAATTTACAAGATCCTATAAGTGTTAACTAATCGTGATACCAATATATTTACATACAATTGAAATGCTCCTTAGAAATAAAATTATCTTGAATAGAAAAGTATTATAGAATAAATAAAAATATAAATGTTTTGTTCGTACCAAATATATTTTTTTTTACTTTCACGCTTTATCCCGCGCATAGTAGAGTAGGCAAAGGAAACCGTAGAAACCGTGAAAACCTAGTGTCAAGACACTCCGCTCAACGCTTTCCGCTTTTAGATTTTTTGCATGTTGAGTGATGGAAGTCAAGGCTAAGGTGGCCTAGTTGCCAGAAACAAGAAGATGGAAATGAAATAATTCATCATCTGAGATGATGATCTGTAGATCCATCCCACAAAACATCGCTCCATATAATGTAAGTTTACATGGCTTTTAAAAGCGTTATTCCTAATACTATAGTTATAATTTAGCTATTTAAATATGTGATATGATTTTAAATCTATGTTGTTGTCAAACCAATAATTAATAGAGAGCGTCGCCTTTAACGTAATTCGATGATCAAGATGTACGCTTCGCTCGCCCGTAATATAAATTATTTTTTTAAAACACGTAAATGTTTTCTATATTCAATTTAGTACTGACAGCATAAAACATTGTTAGGAGATAAAATATCAAATTAACTAAGGAGTGTAAATTAATAATAAACTGTTCAAATTAATAGAAATTTATCGGTTGTTAATAAAACCTGTGTCCTTAAAGTCAATGTTAGTAACTATAATATAATTACAAATGTATTTTAGTATACTATATATAGTCTTGGTACAGCTTCTGTCTGCAGAGGCGACAGTCATGTGTTCAATCAAGCTCGGGTGATATAAATTATTTCATTCAAGAACAGACAAAACGCGATGCTTAATTCGGCATTCAACACGTAATATCTCAAAAATTTAGTGGCTAAAGGGTATCAGAGTGCCTTAACACTAGGTTCTCTTTCTCTACGTACTAATAAAAATATGGGTAAAAGAAGCTATTTTTTCATATATAATCGTGAGTAATGTGATTATATCGCCACAAGGTGGATACCATATAGCTTGAATATAAAAAAAACGAATGTGAAAGCTCACTCACTAATTTCACCTTTTCACATTTTATTAGCATTAAGAGGTAACATCAACTTTATGAATTTTAAATTGATCAGTCAATTTGTATGAATTTAATTTAATAATAGATTAAAATAGTTACAATTTCTTATTATTAAGTTGTGTTAAAAAGTTAACGAATAGCTAAAATACAAAATGTTTGTGAAAGTCAATAAATAATGTATAACGTCATCGTGGCTCATTTTCCAATTGTTGTATTAAATACAATAAGTATGGATTTGAATCCCGCATGTGTTTTAAATGTTTAATATCGCTAAGTATGACAACGTAATAATCCTTTAAAATTATAAAATATTCATGAAATCTTACATTTATTCTAGAATGTGCACAAGTTATGTAAGGCAGACCGCCTTGGTGTCGGCCTACAACCGCCTGAGGTGATGCGATTGATTTACGCCATTACAGCCACATTACTTACGTTTATATAGCGATACTAACCTACTTAGATAGTTACATTAATCTGTCTTAATTGAGATATACTTTGTATTTTGCAAACTTTTGGTTATTATGTAGTGTTTAGTTGAAATTATGATTTAAAACTGAACGGAGATATTTATTATATCAGTATTATGGATTGTAAGTAAAAAAAAATTGTAAAAGTTTTAAAAAGCCGTAAATAGATAAGTTATAATAAAGTATGCTAGTTAGTTAGCAAAGTTAGCTAGCCAGCGAAATTTAATGTCAACTTTTTTCCCACTCTATCTCTAAAAAGAAGACCAGGCAGAATAGAGAAAGGCAAATTAGAGAAAAAGCACTCTGTTCTCTCTTTCTAATTTTTAATATTTTGCGTATCGACTGATGACTTTACGTCGCATTTCTTCTTAGACCTAAATAAAATTAATATTCCCTTAAATATATTCGAACCCAACATCCTCACGTTTGAGTAAGACGATATCACACTGCGCCTGGATGGTCACAAACACTAGTCACCACCACAAACATTAGTAACAGATTTATATCTGACTAGAATTTTTGTAATACACACGCTTATTCCAGTCTGTTAAAGACAAAATACAGTGCTACTTTCCGTTAGCCGACCCGATAAAAGTGTAAACGAAAGAAAGATTACGACACAATTTCTGATAGGTATAGTTAGTTTCTTATTATATTATAAACATGTAGATTTATATAATATCATGTGTATAGGAAATTTTCCATACATTATATATATATATATATATATATATATATATATATATATATATATATATATATATATATATATATATATATATATATATATATATATATATATATATATATATATATATAATGTATGGAAAATTTCCTATACACATGATATTATATAAATCTACATGTTTATAATATAATAAGAAACTAACTATATCTATGAGAAATTGTGTCGTAATCTTTCTTTCGTTTAAACTTTTATCGGGTCGGCTAACGGAAAGTAGCACTGTATTTTGTCTTTAACAGACTGGAATAAGCGTGTGTATTACAAAAGTACTAGTCAGATATAAATCTGTTACTAATGTTTGTGGTGGTGACTAGTGTTTGTGGCCGTCGAGGCGCAGTGTGATATCGTCTTACTAAAACGTGAGGATGTTGGGTTCGAATATATTTAAGGGAATATTAATTTTATTGAATTTAAGAAGAAATGCGACGTAAAGTCATCATTCGATACGCAACATCTTAAAAATTAGAAAGAGAGAACAGACTGCTTTTTCTCTATCTTGCCTTTCCCTATTCTGCCTGGTCTTCTTTTTAGAGATAGAGTGGGAAAAAAAGTTTACATTAAATTTCGCTGGCTAGGTAACTTTGCTAACTAACTACCATACTTTATTATAACTTATCTATTTACGGCTTTTAAAAATTTTACAATTTTTTTTGTACTTACAATCCATAATACTGATATAATAAATATCTCCGTTCAGTTTTAAATCATAATTTCAACTAAACACTACATAATAATCAAAAGTTTGCAAAATACAAAGTATATCTCAATTAAGACAGATTAATGTAACTATCTAAGTAGGTTAGTATCGCTATATAAACGTAAGTAATGTGGCTGTAATGGCGTAAATCAATCGCATCACCTCAGGCGGTTGTAGGCCGACACCAAGGCGGTCTGCCTTACATAACTTGTGCACATTCTAGAATAAATGTAAGATTTCATGAATATTTTATAATTTTAAAGGATTATTACATTGTCAAACTTAGCGATATTAAACATTTAAAACACATGCGGGATTCAAATCCATACTTATTGTATTTAATACAACAATTGGAAAATGAGCCACGATGACGTTATACATTATTTATTGACTTTCACAAACATTTTGTATTTTAGCTATTCGTTAACTTTTTAACACAACTTAATAGTAAGAAATTGTAACTATTTTAATCTATTATTAAATTAAATTCATACAAATTGACTGATCAATTTAAAATTCATAAAGTTGATGTTAACTCTTAATGCTAATAAAATGTGAAAAGGTGAAATTAGTGAGTGAGCTTTCACATTCGTTTTTTTTATATTCAAGCTATATGGTATCCACCTTGTGGCGATATAATCACATTACTCACGATTATATATGAAAAAATAGCTTCTTTTACCCATATTTTTATTAGTACGTAGAGAAAGAGAACCTAGTGTTAAGGCACTCTGATACCCTTTAGCCACTAAATTTTTGAGATATTACGTGTTGAATGCCGAATCGAATGATGACTTTACGTCGCATTTCTCGCATATATATATATATATATATATATATATATATATATATATATATATATATATATATATATATATATATATATATATATATATATATATATATATATATATATATATATATATATATATATATATATATATATATATATATATATATATATATATATATATTAAAACTATATTACTTAAAATGTTTAATAATAAATATAAGATATATATACTTTTATGAAAAAGCAGTCATCTTTTATCAAATCATCTTTTATCATCAAACTTAGCCAAAAAATACAAAAATTTTAACGTACCGATTTGAACTCGTGCTATCAGAACCAAATTAATCTACGCACTCTAAATGTTTCTAAAGCGTGTAATAACACTTTAAAACTATTTAATACATATACATTATAAACTAAGAGTAAATTACTGCAGCGTAAGTCTCAATGGCGTTAGAAGTTGAGAATTTATGGAAAAAAACGTTTCAAATTGAACTAGAATCTAAAGCACGTTAGCAAAGCGAGGCAAAGTTGTAAGTTATGTCAGGCCTTGTAATCTACCCAGAGGGATGAAACAAGTGGACAAGTTACTGTATATGGGTGTCACCGTTAAGTAATCGACATCAATGTTTTTATTTGACTGATATGTAAGGAAAGAGTTATGTGTTTAGCAGGATGTTCACATATGTTAATTTTACTTACTAGTGTATGATTTTATATAGCGTATGTTTGTGAGTTTTTATGGGGTAATAGTGAGGATACTATACTGTATATATTTTTTTTTTTCGTTTTAATTTTATGTTTTAACGCTTTATCCCGCTAATAGCAAGATAGGCAGAAGGAACCGCAAGAACCGTGGGATCCTAGTGTTAGGACACTCCGTTCTCTGCTTTCCGCTTTTTCTTCAAGCATGGCGTGATGAGTGGCGTAGCTCAACGTTGCGCTTTGCCTACTTGCCAGAGCGAAGAAAATGGAAATGAACTTTACAAACTTACAGCATATTCACTTATCAACACGTAGTTTGCAATTGTTTCGAAACGTCCCTTTGTCGCAATTTATTTAATATCGTGCCCACGTTTCACAGGTGGCGAGTAAATCACGTTAAGTGGTTCAATGGCACTGTTAAGGTAATGACATTCTGTGAAGATGGTGTATGTTGTCATATATACAAAGTGTTGCTTTAACCATTTTATATGTTGAAAGTATAGATATATATTATTACCAAATATTTGTTATATAATAAATATTGAATTTAATAATGTAACAATATATTTTTAAAGTTTTTGATAATATACGGGAGTAATATATATATATATATATATATATATATATATATATATATATATATATATATATATATATATATATATATATATATATATATATATATATATATATATATATATATATATATATATATATATATATATATATATATATATATATATATATATATATATATATATATATATATATATATATATATATATATATATATATATATATATATATATATATATATATTCATTTTAATTGCGATAATAATTTATTATATTTGACGACCCTATAAAAGTATGACGAAAAAAGTATTTCAGAAATACTAACGAGCTAGCAAGAAAGTCTTAATGACTATGACACCTTACATAATACGTTTTAAAGCTACCTGTGCAATAATTTACTTATACAAGGCAATATATGAAGTAAGGTGTTTTGTATGACAATACTCTTTGTTCACTTAGTTTCCTAACTGTTACTTTTGTATTGTCAATTTTGAAGAATTTATACTATATTTTGCTATTTAAATTTTGAAACTTCAAATGGACCGAAATAGATTAATTTATACTTAAAGAAGGCATAAAAAATTGGACGCAGCGGGATTTTCAAATGTTTTCTACTAGTATTTTTCTATTTAACACTTTAAAGATCGTAAAAATAGTTAAACTAGGTTTCTTAATAGCATAGAAATTAAAATAAATTAGCTAAGTAGGAAGCGAACCCACTGTCACATTCACAGTCGTTATGCGCCATGAAGTTTTATTAAATTTTACTGGTTTCTGTAATAGCAAGTTTAAATAGCCAAAAAATAGATTAATGCTACTCTGTATTCTATATTTTCTATTTCACTGAAAAGGTACGACAAAAAAGTGTAAAGTTCCGCCTATTTTACAGATATATTGATATTTATTTATTTATTTTTTTAGGGACAACTAATAGAAGTTACAACATTAGTTAGTAATTGAAAATAGCAAGCAAGAACATATTGAAAATAGCCTCATACAATATCGCCATATTATGTAAGTACATCTCAAAGTGAATTTATTTTCGTAAAACGTTTATTTTTAATATATAGACATAGACAGGGCTAGAGTTTCCTCACACCTTTCCCTATATTTGTGAAGGAAACTCAACACCGCGCTTTTTCTTCCTTCTTAAATTATTATAAATAGGTTTTATAATAATTTAGAAATAAAACTTAAAATACTAAAAATATGTTTATCAAACGTCATATGAAAGCTTCTAAAACACAAACGTGAATCAAATATACAAAATCTATTATATTTCACCCAAATACCATGTTTGTGTGACGGAGTTCCAGTTTGGGTTAAGCTTTCACGAAACCGCAGTACGGTTACTTATTACATGCTGTTGACTTTAAATTGAAATATTTTCGATTATCAAAATTGACATACACACACACACATATATATATATATATATATATATATATATATATATATATATATATATATATATATATATATATATATATATA
Organism: Dione vanillae; assembly: GCA_037178615.1. Taxonomy (NCBI): domain Eukaryota; kingdom Metazoa; phylum Arthropoda; class Insecta; order Lepidoptera; family Nymphalidae; genus Dione; species Dione vanillae. The sequence goes on along the minus strand of JAZFAU010000286.1, from coordinate 132,940 downwards.
TATATATATATATATATATATATATATATATATATATATATATATATATATATATATACATTCAAATAAAAAGGTACTAGTTCAAAATACACCAAGCTAGCGAGCTTTTTGTGACTAGAAAGAAAAATTTACTAAGCATACTTATTAAAATACATAAAACCCATAAACAAAATTTACTGCAACTATTTATATTTAAATAAAGTAAGTTTTTATTACAACTGACAAGGACGAATTCTCTAAGATCAAGTTTCGACGGAAATCGATCCGGTAATACAGCTTTATTAACTAACGATTTCGTTACCTTTAAAATTAATTTCGTTCATGACAATATTATTATGTTTTTGGAATATATATTGGCTGTTCAATAATACGTAGAGGCTTTAGAGGTGAAATGTTTTTAGTTATAGAGATATTGTCAATAGTTATGTTAATTAGATAAAATTATCATTTATGAATAATATTTGACCAACGTGACATACTAGGACATTGTCGGTTCACATAAGGGTCGCGGGTTTGATTTCACATGTAATAAATTACTTAAAATAGGTTATTATCTATATTCTTTCGTAAGGTATATGAATATGAAAATATACAAATATATATATATGTTTAATCTATCGCCACTCAACATATAACGTGTAGAATTTGAGTGTAAAGCTGTGAACGGAGTGGGTTGGTGGATATAAGATTATAAGAATGTGAAACTAAAATAAATGTATTTAGTGATTGATTTAATTGAAGGAGTACTTTTTATGTAATTTAAATCTTAATATATAATATTTTTTATTTTTTAATAGTTTTAATATAAAATGTGGTTAACCAGAAACATATCTATGTAACACGATGAGTATGCGAAATAGTTCAAAAAGGCACAATATTTATATACAAAGGCTAAAATGTTTATTTAAATTTTTAAACATAAGTGTAATCGCAATTTGCAGTAACTTTTATAGCTCAATTTTAGATAGTTGTTAAAGAAGTCATTATATACTTCAAATTCTATGACTACACATTGAGATTTTATTAATGGAACATTTGTTTATTATTTTGTGCGAATATATATATATATATATATATATATATATATATATATATATATATATATATATATATATATATATATATATATATATATATATATATATATATATATATATATATATATATATATATATATATATATATATATATATATATATATATATATATATATATATATATATATATATATATATATATATATATAAATGTCAACCCAAAATAGGCAACTTGATTAATAAATAAAGCATTTTCACTTTATCAAAAACGATTTTTTCGCATATGGCAGAGGGAATTGCAGAAACCATATGAACCTAGTGTTAAGACACTCTGTTGCTTGGTCCCTGCTTTCTCCGTCCCCGCTTTCCGCCTTTTTCGAGGCATTGCGTGTTGAATGGCGGAACTCAACGCCGCGCTTTTGCCTAGTTTCTAGAGCGAAGAAAATGGAAATAGAATCCATCTTCCCCGAGTAGGAATTGAATCCACAAACCGTCACGTTTATAGGCAGACGCTTATGCCTCTGCGCCACGACGGTCCTCTATACAAACTTTAATTTACTTATTTCTTTACAATTTAAATGAACATTTTAGTCTAGAAAAAGAATTTCATTTCAAAAAAAAAAAAAAACCTCTATATTATCAACATTTTTAATTTAGATATTTAAAAAGTTCGAAGCAAACAGCTTGTAAAACAATAGAGCAAAACGAATACCATACGACGGTAGTCATCAAGGAGATATGAAAGCACAGCCTTCCGCGTTCCACATTTATCGTAGTCTTTATAATACACCATATTGTACAACACTTTGTTTTATTCTTTTATTTATTTGAGTTTCATTTAAGAATGAGGTAATATAGAGAAAGAGAGAGAGAGAGAGAGAGAGAGAGAGAGAGAGAGAGAGAGAGAGAGAGAGAGAGCGATACAGAGAAAAAAAAAATATGAAAATATATTTTTTACTACATTCTACAAAAATAAAACGTTGATTAAGTAACTTACTTATTTTTATGTATAGCTTCAATGTCAATCGACGATTAAATGAATACTTAGTAAATTATAAACATTAAGAAACCTATAGATATGTCATAATATTTATGAACAGTAATGAATCACAGTAAAATATTGTAATTATATAACTAATGTATTTTTTTATGAAATAACTGGTTTTTTGAAAGTTTATTGGGAAATTAATAGTTTTTATTGTTTGAATGGAGGTAACATTTTGTGAGGATCCCATGATAAATCAATGTTAGATAACTCGTATTTCAAACATGTATGATTGAAATAAAAGTTATAATATTTAATTTACTAGTTTTTACTCCGTCATCGCTTGTGTCTTCGAATAAAAAGTTAACAAAAAGCACATTATAGAAAGCGAGATTCTAGTCAAAACACTCCGTTACAACATACCTTTACGACATAATGAAAGAAAATAATACCCTGAGTAGGAATTGAACCCCCAACTATTGCACTTATAGTCAGGTGAAACGAATTCACGCATTGTAATGTGTTTGTTATAATATTATTGTTTACAATTCTCCAATATAAGTGAAGATCACGAATCTGAAATCGATATAGCGGTCGTGTTTGATTTAACCGCATGATGTCAGGGTTGCTTGTAGCTGTTACAATGTTTATATTTAGATTTTGTTTTTATTTATGTAAAAAGTACATAATACTTCCCACCTTTTCATTTATTGATTTATCAATAGGAATTAATTACCTTCATTGAAATCATTTCTAGGTTTAGAAATTGTTTGAATACTATAGAAAAACAATTTATTTTTCTAATAATTTAAAAATTTAAAGTATAAATTTTAAAGTTAAACGTTAGTCAAATTTTGTTTACGTAATATTTTTGAATTGGTTTCGTAGTATATGCATTATGCGTGTACAACGCCGTTAAATATACCCTACTTTTAAAAAAAAATAACATTTTTCTTACGTATTTTTTTAAATCGCTATTACAGTATATGCCTGTGCAATTTTTTATAATTAATGTTCATATATGGGATATTTGAATATACTTGTCATACTAATGTTTTTATATTATTTAAGACATTTTAGTTTCTATTTCGTTCGTTCGTTTCGTTTAGTTGTTTATTATTTCTGTATATAAAAATATAAATATATCAAACAGTTTTATGCTACACCCTACAGTACTACTCTAACAGAGCAGGTAGATGAATCTAGTTTTCCACTTACTATTCGATTTTCAGGAGTATGCTAACTTTACCACCTTCATATTGTTACCAAAACAGGAAAACTATTTATTTTCTCCAAATGGGAATCAAAGTTAAAATCAAGCGTTTGCATCTAGACGCTGTACCGCTGCGCCACAAGGGCCACTAATTTATTAAAGATTACTATTTTTATAGAACATGTAACATATAATTTACAGAATTCTATCATATATATATTCACACACACTATTTGAATTCTTTTTCATAGTATCAAGATATCAACACCCCTATAAAAGCCTACAGCTACCGTTATTACCAATCTGCGTTTACCATCACATTATCGTAAGACCTAAATCTTTTGATGCGTGTTCAATGCAAGCTAAGTCGTCATTTATACAACTGTCTTTACAATTATCAGACAGTTATATAGAAGACGTGATCTTGGATAGATTTATAGGGTCTTCAAAAGGGAAAACTGAGATCGTTGTTAGTCTATTAGTAAATTTAATTTAATAAAATATCTTAGTAAATTTATAATCTTTCAAAAGTAACGTAAGTAAATTCAATGATTAATCGTGAAATTTCTGCAGAACCTTTAGTACGCGACTTAAAATGGCACTCGATCGATATTTTTAATATTAGAAGATAAAAGAGCATCGTCGTTCTAATATTCTCTCGATATAACTTCAGTATTTACACTGACAGTACAAGAAGCGATTACATATTACCAATCAATCGATCCATAGGCATAAACAAAAGGAAAAGCGAACTACAACACATAATAACGTATCAGAATACCCTATTATTAGAAAGAGATTATTGCGTAAGTGAAAGTAGTTTTTAAGTAACATGCTTAGCGTTTGATCAATGTAACAATGACGATATAAAACAATACTTCCTATTGCTTAGAACTTCAGGATATGTGTGTGTAATATTTAATTTACATGTAAATTGTATGGGAGTCAATCGTAGTAATACGGTGGTAGCAGGCACAATTTACATTTGAGATGAATCTGTATAATATTTTCCACTAGAAATCGAGTCATAGGGTAAACTTTGTGACCATACTTTGTTACTGAAGCAAAGAAATAATTTATTCTAGGTGTTTTTGTGAATAGGGAATGAACTCACAACTGTCGTTTCTTGTTGTTTCCTTAAATGATCTATTAGATATACTTTACCTATTATCTATGAAAAATTCATTATATTTAAGAAATTCAGCTTAAAAGTTTCGTTTCGTATTCCGTAGGCAATGCCTTTGAAAAAGTCACAGTGTCGTTACGTACAAAAGCATCATCAATAATTGAAAAAAAAAAAATGATATTATACTAACATAACTTCCTATAATTAGTTATTAATTGTAATGTACATAATTAAGACGGTTCAGTGAATTTTGCGTGTATGATATGAAACCTATATAATTGGTATACTAATTGGTATAGTTTGTTAAATTAAAACGCGTTAAGTGTTTACATACTTTATACAAGGGTTTTGGAATTTCTAATTCTGTATCTAAAAGAATTTTTTTTAAAAATATAAATTTTATATATTATTTATAAGATAAAATTATTTATAAGATAAAATTATTTAATTCAACAGTTATTGTTTAAAGTACAATTTATTATTTAACAACAGTATAATTCAATTGATCTCACATTTAAAATCACACACACAAACACACACACGCGCACGCATTCACACATATATACTCATACATATATACTCGTATATACATTTATATAATGAATAACTCAATTCCTATTAAAAATATAAATACGAGTAAGAGTAGCATGAAGTCAACTTAAGTTATAACCATCACATTGCAGCACTAACTTTAGCACCTCCTAAAGTCAGTTACGTTATGCAAATCACATTTTTAACGTCAAATGAAAGTACTTGTAAATATCAAGGCTGAGACAGGAGTTCCGCAAATATTTATAGAACAAATATACAAATAAGAATGGCTTACCTTATAAATTATAAATAAAAAAGTAAACAGCTATAAAGGTTTCTAAATAAGTATAATCGCAAAATATGTATACAGATAATGGATTTATATGTCTTGAATTTTGTAACTCTTTGGGAAGCTAGTGTCAAGATATTCCGGTTTTTTTTCCCTTTCTTTTTATATTATTAAATAGTAATAAAGAATAATTTAATTGGACCGTTGTGGCGCAGAGGCGTAAGCGTCTGCCTGTAAACACGACGGTTTGAGGGTTCGATTGCCACTCCGGAAAGATTGATTTTTCTATTTCCATTTTCTTTGCTCTGGAAACTAGGCAAAGAGTGTTGAGTTCCGCCACTCAGCACGCAATGCCTTGAATCGAAAAAGGAATGCAATGAATCGAAAAAGACGGAAAGCTGAGACGAAAAAGCAGGGACTAAGCTACAAAGTGTCTGAACACTAGGTTCATATAGTTCCTGCAGTTCCCTCTGCCTACCCTGCAATATGCGGGATAAATCGTGAAAATAATATATATATATATATATATATATATATATATATATATATATATATATATATATATATATATATATATATATATATATATATATATATATATATATATATATATATATATATATATATATATATATATATATATATATATATATATATATATATATATATATATATATATATATATATATATATATATATATATATATATATATATATATATATATATATATATATATATATATATAAAAAGTTGCTTTACATATCCAAAAATATATATAAAATTCATTAAAAATTAAAAATACATATAATTTGCTTTAATTGTAACGTACTACTTAATTTCAGTACAACTTTCATTTAAGACGGTCGTTAAGATTAAAAAAAGAACTAGGCGACAAGTCGTAATTATGAATCATATTAAGTATTGTATTCTAAGTGCAACTAATGTTACAAAAACGTAATTTTATAAATTATTTAATACATTAATTACACTAACCATATTGTTTTAAAATTTCAGAGCAAATTTTCATTTATTATTTTTTTCTGTAAGTTAGTTTTACTACAAAAAAAAAGACAATTTTCATAGAGATTTTTTTTGTATGACACCTGAAAAATTTAAATTATCGAGATAACATCAAAGACAAGCGAGTTAGGCCAGACGATATATAACAAAATGTTTGCATTACCATAAATTATGTATATAACAAAATAAAGTACAGTAAATAATAACAATTTTAAAGCAAATGCTACTATTTGTATTATATAATTCATATGTAAATATATATTTGTGCATAAATTTTATATAAATATTAAAATTGAAACGTCGCAGGTTCACTTCCGGTCGTTAAATTAATTAATATCAGTAATTTTGGGTCATTAATTTTAAACTAAGCTAATGTAAATTATTATAATTTATGATTTAAGAAGAAAGTGAAATGTTTGTTACGTCATTTCAGACGCAGACTTTTGGATTTAATTAAGATAGAACTGTATCAAGTGTATAATTAGTAGGAGAGTTAGTGTAATAATTTTATATACCGTTTCGTATTACGATTAAAGTGTTCGTAGATTCGATTCTCGGGCTGGATAAAAATATATTTCGTGTTTACATTACAATTAACTATTAAGTTATGATTTAGTCACTATTAAACGTTTTTAGTAAGAGGAAAAGTTGTAATGGATTTTAATTGTTATATTTCTAAGTAGTACAAAATTTTATTTAATTATTTTTGCTGCCATAATAAAATCAGAAGAGAGGATCTGTAGAACAAAATCAATATTGTTGAACTGCTTCTAAAGAACTGCATAGAAAGCACCTTTGGAGTGACCACAAATCGGAAAAAGGTAAGGATTTTGTATCAAGTCGAATAGATCGTCTTAGTGATCTTTGACGATCCATAACATTGAGTTATTATGTGAGGTTATTATTACCCACTTTTTAATAAACCAATATTTTTTGCAGAGTAAGCATAATACTAAAATGTAAAATGCACTATTGCTATTAATATAACCATATTCAAGGATATAAGGATACGAATTCACAGCATTGAAAACTTAAATGACATTTAAATACGTTTGAAAAGTCATCAGAACCGTATAATAAATAAAAAAAAAAAGCTATTAATATAAAAAATTACTATGAAATCCTTTTATACGTTCATTTTGTTTGATTCAAAACAGTTTTCGTAATCATGCACAAAAATTAACCTTGGCCTAACAAAAATCATTTCATATTTTATATCTCATATTTGCGCAACGATTAAGTACATACAAACTATTACTATAGTAAGTTCATCTAGCTTTACTCTCAGTCTACCGCTGTATGTAAAAAGCACACAAATATTTATTTTTTATTTAAACCATACGTAAATACTTTTAATTTCATACAATTAATAACTTAATGAGTCAATAACTTTCAAAAATCCTTTAAAATAGCTTTAATGGCACTCGAAACGACAATATATGTAATTAAATAACATTATTGTTTATGTTTAAGTGAATGTACCAGGGTTTTAAAGTTTATATGAAGTATCAAGGTCGTTAAGTACGCGGAAGGCGAAGCAGAGCTTGTGTTACAAATGAACTCATGATAGTCTCATATATAGAGACCAATAAAAAATGTTTATTTATATTCGATTGGACTTTAACACTTTAATTGAAATGAAGGAGATTTATAAATATTAGAGTAATTATTATATGTGTATTTAGGAATATGATGATGGTTTCCAGACCGATTTCGGTCACGGCGACTGCTTCAACTCCGTACTGACAATTGTCGCTGGTGTGCTCACAAGTGGCTACAGTAGCCAATCTTATTTGGGAAGGTTCTAGCACATTATGCGCATGTGAGAACACTATTGTTATAATTATAACTGATGGCCGCATGTGGTCGGGCTTTCAGTTTGTCGCGTCTAAAATCAAGTTCTGACTGACGATATTGCTCAAAGTCAAAAATTTAGTCTTTAACTAGAACTCTCCAATCAGGGCGAGAGGCGGCCAGCTTTTCCCATTGCGAGGGCTTAATGTGACACTTTTTCATGTGTCGTTTTAGCACATCCTTATAGCTCAGGAATTGACCGCCTTGCCTTCGCTTGCCCTCCTTCAGGAATATATTATAATGATGATAATAAAGATTATAAAAGCTATGAAATTATATAAAGGACCTTCGTTTTCGTAGAGGCGTAGCGTCTGCTTGTAAACGCCACGGTTAGTGGGTTCGATTCCCACTCGGGAAAGATGGATTTTTCTATTTCTATTTTCTTTGCTCTGAAAACTAGGCTAAGCGCGTCTTGAGTTTCGCCATTCAATACACAATGACTCGAAAAAAGCGGAAAGCAGAGACAAAGAAAGAAGGGTTAGTCCCTTTATGTTTAAGTGTACATTAGGTTCCTATGGTGAAAGGCGTGAAGATTTAAAAAAAAAATATCAATCTGTCATAAAGCGAATAGCTTGGTGGTCATAGCTTAGACGATTTTCAAGAGAGTCAATTGGAGCTGTTGCTTATAGGCAAGGGTCCTTATTGGAAGGAATTATAAAATTAAAGCTAGGTAGCGTCTCTCCGAATATTTTTGAAACATATTTTTTTCAATATTATTGTTTAAACAAAACTAACCATTTCTGATTTATAACAGTTTAGTAAATTTCGAAAGATCTTAAATATTACCGTCCTAGTATTTGTACTGGGTACCATGAAGACCCTCGTTAATCTTACGACCGCCTTTGTACATTTTTATATATTATGTATTTGGTTTCTTTTCGTATGCAGTAAATACTTTTGTGTTATGCTATGATTTTGATTATAACTAATCAATTAGCCTATTTAATGTTTTAAAATTTCTTTAGTAAACAATTTAAATGGTACAAATACATTAAATAAATAAAGTTTAACGTTTAGAAAATCTCAAATATGGATTAAATAAAACATATAAAACAATTTCACTATAACAAGTGAGGACGCGTGTAATAACTAGTCTCATTTTACAAATTACATTAAGTTAGAGAAAACTGCGCGTGCTCAGTCGCGTTAGCGTTTACGGATGGACGATCTCTCGATCATCGCCTCGATGTGATTATGCTATGAATTATTAAATGTAAATACCTTTTAATTAAATATGCCTGATTAGGTAAGGTAGGTGCAGATTCATATTTGACTTAGGGGAATATTTTTATACAAATTTACGAAAAGCATTTTGAAACCCAGTTCTTTCAAATCACATGTATGTATTTTGCTCCAATTATCAATTATTATTATTATTTATTTGTGTTATACTGTATTTTGTTTTAAATAGTTGAACCATAAGGGCGTTTTAGTTAAAGATATGAGCATTCATATTAACACGTTACGTTAGTCTATGAGACATGCCATGTAATAATTTATTTTCCTGTACAGTGTACAACAATGATGTCTTAGTACGTAACGTTGATTTCCCATATAAATAAATAGAATGATCAATATAAAACATACAATCTAGTAAAAGAATATTGCAAATTTTTAAGTTTTCTACTCTTTCACATAGCCAATTTTGTCATTATTTTAATAATCCCGAAGGAAAAAAGTTTGTTCTTTATAATGTTAAACAATCCTTTAAAAGTTAAATATAGAGACATCCTGTAATATATTTAATATCAGCATCGCACCCGTGTGAAGCTAGGGCAGCTCGGTAGTACAATTATGAAGTTAGATGAACCGAAACACGATAAATAAAAGCGATATTTTCACAAACTCGTCTTAACGGCATACAGACACTGTATTATGGCCATATAGAGGAAAAGGTGGTAATGCGGCCCCCGCATGTATTTTGGCCCCCCATGATATTACCAATTTATAATAACGCCACCTATCATTTTTTTGGTGAAACTGAATCGTCTTTGTCACAACAATATTTAACACCTATCGAATCCGTCAGATGTCGGCCCGTTTATACGTTCATTTCAAACAGTCGAAACACGTTGCTGTGAAAACTTTTGAACTGTTGCGATTTTATTTGCGTAAAAATAGAAAACTATCGAATTTGACTTTTTGTGTGGACACGTTGTATTCATTGAACATTGTTCTGCGATATTTCAAAGGTAAATATGAAATTTAAGCATTTTATGAACATGTTAGATATGTTTGTTTAAATAGTTTACATATCTGTAATGTGGCCCCCTCACATTGCTTGTAATGTGGACCCGGGGGCCACATTACATGTAGGTACCTAAAACGTAGTAATCAATTTCTTATTTTTTTTTAATTTTTTAGATGCCTAGGCAAAGTATTTCATCTCCATCTTCGAGGAAGAAACAAAAAACGTGGGACCCTGAAGAAATGAAAAAAGCGGTCGATGCGGTGAAGAATAAGCTGATGGGATATAAAAAAGCTGTTAAAATGTTTGGTGTACCTAGATCGACACTAAAACGGTTAGTGAAGGATCCTCAAGAGTCTTTAGAATTACTTGTTAATAAACCACTCGGAAGGAAACCTGTACTTCCACCGGAACTGGAAACAAAGTTAGTCGAATATATTTTATTTATGGAGGCTCGATATTATGGACTCACAAGACAGGATGTTCGAAAAATGGCATATCAGTTGGCTATGAGAAATGGTATTTCCAATAACTTTAAGAATGAAATGGCAGGGCGGGCTTGGTTGGATCATTTCTTAAAGCGACATAAAGACAATTTATCCCTTCGTAGACCAATGGGAACATCATATGCTCGTGCTCAAGGCTTTAATCGTCTAGCAGTCAAAGAATTTTTTGATATCCTAGAAGCTGAAATGGAAAAGACTCATTATCCTCCAGACAGGATTTTTAATGTAGATGAGACTGGGCTGACGATTGTTCAGTCTAAAATACCCCAGGTGATAGGTAAAAAAGGAAAGAAACAGATAGGAGCTCTAACAGCGGCAGAGCGAGGTTCACTGTGTACTCTTGTTTGTTGCATGAGTGCATCAGGTTTTTTTGTGCCACCTATGATGATTTTCCCTCGAAAAAATTTCACGGATGTATTGATGAAAGGTGCTCCACCTGGATCGATTGGTAAAGTCCACCCATCAGGTTGGATCCAATCGAATTTGTTCACTGAATGGTTCAGGCATTTCATTGATAAAACAAAACCAACTGTGGAATCTCCTGTATTACTTATCTTTGACGGTCACTACAGCCATACCCGGAACATAGAAATAATAGAATTAGCTCGTGAAAACCACGTTACTATTATTAGTCTCCCACCTCATACTACACACAAGCTCCAACCTTTAGATAAAACTTTCATGGGCGCCTTAAAATGCCATTACAGTGAGGAGATTCGGAAATTTCATTTGCATTCTGAAAGGTTGCTGAAACCTTTTGATATTGCTGAACTTTTTGGTCGGGCATATATGAGGAGCACAACGGGAGAAATAGCAGTTAATGGTTTCCGTGCAACTGGCATCTATCCATTCAACCCGCAAGTATTCACTGACATCGATTTTATAGCGGAAGCCCAAGCATCTAAGATTGGTCAAACTTCTTCGATGCCTGCCAATGATGATACAGGTCTTGATACTGCCCAATCTCCTCCATCAAGCGTAGATAAGAAGCTACAAGAACTGCAGAATAGTTTGATTCTACCAGAAGATATTCAGCCAATTCCTGAGGCTAAGATTAGAACTTCTAATCGCGGTAGAAAGGCGTCCACAGCAAAGGTGATCACATCCTCTCCATACAAAAATGACTTAATTGAATCTTTGCGCTTAGCAGAGAATCGTGGACGAGGACGAGGACGACGTGGTAGAGGAGGCACTAGCAGAGCTGGTCAGCGACAGAGAGATGTAACATCCAGCAGCAGCTCTGATAGTGAAGCGGAAAATGACGACTCAGATGATGACAACTCGCATTTGAATAGAGTCCCTGAAAACATAGATGTCCTCTGCGGGTTCTGCGAAGCGAACTTTTCAAATGACAGACCTGGAGAGCAATGGATACAGTGTCAGAGTTGCGAATTGTGGGCTCATACAGCCTGTGCAGGTCCGGAAGGCGATTATTATATTTGTGATTTTTGTCGTTAGGTTTCAATAATGCTATACATTTAATGTGACCCCCCAGGGGGCCACAAAACCATCACCTGATCTCATTTGGCCAAATTCGATTACTTAATAATAATTTTTTTTTTCATTATACTATACGTGTTTCATCTATTCCATTGTGAAATATGGATAAAAGAATAACTAAGGAAGCTAATAAAGTATTTATCAAGTTTTTGGAGCCTTTATTTTTTTTATAAAGTCCCGAAAACAAAGTAGGGGGCCACATTACCACCTTCTCCTCTATGGATAGATAATTGATAAGTAATTTTCTCTAACATGGCAATATTTTTTACTCTTTTAGCAGTAGTTTCTCAACGTATTTGTATCTCTATTGAATCTCTTCCGTCACTCATCGTGAGATTGAAGGAAATGGCACTTTTACTTTAATTGCTTACTTAGAAGTAAATAACGTAAGGGCTATAATTAACCTCGTCATAAGTAGGTTAATTCGATTTCGCTTCTAACATGTTTAATTGAGAACTGTGGTAGTTAATAAAATTTTTATATCAATTAACTTTATGTATATGGGTTAAGTGTAAATTTGTGTATTAATTGTTTTTTTATACTTGTGGTAATATATTAGTATTGTGTAATAGAAGCCTCTGTTGTGGTGCAATATGGCAGCATATTAAAGTATGCGTGATGGTTATAGGTTCAATGCAACGTAAGGGAAAAAATTGAAAACAGTTCCCGTTTACATTATACCGCACAAGGCAGGGTAGGCAGAGGGAACTGCAGGGACTGTGGGAACCTAGTGTTAAGACACTCCGTTGCTTAGCCCCGGCTTTCTTCGTCCCCACTTTCCGCCGTTTTCGAGACATTGCGTGTTGAGTGGCGGAACTCAACGCCGCGCTTTGCCGATCGATCTTCCCCGACTGGGGATCGAACCCAGTAACCGTCGCGTTACAGGCAGACGTTGCGCCTCTGCGCCACGACGGCGCGAGTCTCTAGTTAGACAAAGTGATAATTCTCTACGTCTAAAATTCAGGCCAAAAATAAAGTGAGTCTTTCCCTGGTACCAATACATCACATATCATTTTGAATTAAGCATTAACAAATGCAGAGTGCTGCGAGTTCTCACAACACATTAATGAAATATGTAATGTACACATTACTATACGACTTTAACAAAACCTATCGTAATTATAGTTACCTAAAACTCTTCATTATGTAATTTTGTACGTGTTTTTTAAACGAATCCCGAATACCTAGTTCGAAACAGTTTTTATGTCACTATAATACTATGAACGATCACGTATGTAAAGTGATATAGTGACATAATAATTCTGTATATAAATAAAACACGTATATATGTTTGTAATGTATTAAAACACAAATATTTAGGCCTCGTGGCATAGTGAGGTAATGTCCCTGTGAAAACTACGGTAATAGATTTGTTCATCACTGGCCAATAATTACATAGAAATATTTTAAAGTCTCTCTCTAAGGTGATCACTAAGTGGAGAACGAACTTTATATTGCTTTTTGCTATAAATATATACCTATGTAGATAGTAAAAGAATAATATATATATATGTATATATATATATATATATATATATATATATATATATATATATATATATATATATATATATATATATATATATATATATATATATATATATATATATATATATATATAAAGAATAGTATATATATTACTATATTATTTAAGAATTTATATATCAGTGGCGAAGTGTCTATATTATAACAAATGCCGTCAGATCATCTTTTGTTGATCATAATACATTCATATATTTTACATATTTACATAGGAACATAACTTCAAGCTTTATCTATTTTTCTTTAACCCATGCAATGCCTCGAAAAAAAGCGGAAAGCGAGGACGGAGAAAGCAATGGACTGTCGTAACACAAGGTTCATATGGTCTCTCTGCCTACCCTGCCATGTGTGGAATAAAGAGTGAAGCTAATTTTCCTTCTAAGCCATAATACGTTAACTAATTGTTGCTGTATTGAAATTAGGTAATTTTATAGTAAATTAGTCATAGGTAAGTATTTTTTCAATTGGCCCTTTGTTTAATCCACACCATCCGTTCTTAATCACAAATATAATTGGCGTTTATTACTAAAACATTGTTTAGGCTATTGTTTGCAATATAACACGAAGGTTTGTATTGAAATGTTTTCAAAGAATATTACAGGTTGTTATAGGTTATATTATAAGAAACTAAAGGCAAAAGGAAATATATGTATCTTAATAAGATAATAGATTTAAATACAATATGGATGACAGGTATGACAATTGAATTAACAATTTTCCATATTGGCGCGATGCGAAAACATGTAAAAGTTGGAAAATCGGTTGTTGTTACTCTTATATGCGATTGGCATTAAGGAATACATAATACCTATATATATGACATATTTTCTACTACAACTTGCTATCCTACTTGTATATATTAAACTAGCAGACAGTCCCGGCTTGGCACAGAATGGACATTCATTTTTTAAATAATTTTGGGATGTATACATGAAGTTAGTACATTTTACCCCCTTAACCCCTTATTTTCACAATAAAACGCCTATGTTACTTCTTGGGGCCAAAATCGGTCCAGTACTTTATTCTATATAAACAAACATATAAATCTTTCATCTTTACAATATTAGCATAAAGAATGCATATGACACACGGAACAGACAGAAAGATAAATCTATGATTCTGTTTTATTACTATACAGTTACGGAACTCCAAAATGAGCTAAGGCAATTTATAGCAAGAGAAACCACAGAATGGCCATAGTAAAATATATGTACACATTGTTTAGGTAGCATTCACATTAATATTGTAATAAACACAACACTACGTGCTCGCGTGCACTTTCAAACGTTTGACTGTGACCTCTAAAATCGGTACGTGTATAATGAGTTGCTATGAAACTTTCTGATTTGTAATCTAGCTGGTATGACAATATGGGTGTTTTTTGTTTTATTCGGTTTTAGTTGTAAATATGTAAAAGGTTTTGCATAAATTATACAATAATATGGAACTATGTAGTCTTATAAATATATCTATTTAAATTTAAACTGTTCCGGTGCAAGTATTTGTATAGGTTTTAGTACAACAACAAAAGAAATTTTAATTTTTGTAACAATATAAACATTGCCAATATGTTAATTAAAATTAATTAGTAAATAATATGCTATTGATCTTATTATATTCGAAAAATATGTCTTAAGTAATTTCGTTTAATATCGTACACAAAATTTTACATACATTAACAATTTAAAAAGCAAAGTAGTTACTTAAAAGCAAGAATTAAAAAAGAAAGATAACAAGTATTGCATGTTATCTAATAAGCCCATCGTGAGCCGTTATATCGTAGTTTCTCATTAACCTGACCGGGGTAGAGGGCAGGTTGTATTAATTTGGGTCATCACAACTGAATGCATCAATGTTATGGGATTGTTATTAGTTTTGTATAAGAAATTTGAAAGCTTTTTTTACGTGATGTAATTAAGAATATATTGCAATGTTTTTTTTTTTGTTTTTGTGAGATATAAACTCTTGGTGTATAAATACTTATAGAATATATTGAACGTGCTAGTTTCATTTAATATAATTGTACTAATTTAAAGAAAATATACATTACCTTAGTGGTATTCTGCATTTGTAAAAACGTAGCAATTCCAGCACGAACGCGGTTTTTCACCCCGCGGATGGTTCCCTTCGAACTTTTTATAGTGGACGGCGCTTCCTCACTTTTATAGTCCTTTATTCCCGCAAAGTACTCCATTTCGGAGATCTCGTTACGCGCACACTTATCCTCACTAACACTTTCCACTGACACATCAAATTGTTTTTCATTTAGATGGAAATCGTAAAATTTGTCCGTATCGAAATAATGACTGCTATAACAAATTTGTTCCTCCTTCATTTTTTCCGTCAATTTTCTTTCCTCGTATGTACTCTCACTAATTATGGGCGTTTTGGCGGCAGTTGGCGGTGACGAGTCCGCGCTGTTTTTCTTCACCTCACTATTAAGCTGGGAAACAAGACGGAACGATGTGAGCTGAGCACTTTCTTTCGTCAAATTTACATTTTCATTAATATTCTGTATTACTTCCACGTTCTGTTCGTTCTCCGCACTTTCGGTTTCAATGGTGGCGAGTTTCGCTGAACGATCTCTAATGTCTTGCAGGAGACCTTGCGGTAGAAAGCTGCCGTCTTTATTGTTCACTTTGGTTACCGCTTGCGCTTGCGTCGGCTCGGAAGACTGTTTCTTTTCTTTTTTACTCGCGTCGTCGCTGTGACTTTCGTCGGCGTGCACGCTTCCATTTAATTCACTGCTATTTAATGAGTCACACGATATGTTTGAATCGTTATCTTCGAAATCGACCTCGCTATGATTTCTTGACTGACTAATTACCGTAACGGAGACGGCTTTCTTTCCCGAATTTGACTTTAAAGTTTTCTTTTTTGGGAGCGGTGGCGGTGTGCCGTCAAGGTCGCTACACGTCCCCGAGTCTAGTGTGTCGCTCGGAGAGCACTGTCCACTGGACATCACAATATTGGACATTGTGTTCACGTACGAATTACAATAAATGTACGGTGGTTTGTCCACTTTAGCAAGGTCTTCATTATCCAAAATTTTCGGCCGGTTTTCCTCCACGTTCAGTCTCACCAAGCTACTGTTTTTCTTATTTGTTTCTGTCAACTTGAAGGTGTCAAAATCGACGTCACTTTTGAGATGAACGCTCGATATTTTCGGCGCTTTCGGCTTCTCCGCATCCGTGTTTATTCGGATTGTAACAACATGTGGTCCGTTTGACAGTGCGTCTGTGCTAGGAGTGCTCGCAGGTCGCTCCGGCTGTGTGGCCGCTAGATATACCGTTGTTGTTGGTGTTTTAGAATTAAGGACAAGAGAGTGCATCGAACTTAGAGAGTCCATATCTGACCGGCTATCGAATCCGTTCACTCTGAGACTAGTATCATCGCTGGTTATTTGCGTAAAAGTGGTCGATCCAGTAATTTGCTTCACTTGTGTGGCGAGCGGGGGTACGTACTCTACATTGGGTCGGCTGGTCACCTCCTCCATCATGTTGGTTAATGAATTGGCATAATTAACTAACGGTCCGACGATTGTTACTTATTCAAGACAGGTGTACTGACTTAGATTGTTGTGGATGAATACGGCATAATAGTTCCGGTCGCGATTCAGTGTAGGCCAGTAATCTGCACGAGTGACCTGTATTGTTCTATTCTACTTGTTTACCTGGAAAAGAAAGGGAAAATTGTATTAAATAAGGTATCATTTATTAGTATAGAATCGATTATAATATAAAAAGAACATTATCAGATTTTTAGTTTTTTTATAGCATCACGCTTTATCCCGCACATAGCAGGGTAGGTAGAGGGAACCGCAGGAACCATAAGAAACTAGTGTTAAGACACTTCGTTCTCCGCTTTCCGCCTTTGAGGTGCCAAAAGCGGAAATCAACGCCACGCTTTGCCTAGTCGCCAGAGCGAAGAAAATGGAAATTAAAAATCTATCTACCCCATTTGACAATCGAACCTATAAGCCGTCGGGTTTACAGGCAGACGCTACGCCTCTGCACCACGACGATCCTCTTCAAGCAAGTTAAATATTATAAATTTTTTGCGTAATATTTTTAGCGAACAATAGATTTTATTAAACTGTCTATATAGCGAAATTTTACGAACAATTGTATAATTTCACTTAATTTACATAATATCGCCATTTTTCTTTGTGCAGCTTAAACATGCTAAATGCGCTAATTTGTGAAAGGCTTAGTGCCATTATGCAATGTGTTTTAACTTCAATAGAAAAGAAATCAAAAATGAAATTCATTTATATAAACGCCATCGTGGCATAGTAGAAGAATAAGTACCCACAACAGTTTATAGATTCAATTCCTATGTTATAGAATTATTGCATGCAGTGAGCAAAATTCATTTTTTAATCTTATTTGGTATACTTTTCACCTCAAATATTATAAAATAATGTTAACAATACTTCCCACAAAATCAAGAATTTTATTTAAAACAGCGTATATATAATATTTTTATCATATAATTCGTATCTATTCGTAATACTTTCAGTAAATCGGGAGTTCGGTTCTGGCTTCAAGCAAATATATTTCAACTCTTATTTAGTGAAACAGAGAAACATAATCATTGTACTTTGGGAAACTTCTTTTTTGTTACCCTAGCACGGTGAAAAATTATGAAAAAAGTATGAATGTTGGAAAAATGTACGGTATAATTGAAATTCCATTCTAGAAATTTGACATATATTAGTATTGTATATAACTATTAGTTAATAACAAAAATATATTTTTAAAACGCATTAAGCAAGTGTAGAGGTAATGTGGTTTTCTATTAATTATCACCAAAAGGCACGTGTTAGTCACTTTCTAAACTAATACTGTTTAATACTGTTTTTGCAATGTGTTTGCCTTATTATACAATTTTCTACTATACTTAAATAAATAATCATTTCATAAGAAAAATCTTGATGTACTAATAAAGTTTTAAGAAACTAATATTTTTTCAATACAAGGGCTCTTGCCAATCAATTACTATCATAAATTTGTTATATTTATGTTGGACGCGATATAAATACAATATAAAAACAACATAAATATCCTTACGACCCTCCCTGTTATTCATTGTCTTTTGTCTTATTAGAAGAAAGGAGTTATAAATCTCATTTCCACTGTACTTTGAAGTTCTGGTCTTTTTTATATACATATATTATAAGATATTAAGTGGACACTCTTACTCAAAGACATCTACAACCTGAAAGGATATAGATGCGTTGCCAACCAAATATCCAGACCTTTAAGAGCTTCCAGAGCTCTCACTTTCCTGACGAAGTACAGCATTAATTTGCTGCTGTTCCACGACGGTGTACTGTGAAAACGTGGTAATTACCCGGTTCGAGCCTTGCCCTTTTGAGCTACTGGTGTTGGTGTAGCTTGGCTCTACCACAAATATCTTGGTTTTAATTAACTATATTTACAAATTAAACATATTTTGATCATTTAATTTATATATTTAATGAAAAACATCCCTAAATTTAAATTTCAACGTAAAATAATGGCATTCATCACAATGTTCTATACATTTAGCTTGCATCTCCCGTTGACAGTACACGAGTGTTTGACGGACGTAACCATTCATAGATTTTGTAAGCGATTGTGTTGCGTCAAGCCTCGTAATACTTACCATGGAAATGAATCTCATTATATCGCCATAATAGTTGTGTAATTGTTTATTATACAGTGTTAGTGTATAAAAGATTATTTTTAATTTTCAATCACTATTTAGCTGGATTATTGTAACAGTGCCTTATTGTAATTCTTTCATACTGCAGTATATATGTTTTATATACAAATATTTATTATAATCGAATCTGTACCTGCAAATTATATGGTAAAATAAATATTTTATATAAATTGAATATATCTTATTTCAATCTTCTAAAAGAAAACATAATTCTAACTCTTACTTATAAGAATACCAGCTTATAAGCTGGTACCTTAATTTCCTCCGTATGGCCAATTTAGAATATCTAAGTATTATATATGTTAGGAGAGAGAGACATTTTACAAACACACGAGATAACTTCAGTAAGGTGATTTATGTCGAAAGTGATAACATAATATCATAAACTCTCCTTCTTTTCATTCCCACCATAAATTAACTAGAAAAGAAAAAATACAAAACAAGAATATTTTTACCATGGATGTCATAAATTATTTAACTTATCAACAAACATTGAACGGTAAGAAATTAAATTGTCAATCAGAACAAAACACTTTCGAAACTTAGAATCGAATCTAATCGATTTAAAAATGATATTACGCGATTAATTGGTATCTAGTTCACGCAGGCTAAATCTATCGCAGAAATATTGACCGATATTTGTAAGAAAATAGGCTTTTTTGGTTATTTATTTCTTAGAATAGTTAGATTTTTCTTTTAAGTTTAAGATTTCAGATTAATAATTAGTTTTTATAAGTTTCGTATATAGTTGGTATTTTTTTATAATTATGACTATGTATTATAGCTAGTAAAGGAATTAAAGGGAAATATATGATAATTTTCACTACACAAGGCTTCATTTAAGATTTTTATATTTAAAATAAAAAACTGAGTTTTTATCTATACAAAATTATACGAACCTACAAACCGACTTTCATTTGTTTTACAATAATATTTAAAATTAATACTCGTACGTACAATAGGTACTTGTAACGAAAAACAGAAAGTATTTTGTATGGAAATAATAGTCTAGCTTATATAGGATTTTGATTTACAGCCATAGTACTTTAGAATTACAAGACGTATGTTTTCAAGTAAAAGTTTAATGTTAAATGTTAACGTGGAATCACCATAAATCATATAATACGAGTATATTTTAAACAAAACAGTTGAGACATTAAAATGTTTTGTATGGAAGTGAAAATGTGCAGAGTTGTGCCTTTTGGCCTTTATGACTTTGTCACTTGAGGCTAAGTGCTATCTGCAATAATTGAAAGTAAGCACTGTAGAAGTTAAAAAGATTATCTTTTCTCTTACATAGTTTATATAGATATTAAACGTTTATTTTCTTTTCAACTAGCACTCTCTATACGCTATAGTTATACACAAAAAGCAGTTTTTTTAGTAACTTTTGGCATTTATATACTTTTTTCATAAAAAAAAAGTAAATTTGAGCGAGATGTTAATTGTTGAATGGTTGAAATTAAGTCCTATTTTCTTGGAAAGACGAAAAAATAAACATAATAAAAATAAAGTCATACTCTTCATGCTTATAGTGTGTCACGATGGCGTCTACGAATATATGTTCATATATAAAATACAAAGTAACAAGTTATAACAAGAAACGTATCGTGACTGTTGACAGTATAATTGAAAATCAGAATACGAAACTGTTACAGCGAGCTGATTTGTTCTTGCTAACTCGTTCTATATAGTTTTTCCTCTAAATAAACTATATAAATTTATAATATTCTATCTTCTATTTATCTACATACTGTATTAAGCATATAAAAAGAAATATAATTATTCCCCCTTTATAGGAATAAATCTACAACCGTCACGACTACAGACTTACTTCCACTGTGCCATGAGGCTTATATTATTATTTCATTAAAATCTTGAAATCAGTATTTTATTCTGTAAGTACATGAAGTGAAAGTGACGAGCATAAGGGTTGATGACTAAGGTAAGCTCTCTAATATCTATGCAATAGCCACATAATGAATGTGTTAAGTGAAAAATAGTTTGTAGGTACATGAAATTAATTTGTAGGTAAATATTAAATATTAATGGGCGTTCGGCGCTAGGCCAGGCTTTCGCTGTGTACTATCCTCTTGTCACTAATACCAATTGGTTTATTTTAGTACGATGATTAATAAAGAAGAGCCACAAAAACTCTTATAAATCTTATCTTATCTTCGTACAAACTGTTGATTTATATAATTCAAGCCTTTTGTATATGATAAAAATAGTAAAAAATAAGCAACTCGATATTCGAAAATGATATCATAAAGAACTTTAAATTATCGCATTTATTAGATAAAACTTAAAAAAGTCGTAAACTCAGGCTGAAAAGATATCAACAAGCATCCATCTAAATTAATAACGTAGTTACAATAATTTAATTAACGTATTACACAACTCAATTACCATAGAGACATGTCGAACTAATTTGGTTACATAATATAGAAATGCAGTAATCAAAATTATATACAGATGTTTGTTAAATAAACCGTGGGTGTGCCATGTTCTACTTCACTTATCTTGTTTTGGCTTATATTAATATTTTCTCTCTTTCTTTCCACGCTGTGGCTATATAGCGATTTAAACAGAAATAACCTATTATTTAACCTTTTGAGACAATAATTCCCTGAGCAGGAATCAAATCTGTAACCATCGTTGCCTAAGTATTATTATTTTTTTCTCAAAACCATCTTAAAAATAGAAACAGAGGTAGTATAAAATATTTTGCAAAACGAAGCTTCTATTAAATACGATTAACATTATAAGCAAACATAAAAAGTTGAGAACCGTCATGGCGTGGAGGTGCAATATTAATTTTTCTCTTTGGCAAATAGGCAAAGCGCGTTGAGTTCCGCCGTTCAAGACAAAATGCCTCGAAAAGTCTTAGTAGTAGGTTTCCACAGTTCCCGCGGTTCCCTCTGTCTACGGGATAAAGCTAGAAGCTATGAAAAAAAATAATTAAGCGAAAAATATTCGAAAATTGCAACACCGGTAATAATGCAAAAATCTGTCCAGTTCATCGATTCCTGTTTTAACTACGTAAGGTTATTGGAATGTCGTTTGGAATGATAAGCTCCTTATAATTGCCCATTAAGCGCTAATCGTTTTGTATTCATATTCATATATAGATATACTTGGCTGATTAATTTAAATTATTTAAATAAATGTGGATGGTGTAATGACAGGAACTAACAAAAATATGTGGTTTATTTATAATATTGTGATCTTACAAAGGGGTTCTTTTATAGTCATGGAGAGTTTTAACATTTTGTCTACGACATAAACACAAGTCATAGACTTATTCATCACGTGATAGTTATATTATTTCTTTTTAAAAAGTTACCAAACTCGCTACAATTATTACTTAAGCTTTTAAAATTAAATATGTCTCCTACTTAATATGCAATGGACAGCTATTGTGAGAACATTTTAAGTAATTGCTACTAAAAATACATTTTTTTGTTTAATAATATCATTGCTTGTTAAAAAAGACGTCGTGTTTGACTGTAAACGCGATAGTTATGGGTTCGATTCCGTCTCAGAGAGAATCAATTATAAATAAAAATTTACTCATCCTAGTTACAAGACAATGCGCGGCATTATGTTCCACCACACAGCATGTAATGTCTCAAATTGAACGGAAAGTTGAGGACGGAGGGTTTTAAGTATATCACTTTATTTCACAGTATACATACTATTTAAAATGTATATATGATTCATTGACAATAACAATAACATGTCAATAATGTATTTTATTTGCCAAGCGGTAATCAAACCTGTGACCACGTAAAGAAAATGAAGATTATTCAATATATATCAATCTAACCAATGCTATAGTAAATTTCGCAGGATGATCCTAAACTAGAATGTAGGCTAGATAACCAAGACATGTTATTTGGTCAACCTCAATAAATTGTTTGAATTGCAAGATTAGAAGTGTCACTGTGATCTATAGATCGAGTGTAAATATTTTGTAAGTATGGCGTTGATTATATAAAAATATTACGTATTTGACGACGAAGTTGATGCTTCAAGAAGTTGACAGATTGATTTTTAAATACTATATCATAAGTATGAAACGAATCTTTAAAAAAGCAAAGAACACAGTGTCTTAACACTAGGTCTACACGGTAATGCGGTTTCCTATGACTACCTTAATTTAAGCGAGTTAAAAAATATGAGTTATGGATTAAATTTTGAATACTAATTTTGGAATTTATGACGTCATCTGTTTTTATGTTAAATATAAATACGCGCTATTAATATACAAAACGATATTTTTAGTTAATTATTTTATGACATTAATCAAGTAAGTATTAATTAATTTAATAATGGAAAACTTGCTCATATATCGTTTCATTTCTAGGTAATTAATAAAGGACGAAAATAAAAAACAAATATATAATTAATATAGATTATAGAAAAACTAAATAACTAAAAGTAAAAACTAAACAATTTACTGTAGTTTTTCTAGTATTCATTAAATTACATAAAACAAGCGATAATTTAAAGGTCATTTTCATTAATATCTTAATATTAAATGATCTAGCTACAATTAAGCAAATAGAGATCGCAATCTTTTACTTGACAATCTATTAGCCATCTCCCATCACAGATGACAGATCTCAATACTATACGTTTCTTCTTAATGTGTTGTAAACATGTTATCCTAGACGCTAATGTCTTTATGATTATTTCGATGGTAATCATGGCGACCTTTCATTACATTCGAACCCGACATTTAGAATCAAAAGTCACGCTGTCAAGGTCGAACGAAGACGCTTGACGCGTGTCCCACCACTTAATGCTTAAACGATATCCGCATTGATGACAAATTGTAAATTATGTTTTCTTACTTAAATTATGAATTTTATTATTTGTGTTATATTAATTAGGAATTGGGACTATTAGGGCTCTGTGGCTAAATTAATTAATTAGATAAAATATTTAGTGTAATTAAGACAGTCATAAATCCTATTTATTTTTAATTATTTCAAAAATATTTAAGTATTTCTATTTTTATGTACATATTTTAAGTAAAATGTCATCATGCTTCATATATATAACACGTATATAGCTCGTAGGTAAATGTGAGAAAACTTGTGTAAAAATAGTACGTTATTAGCTTTTATATATATATTTTTAATAAACATAAACAAAGATATATAAAAACTTGTTAGAAAATAAAACGCAATTAAATGCCGACCTTAACATATCATTCAAGTTTCGACGGATGGATAGACAGATTGGTTCTCGCTTAACCAGTTTCTATATATAGATAGCTGGTAGCGAGTTTCTCTAGTTAGTCACATTTTAAAGACTGATCTTTGAATTTTTATTTTATAATTACAGTTCCAACAAAAAGCTTTATATTTTTGTTCATTAAAGAAAATTGCATAAAGACAGTTGAAAATAACATTACTTTGCGAAGATAAATTCTAGATACATTATATATATAAGAAGTAACTACAAAACACTTATATACATGAATTTTCAAATATTAAAAAAAAATTCTTATAATTTTTTTTAATATTTGGATTTTTTTCTGTAAAACTTAATATAAATGTTTTATTCTGTTAACTTAAGATTCTTTGTAGCAGTGCGAGTATGTAAAATTGCGTAGGTTAATCTAACTTTTAGTTAATTTAAGATAAAAAATATATCTTGTACATTAATACGTGGCCCATTTCACTAATAAATATTATTAATAATAGAAAAAACCAAAAGCTTGTTTAAATATAATATGTAAATATATATGTTATTTTAAGGTTATTACGTGTTACATAAAATCGCAAGGACATAAGCATATCATTACAAAGCTATAAACGCGAGGTGAACATAAATTGACAAATTAAATATTTTAACATAAATCTATGCATTTATATGTAGAATTAGTTGTTTTAATATATAGTGGGTTTTGCCATCAGGGGCATCAAAAAATTTTCTCTAAAATATGCTGTTTTTTTTTCTTTTTTTTTTTTTTTTTTTTTTTTTAGCTTCACGCTTTATCCCGCACATGGCAGGGTAGGCAGAGGGAACTGCAGGAACCATATGAACCTAGTGTTAAGACACTCCGTTACTTAGTCCCTGCTTACTCCGTCCCCACTTTCCGCCGTTTTTTCGAGGCATTGCGTGTTGAGTGGCGGAACTCAACGCCGCGCTTTGCCTTAGTTGCCAGAGCGAAGAAAATGGAAATAGAAAAATCTATCTTCCCCGACTGGGGATCGAACCCAGTAACCGTCGCGTTAGCCGCGTTACAGGCAGACGTTGCGCCTCCGCGCCACGACGGTCCTCGTTGCTGTTGAAAGCTTTAAAAAATCATAATAACTACTTTTAAAGTAATTGGAACCAAAATCCTTCTTATTATGTTTTTAATTTGTTTATAAGTGAAACAAATCCAAGTGCTATATATAAACAACTTTACATTGTTTATGTATGTTTATATTATATATATATATATATATATATATATATATATATATATATATATATATATATATATATATATATATATATATATATATATATATATATATATATATATATATATATATATATATATATATATATATATATATATATATATATATATATATATATATATATATATATATATATATATATATATATATATATATATATATATATATATATATATATATATATATATATATATATATATCCGCGCCACGACGGTCCTCGTTGCTGTTGAAAGCTTTAAAAAATCATAATAACTACTTTTAAAGTAATTGGAACCAAAATCCTTCTTATTATGTTTTTAATTTGTTTATAAGTGAAACAAATCCAAGTGCTATATATAAACAACTTTACATTGTTTATGTATGTTTATATTATATATATATATATATATATATATATATATATATATATATATATATATATATATATATATATATATATATATATATATATATATATATATATATATATATATATATATATATATATATATATATATATATATATATATATATATATATATATATATATATATAAATATATATATATATATATATATATATATATATATATATATATATATATATATATATATATATATATATAATTACTTATGTATAAATATAATTGCTGCTAAAATAAATACATTTCACTGTATTATTCTTGTATATATATTTGTATTAACATGTGAATGTTCAAACTCATATATTATGCAAATTAATTCATGTGATTAAGATATCGATTTCCATTTAATGTCAAGAAAAACAATAAGAATATAAAAAAACTGTTTATTAATTTACAAAACTTACAAATTTACGTACAATGTTTTATGGAACGCCATATTTTTGGGAACTATTGATATAATTTAGAATTATTTATCGCTTTGTTTTTGCTATTTAACAAGAATCCCTTCTTCCCCACACTGTACATGTGAACAATTTAGACGTAGAGATTTTATAATCTTTTATTTACGTCTTTTGATCATATGAGTGACGTCGCAGGTGAAAGTTAGTATGTAAGTATAAAATAAAGTCATATTTATGTGCACCTACTAACATGTATTTAATACGTGCCTCGGTGATCTTGATGGTATTTAGTTTGATTTTTGGCAACACTGACATAAATAAAGGCTTATAAGCTAAAATAATAAAAATTTAAAGCTTACGTAGTTCGTAAGCTATCACATTATTCTGTATCGCATAACACGTTATGTAATATTTTCTTAAGCATAAAAATTTATTGGTTATATGTTTGTTCACCTTAAAAGAACATTTGAAAGATATTTTAGCATAAATAAAGATATTTAAGCAGGATAGGCAGAGGGAACTGCAGGGACCATTAGAACATAGTGTTAAGACACTCCGTTACTAAGTCCCTGTTTTCTCCGTCCTCGCTTTCCACCATTTTCGAGGCAGTTAGTGGTGGAACTCAACGCCTCGCTTTGCCTAGTTTCCAGTGCGAAGAAAATGGAACTAGAGAAATCCATCTTCCCCGAGTAAGATTCCGAATCCACAAACTGTCGTGTTTACAAGCAGGCGCTTACGTTTCTGCGCCACGACGGCCTTTAAACATATATTAATAATATATAGATTCAAGTAATAGCACCTAAAAAAAATTGTGATATTCTGTTTTCTGAAATTCCAACTTTGTGCTATGTTAACTATATTCAGTTTATTGGCTGTGAAGGCCAAGTCGTGCTTCTTAAATTCTATAAGTTGCTTTCTTAGATATTTGGAAGGCTACTGGAACGATGGACATGAACAGGCATTTTTCTAAGTCATTTTATATATTATAATATAGTATATTTATGTGTTTATTTTGTCGTTATATATACCATATTATTTATATTATATTCAATATATTTTATTTGTATTAATAAAATTTACTTCAAGAATAAAGGATAGTGACAATACTTTTAAACGTTTTAAAGTATTATCCTAGCACCAAAAGAGGAAAACCCTTATCCAGTCGAATTTCGACTTAGCTTGACGAGAAAAGACGACTTAATCAGCTCGAGCATCTGAACGGTCTCCAAGAGACACGAGTTACCAGTCCCGTTACATTTTTATACGTTTCTAAATAATTTCTTTACTTTCATTCGTTATATACACCGTGGTATATAACGTCACGTTTAATAATTCTTAATATCGATTTGTACAATATATTCTGCCTGTAATAACGTGACGTTTTCTGGGTTCGAATCCTGGTCGGGGTAGATGGATTTTTCTATTTCCATTTTAGCAACTAGTTGCCGAGGGAAGAAAATAAGTGGCGGGAATTATTGAGGGACGTTGAGTTCCGCCACTCAACACGCAATGCCTCGAAAAAGGCGGAAATAGGGGACGGAGAAAGTAGGGACTAAGCAACGGAGTGTCTTAACACTAGGTTCATCTGGTTTCTGCAGTTCCTTCTGCCTACCCTGCCATGTGCGGGATAAAGCGTGATGCTAAAAAAAAACAAGAAATTATTAAGAAGTAACGGAATTGTATCACGTGCCTAAAGTACATTCAGTTTAATCGATATACAATTAATCCAATTTACAAGAAAAATATTCGAATGTACTCGTATATGTGACCTTTTTTAAAAAAACGTGTTTTGTGTGTCCTTTGAAAGGCGATTTGAAAGTAGCTTAATGCGTTTATAGCAGCTGTTATTGTTTGAGTTTGTTTTTAAAATACTAATTGTATTTTAAGCATTTTGTTTTTCGTGTGAAGAATGAGAATGTCAATAATAATAAAAATAAGCACCTTTAAAGTAAAAATATATCTTGTTTAATTATGCAGGTTGTCAGATTAATTCTACGCAAAGTTTGAAAATTTTAATATAATAATAGAATTTCCTTAGTAAAATTACTTAGAATTGTTCAGTTATATAAATAACTCAGTGTATTAAATAAAAAATCAATTAAAGCAATAATATAAGAATATATGTCTCTATATGTATACATATTCTACATATTCTAGAATTGGACCTTGCTCTCAGCCTTCACTAATAAAACTAGTTTAAATGTTTATTTTCTAAATGTTTTAGTAGAGATGACTCTAGTCGTAGATCTCTTTTCCTTATATGGCATTCTTTATATAGACGAGTTAATA
This sequence comes from Dione vanillae, assembly GCA_037178615.1. NCBI lineage: Eukaryota > Metazoa > Arthropoda > Insecta > Lepidoptera > Nymphalidae > Dione > Dione vanillae. The sequence goes on along the minus strand of JAZFAU010000286.1, from coordinate 103,861 downwards.
TTTTTTATATATTTAATTTAACACTGTTTTATTCCTGAGTATTCTCAACTTAAACTGCGGGAGATTATTTTTTTTTTCGCTTTGGTTCTTCTCTGGATGCGTTAATGACCTAAGTCTTTTTAAATATGACCTTGTATTTATATTTCAAAGGTATATGAGTTGACAATATAGTTTTAATCAATAAGTAACGTTGTTTCCAATATATATGTATAATATTCGTTTAGCTTCATGCATTATACCGTATAGCAGGGTAGGCAGAAGGAACCGTAGGAACCTAGTGTTAAGACACCTCGTTCTGTGCTCTCTTCCTTTTCGAGGCATTACGTGTTGGCGGAACTTAACCCGAACCTCGTCTCATTGCCAGGGTAAAGAAAATGGTAATAAAAAAATCGAATTCCCCGAGTGGGAATTGAACCCACAAACCATCGTATTTGGGCGACTCGGCGACCTTCGTGTATAATATGTGTTATAATAATAAACCTACTAAAATATGAAAAATCTACTAAAAATATATAAAATTGACAATCCTTTTGCAGGAAAATTTTTCATGGCCCGGGGCTTACTGATTAAATAACAAATTCAGCTTTGAGGTTATGTGCAAGGCTTCAAAACATACAGTTTTACTATGTAGTATGTTATTTGTTAACATATATATATGCTATACAGCTATAAACTCTAATGACATTTAATAATATATTATTACTTCTATTATAATTTCAATATAGTAATACTGTAATCGACTATATTACACGTAAAGATCCTAAGAGACATGTGTAAATAGACATGTATGAGAGAAACATATCATTATTTATAATTATACCGCGTACATTATTGAATATGTAAATTCTTTAAGTATTTTGGTACTTTTATATTAGTTTAAGGGATTAGGTTCTAGAGGTCATCTACCTTAAAAGTTCAAACGATTTTATACTCTAAATTGTATATTTTTTAATTATATTTCAGCATACATTTGCCCAACTAAGGTGTTAAGACTTTAAGGTTTAAGAGCCCTTTTCTGCCTAACAACAAGTCATTGTGACATTGGAATTATTGAACAATATAGTCATTACTTAAAAACTGTCAAATCTATTTTGGGATGTTATAGCGTAGCGGTGTAGCGTCTCACAAAGGCAACGGTCATGGGTTCGATTCCCATGTGGGAGAATGAGTTATTTTCATTTAATCATTCTCGTAAGAAAAATCGCGGCGTTGAGTTCCATACCTTAGCATGTAATGGACCAATACTTGCTACACTGCTGTAAGCAGGAAAAAGCTTAAAACTAAACCAACCAACCAACTATTTATTCTTTTATCATTAAAAAATTATATATAAATTTAACTATTTTTTAAAAAAATAGTTACATGTAAAAGAAATATAGACATTTTTTATACCGTACTCGATTCATATCAGAGTAAATGCGTACCGGTTGTGTGTACCGTACGCTAGAGCAGTTAGAACTGTCGCAAGGTAAAAAGTAGTATGTCATTAAATTTTAAATAGCCATTATTTGGTGTGAAAGTTTTATTTTATACCATTTATAAAATCAGGAAGGAATGTTGTATTGGGAAGAGGTAATATGTTGTTATACATTTGGCTATCACACATGATACTAAATATCATAACTTTGTATAGAATCTTTCTAGTTTCTTTTTATCTTATTTAATAAGATTCCTATACTTTTGTATTTAAATACAATTGTATCATATATAATTATTAATGTCTAGAATTAATATAGTGACTGGATGACGCTCAAGAAAATGTTGAGAAACAAATTGTCTTAACATTAATTTTATCTGAATTATTCAGTTTTCTCTGCCTTACCGCTTTATACAGAAAAGCACATATTTTTTTTATAATAAAAACATATTTTTATACACATTTCATATATATTTATTTATTTTAGCTTCACGCTTTATCCCGCATATTGCAGGGTAGGCAGAGGGAACTGCAGGAACCATATGAACCTAAGGTTAAGACACTTCGTTGCTTAGTCCCTCCTTTTCTCCGTCGCCGCTTTCCGCCTTTTTTGGGGCATAGCGTATTGAGTGGCGGAACTCAACGCCGCAGTTTGCCTAGTTAGAAATAGAAAAATCCATCTTCCTAGAATGGAAATCGAACCCAGAAATCGTCGCGTTTATAAGCAGACACTTACGCCTCTGCGCAAACACACGTCAACGTCTAAAATATATATTTATACACATTTAATATATATTTATAATTTTTGTGATAACTAGTCATTGTTATATAGTCAATAAAGCTCAAGATTAGAAATTTGAAACGGAGTGTCTTACTAGAAGGTTTCATCTCTGCACGTGGAATTTCACATAATAGGTAAACAAGTTTTTTTAATAATATAATATATTATAATAACTACCACCTGTTCTATGAAGAAATATTTAATGTCGTCACATTGTGATAATTAATTAAAGACAAGTCACATTAAATCACCAATTATGTTTAGTTTATTTGGTCATTTACGTATTTTATAGGCTGACAGTCGTAGTAATATAAGTAGTAGAGTGTGTCTGTATAATGAAATATTACCTTTCTAAAATATATTTCACCTTACGTAATCTGATGCGAAGTCAACTGTAGTAATTCTAACGTAAAGTAATTATGATTTTTGCCTTATATATCATATTATAAACTGTCCAATTATATAGTAACAATGAATCCATCCATCCAAGGTAAAATTAGTAGAGCTAATATTTATAATATTATTCAATGTTAAACCTGTACATTAATGTAACATTTCACTATATATGTAAAATATTTATTAAAACAAAATCTATCTTAACTTAGGGAAAAAATCAAAGAAACCCTTCTCTTTAATTTAAAACTTTACTACAATCAGTATCGTATATTTTGAAGTTTTATAAACGCGATCTCTATAGTAAAGGCTTGGCTCGAAAGTAAACGTTTATTGACAAAGTTATTAACAGTAGCGTCACGTACTGCTTTCATCGACTTTGACCGATTTGTGAACGTCTACTGTCTCTATAGGTGCTCTATAATATAGAGTTCATATTTTAAAGACTGAAGTGAGTAATACAAGAATATTAAAAATTGATTTCTATTTAATTTTCTCTAGGTTACATATAATTTAAGTATATATAAGATTTTTATATATAGAAAGTGTGTGAGAATCTGCAGATTTTGACTGTGAAAAGTTTTAACGGTAAGTTAATTCCCTCAAATAAAATTTGAAGTCACAATCGTCACGTCTAGAGTTAAACGCCATATTGCCATGCCATGACGATCTTAATATCGATAACTTAAATGGAATATAAACAAAATAAACTCATAAGTGTTAAACAAATTTATTTAAATTTTATATTTAAAATTTTCTGCTAACATTTGTATACCTAAAGTCAATGGCCATATTACCGGATAGGTGTAAATTCCTAAAGAACAAGTGTGATAAATATTGGAGGTGACGTAAGTTAGCAAACTGCGTTCTATGTAACTTCGTTGTTAATCTTAATTTAGAAATGACTAAGTTTGAACAGATTCGCTTTATTTGATTATGTAAGCTTTAATACACGATGAATATATGTGCATATGTTTCATTTGAGTAATTGATTGATTGAGTGTATAACTCAATATCCCGCATATGGCAGGATAAACAGAGGAAACCTTCGTCCTATCCAATTTCCGCCTAATTATTGAGACATTGCATCCATAAGGTCTAGTCCTAGCCTACTAGATTAAATATTAAATTCACACTTTATCCCGCATACGGCAGGGTAGGCAGAGGGAACTGCAGGAACCATACGAACCTAGTGTTATGACACTCTGTTGCTTAGTTCCTGCTTTCTCTGTCCCCATATACAATATTTATTTAACAATATTTTAATTAAAGATCAATGCAATGTAGTGATAAACACACAAAAAATCACTTAACCAGACAAATATATAAATTCAAATTCAAAATAGTCTTTATATAAATAGAGTTGGTGCACCAGTAAAAACCTTAATATTTTTAATACAACAATAGTAGTAGTATCCTGTATAAAATTCAAATGACGCTAATTCCATACAATCTGTATCATCCACATATTCCTGAGAAGAGCCTACTCGAAAGCACTGTTACATTTTCTTTAAATTTTTGAAACAAAAAATTTAGAGTTAGGTACTCTCTACGCAGAATTTTGTTAAATGCAAGACTAATAAAAGATGTGGCGCAACCAATTCCCTGCAACTCGACGAAGATTTTTTTTGAAAACGATTAAAGTTGTTTAAGCCAGGACCAGGAATGTCAATGATATACCAGTAGATTGTTTATAGCATAATGATTCTACTAGAATAGATTTTCAAAAAATATAATACATAAAACTAAGGCACATTTTTAAGAACCTGAAAGCAATAAGTTTATATAGTTATGATTTTATTTTTTTAACCAAAAAAAGCATAAAATGAAAGAAATGCAGTCTTCGTGATTTTGTGACTACATGGAATTATTATTAATATATTAATGAATGTAAGCCGTTTCCGTGAAAAAAATATTTCTTTAACTGATATCTACAGATATTTTTAAATATTTATGAAGTTACTATTTAATTATTATATATTTTTTAAATAAAATCTGATAAAGGACGTAATACAAATTATACTCGGATTTCGAGACGTTTTGGTCTATAAAAACAGCGTAATCTCAATGGAATACTCAAGAGAAAACGACTTTTTAGCTTCATATATCTCGCATAGAGGTAACTATAGGAACCATGGGAACATATTGTGAAGAAACTCCGTAACTTCCGTCTTTTCCCATTGTGTGTTGAGTGGCGAAGGGGAAGAAAATTTCTCCCTGAATAGGAATCGAAACCTCTTAACGTGGCGCTAGCAGGTAAACACTGTACCTGTGCCTCACGACGGTCTTAAAATATAATGATATATGAATAATAATAATATGTAAAAAATGTTTTCTTCAATTTTTAATTAAGTTTAGTTAACTAATATAAGATTTTAGTGTTTTTAATCAATTTTTAATATTAGATAGAGTCTAGTACATGTCATAACGCATAAAAATCATCCAAGCTGCATCGAATAATGACTCACGACGTCAGATTTTTTCCTCAGAAGCCTAAGCACAGTAAACTAGTAAGTGAATTTAGTCTTTATTTTCTAAAGCACAAGACCAATATTTCAATTATTAGGATTTAGCTATAAATTTAATTTGTAAGGTGTACGCATAACAATATCCTGCGGCGTATCGCTGTCTCAAATAGCATTTCCGGTTTGAACAAAGCGAGAATCTAAGGTCTAAAATGTTCTATGTTTTATACTTTTTATGTGAATTATTTATAAAGCTATTGAAGTCATGATGGACATTTTAGTTTAAAATTCTTAGTATCAATGGATATCTTCTATATCAATCGAAATATACTTGGTTTTACAGTCGCATGAAGTTTGAATACAAATTTGTAACAATAAATCTTTTGTACAAAAAAGATTTTATTTAGATAAGTTTATTTTTTCTTCTTTTGTTTTTAGGATATTGTACATTTGTAATTTCTGTTTTACTTTCACGTTTTATAGTACACACTTTGTTTTAGTCTTTCCGCCTGTAACTCTAAATTAAGTTATCTCACTGTCGCGCTTGATACTGCCAGTATAAAACACCAAACAATATCAAAATAAAATATTTATAATAATTCCCGACGAGTACTCTTACGTCAATGATTATGGCCGTACTTAAAATATTCTCAACACAACTAAATTCCCCCTACAGCCGCCAATGGTTTCTTTAATATTTAACAAACATTAAGATTTTCGAATCCCATACAAATCATTGCGTGTTATTTACCAATGAGCCGAGATTTATCTACTTTCACTTCAAAATCTGAAGGCATTCGAAACAAGAAATCGATTATACAACTCGTACAACGAAGACATTAATGGTATTCGTAATTTTGTCTCATTAGCATGATCGGTTAAGCGTCAAATAATAATTGGTCGTAAATAATAATATTATGTTTTATTATAAACTTATATGTAAATGTATATTATATATATTTTTACTAAAATATGGAAAGGTGTTACTTTCACATTTTAATTATTTTCTATACTAATGTTATAAAGATGATAAATGTTTGGTTGGACGTGTTTATCTCATAAACTATTGAATCTCTTTTTTTAATTTTAAATAGTAGTCTTAAAGATTATATTAAAACGTACAAATATACAAGTAAATATCTCAATATTCAATTATTCTATATTTAATACTACAAATGCATGTTGATGCCACTATGACGCAATTAAGATGTTTTTAATACATCGGTCGTAAACTCTTGTCATGTTCTATTTATTATACATATTTGGTTTTCTTATTTATAGTTATTTGAAAATTTAAACATAACAAGCTTTTACTTAATAAGTATGGATCAAATGTAAGTACACACGCACAGAGGAAACTGAAATTTCATGATTATCAGAAAATGCAAGTCACGTACCTTTTATTATTTTTACTAATTAATATGACTTATAAATAACCAATTATAATTGGTAATTATTTTCTGCTGTAGTTTTTTCTGCTTCAGTTCTGCTTATATATATATATATATATATATATATATATATATATATATATATATATATATATATATATATATATATATATATATATATATATATATATATATATATATATATATATATATATATATATATATATATATATATATATATATATATATATATATATATATATATGATATTTTAATTGAATCTTTAACATAGGTATATTATTACGATTATATCATCGGCCTTGCAAAGTCGTGATTAGTTGTGACGGGTGGTTACGGATATGTACACTTCATTAAGGACAAAAAACTTGAGGAGATTTCAAAGAGATATATCTTAGTAGTATAAGTTACCTATCTATTATAAGTATAGGTTCGATTTTGTACTTAAAATTATAATATATTTAAATTTAAGGTGTTCTCCACTAGAGATGTGTTTTAAATTTTATTTTTATCCTTTATAAAGTATAAAGCTTTATACAATATAAAGCTGTATGTACAGAAAATACATAGATAACCTGTTACCATTCTCGGCCCCAAATTCAAAATATTGCATGTTTGTTGACGGATCTCAACTTTGCTCTTTAACTTACAACTGCGGAAAAATTAAATACGTACTCGCACTACGTTACACTGCATCACAAAAATTAACATTTTTTAACGATTAATCGTTGTTATTCTTATTATCATAACATATGAATATAAAAATACTATATCATAATATTTAAATACTTATAGACTAACTAGACACTGACAGTAATAAAAATAGATTTGTTAGTAATATTTGTCTTCTTATATACTTTTAATCTCAATAAATATCAATTCTAGAATAAATATATATAAATAATAATAAATCTCAAGATTTAAAAAAACACAGCGTAACATATATATTTAAATATATGTGTATGAAAATATAATATAGTAATCTTAATAAACATAACAATATTCTGCATTACTGGTAGCTTTTTCAAGAGGTCATATTTAATTGTGGCAAAAACCGATACCGTAACAACGCGATCATTGAACCGTGGTCGAAGTCGAAATTTATTCAGACATTATATTTGCTGACAAGACGAACTTTATGTCACGGTTTTAATTAAAAAAAATATCTTATACTGTATCCGGCATGATATATAGTGAGTGTAGAATCACTCCGTTTTCTGCTTTATGTTATTGCTTGTTTAGTGGGGAAACTCATCGCTGCTCCGACTCACAACGTAGTTATATTATTAATTCATTTATATTCCATAGAATTCCTTTATATTCTATGAACCTATAGCCATCTAGTTAGACGCTTCTCACGTCATACAAAAGTAAAATATTTATAAAATATATATCATTATTATATATTCATGAAAACAAAAATCCATACGTTTGTTAGAAAAAATAAGAAACTAAACAAAAATTGTCTTTTTTCGATTATTTTGGGAACAATGCTCTATAATGTGAATTAGTGATTAACTAACTATATGAGCTATAATTTATGTATTGTTTTTTTTTTATTTTGTTTATAAGTTTAATATATATTGTATATGCTTCTTCTATTGCTATTCCCTATTCCTTTTAAAAACAAGTTGGTTTAAAACTAATATTTCTACACTAATTCTAAAGTTAAAAGATTTAAATCCTTCAATGTCTCATATTACATCATATAAAAAAAACACCATACATATATATCTCAATCAGTCACATATATATTAAAAGGTTTTATATTATCGTTTGTGATAGTATCTATGAAAGTTAACTGTCACAGCAAATCTTAACCCATTCGGTCAGTGTCGGGTCGTTCACACCTCACGTCATCAGTAGGCGACATATCTAAATTGCAAATACCTTTATGAATAACGTAGAGAGAAGAGATGTTTGTAATATGTATGAATAAATAATGTTAAAGTTAAATATTATTATTTTTTATTCATATCTCAAAATATTTTTTCTTTTTGTTGGTTACCTAAATTTAAGAATTTTTGAGCCTTTTTTGGATAGCGCTTGTAAGCGATACTCGTGATACCTGTTTCGGTAACTCGGGCCAGACAAGTGTGGCGTTGAGTTCCGCAGGTGTCTCTCTGCTTGCTATACTATATATATTGCTTGCTTAGGAACACAACGTAAAGTACAAAAATATTTACTTTTCTCTAATTTTAATATTTACTTATTCAATATCCATTTAAATTATATAAATTAAGCTAAGCAAGTTAGAAAATGATTGTATTTGATATTTCTATATCGCTCAAGTAGATACTTATAAGCAAAACCAGATTTTACTTAATATTAAAATTAAGCATTCCCATTTAAATATATATATGACGTGAAATAAAAGAATATCGATATTTTTTTTAAAATTTCATACTTAAGATATTGATATTGGAATTGGTCCTCTTTATTAATAAAGATTAAAATTAAAAGTGATTTTCCCTTAACTCATTAACTTACAACCATTTTATAAGATATAATGTAAAAGTATACAGCACAGTAAAAAAAATATTAACGGATATTACGAAGAACAATATCCGTCAAACATTAAGAGTTGTATACAGGAAAACAGAATGTTTAAAAAACTTAATGGAGGCAGATGGTATGCAAAAAACGCTTTTTAAAATCGGTACAAGTAATTTATCATTAGTTTCAAAGTGACACGAACGAGGAGTGTATTTCGACAGGTGATCATTAATGTGGTAGAGTACATTATAATATTCTTAATATATAAAAATTGTAATAATAATGCCAGGATTTGGTCTTGAAAAACGGTTAGTGTCGAAGTTTCATTTCAATCCAAGAATTCCCAAAAGAGAAATGTAATAACAACTTCTACCAATTACTGACTAAATTATGATAATATTGATATTACAGAGGCACCATTCAATACGTAATAGTGTAAATCTCTTTATGAAGCTTTTTTCTTTCATCTTGTATTCTAATGTACAACTTTAGAACAATCAGGAAGATGTGGAAATATTTTACATAGTTATATACATATATATGACTTGAGATTTGTCATTGGAGCTTTATTATGGGATTTTTTTATAATATTCTTATTTAAATTTTTTTAAGCCTTTATATATAAATTAGATTATTTATTTGAATGGAACATATAATAAATACATTTTAAAATAAACTCGCTATCAGTCAATCTTTTGTGAAGCTTTCATTATTTGTTAGAATGAATGTGCTAAATTATGGCGATGAGTGGTACAGTATTACAGTTCCGTTTTGCCTTTTGTGATTTTGGACCACGTAATCGGCTGATTCATTTGTGAATATAACCAACTAAATCTCTTGAGCTTTTTCCTCTTAATGTTCACGATTTTCTCTTATAGAGAACGAGTTATACAAGTTCTCAATAAGACAAAATTATTAAAATATCAGTATATTTCATACAATAAAAGAATACTACAAATATGTTACACACTCCATTTCGGTATAGAAATAAGTTTTTCGTAATAAAATCTAATGACGCTTTTTATTTTGGAGTTTTACTTCATGCATCATAACAACAGTATATTAATGTTAGGCCAAACTTAAAATATACTAAGAGAAAAATAAATAAGAAATAACTACAGCTATTAAAATATATAAGTCAATGTTATTCAAAGTCAGTTTACAGTAATTTTTTAAAAAATAAAACAAAAAATAGGTTTAAGTAGTATAGGTAACAAAATCATGTTACAAGCATACATACATATATTAGCATTTATAATTTTGTACTAAGATATATATCTTACATCGTGTCACAATAAAAACTAATATAATATATTATATTTCAATATTCGACGACGGACATATCGTGGCTGTTCAATATTAACTCAAAAACTTCCGCGTTAAATATTCATTAGATAATTACCAATACAAAAACTGTTTATTGTGAGACACGTAAACAAACTTAAATGACAAACGGGCCACTTTCACTATTCCTCTACTGTAAAGTATCTCGATAGTCGCTAACGAACATGGTAAAAACTGTAGTGTTGCTCGTAAGTATTCAGTGTGAAATTTTCTACATTATTTTGATATTCAGATTTTTGTATAATACATGTATCAATATTTAATTATGATTAGGACATTGACTATATATTGAAGGTTAATTAGGTAATATTTAGCATAACGCTTTATCCTGTACACAGCAGAGTAGGTAAAGGGAAAAGAACCTAGTGTTAAGACACTCCGTTCCTTACTTCTTGCTTTTATAGGCATTAAGTGCATGAAATGTTTCATTTCATAAAGATTCTCTGTTAAAATTATCACCTTAAAAATAGAAAATAACCAAGTGAAAACAAGGTAAGATACAAAACGGTATACCAATGGTACACACTAAGTAACGAACGAAAGACATTTTTTTTAGTTCGCCGATGCGTGACAATTCGGCTCATATTATATCGAATGTAAGAACTCTACAAATTGGCTGTATTACGAATTTGTTACGTTCAATATTGTCGGTGATTTAGTTCGTAGCTTTTTCGATGATTTGAACTAAATTATTGCTGTTATAAAGATGATTAATGGTAAATTAAGTGTCGCCTCGCTGTAAATTTCACTTTTATGTTTCTAGTTAAGTGTGGGTATATAAAACTTTTACAATTTGTTATTGAATATAACATTAAAGTAAGAAGCAAGTCTTTTATCTAAGGTTTGGGTTTGAACTCGAGGGTACAAATGAGCCCTTTCTGGGTAATCTTGCGTGACATCACAATTTCCAAATATAGAGGCCATCTTAATGATATCAAAATATTTTACTACAACCCGAAGGACCTAAATAAATATGAAAATATTTACTGGGATCCCTGGAGAATAGAATAATATATGGATGGACTGTTTAGTTTTAGCCATTTTCACAATAAAAGACTGACATTTTTATAATTATACGTAGGCATGAGAACTATGAATGGTTATCATAATGCTAATTTTAATATTTTAGACTAAATTTTAGATTGGCCTTTGAAAACTTAATAAATCATGACACATTACTAATAATATCAACGTCGACCTTTTTCATTTTTAAATGCTGACTCTTAAATAACACATACATATGTAATTTTATCATCAGTAAATGTCAAAAATTTACTTATTTATTTTTTGTGTCATTTACAAAAAGCAAATAGGCTAAATATTTTACCAAAAGGCAGTATAACCTAAATCTATATATCATAGATAGATACATATCTTCAAATAAAATACTACAATTAATAATTTAATTGTATTTTTTTTATTTCACGATATCAACCAAGCTATTTTTTATAAAGTTTATCTAAAACACTATCTAGTCTTAATAAACAAATTTTTGATTCGATCATAAAACCTGGATACGGCAATATTGCAAACATTTTATAGAATAAATGTTAAAGTACCATATCAATACCTTAGTACAGCGTGTTCATTATATTGCCAGTTTTTATTATTGGTCCCTTAATTTAAAATGTTTGAGGCGAAAGTCCAGGGTGCCTGGGGTCAACAGCCTAGCAACCTGTTCAACAATACTGAATCCAGTCTTATAAAATTCAATAAATTACCTTGAATTTATTTAAGATTATTCAGAAGCTGGCTTGTTGTATGTTTTTGATTTATTTCTGGTCGATTATAGAGTTCTTTGAACTCAGAAAATGTTGTGTGAACTAGCTTATAGTTGACATAACATTTTATATAACATTTCATATTATATTGAAAATAAAAGTAATTATCATTGAATGTACTTTGAGAAATAGCATATTTGGTAAAAACCAGACTAAAGTTGTTGATCCAACTTCGCCAAAATAGCATGAATCATGTCAATATGTTTTCCAATTGTACAAAAAATTGCATAAAAGATTAAAATATATTAATAATTATGACGGTAAATTTTTTTTATTATTTCTTTAAGTTGTTTTCATTATTTTAAAACAAACTATTTCCTTTAAAAGTATTTATTGCGTAAAATAAGAAATTAGGAAGAGTAGTTACCTCAGGTACCGGACAAAGGGCGCAGTGTCCGGAACATAGCAATCGAAAAATATACAATAGCAAAAAGGTGTGGTGGAAACGAAATTTCGACAATCCCACGCTTGATGGACCGAGACTAGTGAAATTTATTGTGACATCATATATGATCGGAACACTAGGTTACTCTTTACTCTTAGTAAAATAGGCAGTACGAATAAAGCGCCTCTTACACCTCGTCCAATATCATTAACCCCTTCGCTTTGCTTTGACTTCATGCTTTAAAATAATACTATCAAAAAATACTTAGAAATAATTATTAAAGAAAATAATAAACAATCGTGCAATTCTAATAAGCTGAGACAAGACAAGCTAAGTCCAAGTAAATTCAATTGTAATAAATTTCTTGCAAATCCTCATACTTGGAAGGAACTTAAATCCTACAATAAATCCCAGTCGCGGTAAACTGTGGATTACTTCAAATTATTCTATTGTTATACTAATGCAAGTTACACATAAAATATTTCTGTTTAAGTGACGTTTGAGAGTTGAGACTTAAGCAAATTATGCTATTGGTTAGGGTTGTACATATGGTACATTAATAATCGATTTTTGTACTCAAATTTTTTATCGTTAAAAGGTTTTTCTAATTTATATCTTTTTTTCTTATCTTTATTGTTTTTTTTTTAATTAATAACCTTTTTTTTCAGAATACTATAATGATTATAATTAGTTATAACCGCTCAAATAATTTTAAATATTTTGAAATGTACTTTCAATGCATTTAATTTTATTTGTTCTTGAAAATAAAATTAGTTTCTTTTTTAAACGTAAATTATTAAATTTACATTATTTTAAACTTATGAATGCCATAACGGTGTTAAGTACAAATTCCAATGGAAAAAACCATATACGTACTTAAAGTTGCAAATAATTTGCATTCTGTCCTTGATTCCTGCTGAACAGGTTTCCAGACATAGCTTTTAGCTGTTAAAGCATAAATATGCCTCCCAAGATGCAAGTGATAATTGAATGAAGCTACGAAGGTTCAATAAAAAAATAAATAATCTTATACTTTTCAAGGATTAATCAAACACTTCGATATTTACAAAGTAATCTTAAACAATTATAATATATATATATATATATATATTTTTTTTTTTTTTTTTTTAGCTTCACGCTTTATCCCGCACAAGGCAGGGTAGGCAGAGGGAACTGCAGTGACCGTGGGAACCTAGTGTTAAGACACTCCGTTGCTTAGCCCCTGCTTGTCCGTCCCCGCTTTCCGCCGTTTTCGAGGCATTGCGTGTTGAGTGGCGGAACTCAACGCCGCGCTTTGCCTAGTTTGCCAGAGCGAAGAAAATGGAAATAGAAAAATCCATCTTCTCCGACTGGGGATCGAACCCAGTAACCGTCGCGTTACAGGCAGACGTTGCGCCTCTGCGCCACGACGGTCCTCAAATATATTTAAGTATTTATTTATAGTTTCTATTTTATATATAAAATTTTTCTATTCCTATTATAAGGGAAAGCTTGACAACTCCTCTAGTAATGATAATAATCCTATCTATACAAAGGTTGTTGACACACAGAGCCTCGCTCGGTTATATTACTATGCAACGTCTTGATTGTAAGTAGTGCTTGCTATATTTAGAACATGCAATGGGTGAATTGTGATGATTTTCATGCGTGAAGTATATTGAATTTAGTTTTTAGAGTGCCTTAAGATATTCATCTTAAGTAGATTTTTATTGTTAAAACATGTTTTCTTTAAACTAAACCTGTTGTTTATGATATTTATCTTAAAATTAAGTTACTTAAATAGCTTTATGCCGTGTTCCGCATGTACCATAGTATACAAGGGATCTAGTGTTAAGACACTGCGTTTCCCTCGTCCAAAAAGACGAAGAAAAAAACAATGAGAAAGAAAAGCGAGAAACGTGATTAAAAACCTTGTCAAATGATAAAATACTATTATTTTAGTAATTCTTGGAATGTTACTTAGTCAATACGCAGTACAAAATTATATTTTCATACCGCCTCCACAATTTTGAACTTCACTGTAAATAAAAAATAAAAGGGCGGCGATGCGTATCCTTCGACTTTTTCTCGTTACTTTTTAGTTCTCATCGAAACCTTACACGTTGTTGGGCGGACCGAGACGGTTATAATGATTAACCTTTAAATGTTATCTTGGAAATTTATAATGTGCTTAATGAATTCCATGTTTATTTGTCTCTACGTATTTATATATCGGGTCTAAAAAAATTGTCGGGTATTGTTTACCAGTCAACTAAACCAATAATAATAATTGATCATAATTCAGCTTTATAATTCTAAATATATTAAATAAAATAATTTAAAAGAATAAATAACCAATATTGATACACGTCGAACACTTTCCTGGTCACGAGTAGAAACTACTAGAGTCAAAAATATGTTAAAATCCAATAATCCTTTTCCATTGTTTCTCTTTAAACGTGTAAAATAATAAAAATATAAGTATAGAAGTATAAGTAAGTTCAGTTTTCACTCACAATATAAGTACTTGTAGTAAGAATCTACTTGTAAAATGATTTTATATATTATGCACCTGTGTGAGAATTGTAGTTACACGTAAGCCTAGACTGCTATTTACCTTATTATGATCTATATAGACTTAATCTAGATTCTAAGCTTTTTCTAAGTAATATGCATATTGACAAGCGACCATTAAGAAGGCAATCATGATTATTATACAGTGTGTTCCATTTTTGTCATGTCAGTAAAGGAGGTCTTGTTACGATACCTGTTCAAGTAACGGTTTATTTCGTTTAAGATAAAATATTAAGATTGTGCGATTTGATCAAAGTAAATGAATTTATAGTTCAATACATATGCCAACATAATAATGATATTATTTGTATGAAAATATTATAGGCGTGGTTAAAAAAGCCTGCTTAATAAATTTTTCATAAAATTATTAAAACAAAATAAAAGCTGTTTTTATATAATTTATAATAAATTCTAATATTTTTTAGATATTTTTATTAAAAAAAATTAATGTGAAGTAATTGTCAGAATAATGAACGACCAAAAAATGCTTGATTCAACTGACTGACATATTAAAATTCAATATTTATTTTTTAGTTCAAAATGTCCCCCGTATAATCTAGAACACTTTTAACTTTATTTTAAAGACATTATGTGTTACGTGGCGGAACTAAACACCGCATTTAAATACCAACCGTTTGAATAGCAAAATAGTAAAACAAAAATTTCACCAAACATAAAAATACGTAAACCGCGAACTGAAAGTAACGTTCTACATTCATAAAACTAGATTGATAAGATCTTAGTTTTTTAATATTTTTTTTTCATAAAATTATTCAAATCGCCGTTATAACACTTTCCAGTGTGCCAAAGTGACCTCATGCATGCCTCACACATTTTCATACATTTAAATCAATTTTTTGTATGTATATAAATATATATATTTACAAATATATGCTCGGTTTTTTCATCTTCAGTTTTTTTTTACAAAGATTTTTGCTTCAAATTATATTTCAAGCTAGTGTTGCAACTATAACTGAATACGATGAACAAAAAAACTTTCTACATTCGTAATATTATTCTGAGAATTGAGATTTAGAAACCATTTGAGAACAAATCTCAAAAATGTGCTCGTAAAAGTAAAATTATAATACATAATAATTAATATTACTTTCCAAGATTTTTTATACGAAAAAATCAAGAGTGCATTTGTTTTTTGAGCCCTTACTTCAACACAATTCCATATATAAATCATCAATAGTTAGTCTTAAATGATTATTTCCGATAATGAAATTGAATCTATAGTCAACAGAGCGTACTCGAAGACAGGTAGTGAAAATGACTGGAAGTGGGACAAATGCTTGACAGTTTATGTTAAATGCTCGTGCCACTAACTTAAGCATACATCTCTAGAGATTTGCATTTGCATTTACGTATTGTTATGATGATAATTACCATAGTGAAGATAATGAAGATCTTGAGTGTTAATGGAATAATGTCTCATTATATTGCTAATTGAGTATCGACCTTGACGTTTCAACTTTACTATGTACATATAAGCTTTTTTTTAATATATTTTATTAATAATGTACTAAATTGTTTATAAATAAATATATGTGATTATCCGATATATTATACGTACATAAATATGTATGAATGAAAGTAATTACAATTATTTTATTACGAAGGTATTTAGAAAATAAATTTGTACAGCTGACTAAAAACATACATCTATATAGTTAGGCTTACCGATATTAATAAGACATCCGATCTAAAATAAACACAAAAACAATGACACTTCACTAACGGGACACACTGTATATGATGGAAAAAACGTTAAAATTTAAACCGACCAATGGAGCGCGAGGCAGTACGCGTGCGTCATCCACGAGTGACAGTGGCGGACTGACTGCCAAGTGATAAGTTTACAAAATCCCCACACGATCTCGCAATACTGCAATCAATAACCAACCTTGGTACAACGTGAGAACAACCAATTATATATAACAGAATAAAATGTCTTAGATCATTTGATCGAGAAACAACTAAAAGTCGCCTTCACATGCGCACGAGTCGACTTTTTGCGTGTTTTTTTTTTCACTTGTTTTGTCCTGTGACTGGAATTTTTTAATTTTGAGCCGAAATAACAGATAACTAAAGATAAATTTTGTTAATCTAAACTTAATTCCGATGAACGCAGGTTTATCTGGTGCGGTACCTGTCATTCCAGTACAATGTGTTATAGCAAAGGTGGATCAGGACCTTTAATGGTTTCTTCAAAACATTTCGCAATATATAATTAACAACCATATACACATTTATTTATATATAAAACGAAGGCATTAGTTAATCAGTTCATGACGATATGAAATAATTGTATATAAATATTACTTAATCTGGTAAACGATACAAAAAGCTTATTTTGTAATATAAAAACTCAAAACAGTTGAATTCGACCTAAATTGTAACATAAGTTGTTGATTACAATTCTGTTTGGTCATCAATTAACCATTTGTTAAGAAATTCAATATGAACAAAATGTGTAATGCGTAATAAATGTGTAACTGTGTTGAGAAATATTTTTTTTTATTTATTTTGTTTACACAATAACTTGATAATATGCTTGTATTACGTTCAAAATAAATTATAATTACATATTAATGATTTTAAACTAGAGGTTAAGTTGTGCATAAGCGCTTCGTTAATTAGCTTAACACAGTTTATGGATGGTAAAGTTAGCTATTTTTTTTTGTTAAAAGACAGAGTTTTTGATATTATCAAAAAGTGCACCCAAATGTCTTTCAAATCTAGTTGGCTAACGTTTTGTTTCATTTGTTTAATAAATTAGTAATTGAACTATTTAAGTTCGAATATCGGCTACATTTTTCACGAATCCGCCTTTCCGAAATGTTCAAATCGGTACCAAAAATAAAATTATTGATCAAACACTAAGTGTGCGTAGTTAAAACTATTCTATAAGTAATATAGAAATTTATTTTAACCGTCCAAATTTAGTTACTTTTGTCGTAATTACTATAAGGTATACTTATGTCAGCTCAAGGCTTTAACCTGCAAGAGCAGCCCAGGGAGTGAAATTTCATGCATAGGATGCATGAATTTTTATTTTGATGGATAACTTTAGTGTGTAACAATTTAACATCTACATAACGTTTTGAGGCCATCGTGGTCAAGTAAGATAACGCCTAAAAGTAAAGATGATGGTGACTGGTTTGAGTTTTCGTAGGGAGAAGCAAATATTGAATTGAATTTAATGTTGACATGAAACTAAAAGTTCTATGCCCACCCTGCTCTTAGAACGGCCATCTAAAAAAAGTGGAAGCGAGGTGGCCGCGATCAATCTATTTATGTATATTGCAAGCAGAAAAAAAGAAACAAGCACGAGTTTTTTTATATATAACCTACATATATATAAAATAATTATAACGATTATAATCAATAAAACAAAAAAAGCTTATAAAGAAACTCAATATCTAAGTAAATACTGGCGTTTTTAATAAATTACTACGTTGGTATAAAAACTATATGAAATCCTTGAGAATTTTCCTTTTTTCTTGAACTCTAAGACGTGCAACACGCAATACTAGTATTTATAATTATAGAAAAAAATATCCCTACATATCATAACTTTAAGGTAAGCTTTTTACTAACGAATAGGTTACATCGAAATCTTTATATCTAAATAAAATCAATTTTTGGGTCTGTATATCATCAGTTCATCCCTAGAATATAGGACAGAGGAGTTTAAATATTTCTTTAAACCTATACTTTAGTCGAAATCCTAGGCACTAATGGAATAGTAAGTTCCTTCAATTACTAAAATTATGCAAGCGCTCTAACCACTTGAGGGCGCGGGTCTAAATCCCGCTGTTTTTTTTTTTAATATTTTTTCTATTCTTAGCGTGGACTCTATTCTTCCATACTATATTACATATTTAAAAGAGACTTAATGTATCTTTACTTTTAGATAACTTTGTCATTAAGAGCAACAAACTTTGATCGTTACTGTCGATGGAAAAATTACAAACTGGATAGTCATTTTATACTCTTATAGGTATTTATATCACCTTTAACTTCACATATTTTATATTCTAAAATAACGTATCAAAATTATTCAGATTTCTTAATTAATAAAAACAATTAAACGATTCCGTGTATAGAATATATTTAAAATGTTGTTAAATTTAAGTTCACGTACTTTTTTCATGTTATTATATCGAAATTATTACCACCCAATACCTAACTACGATAGAAATATACTTCTGGGTGAGGCTAATTGGTTCAAACTTATCAACTGTATGGAATTATATTATATTCAGGTGTACAGTGTTAAAGATATATATATATATATATATATATATATATATATATATATATATATATATATATATATATATATATATATATATATATATATATATATATATATATATATATATATATATATATATATATATATATATATATATATATATATATATATATATATATATATATATATATATATATATATATATATATATATATATATATATATATATATAATCGAGTCCAATTACTTACAATTACTTAAAAAAGAAATATCTTTACCGTTTTGCATGAAATATATATTACTTGTAATATTTATATATGATAAATATTACTTATAGTATTAACTATGTCAAACCGTTTATACTCGTAGAAAAATCAGGTGACACACAGTTAGTCAAACTACAGCATTTAAAGTTAACTGCACGCGTATTAAGTTTAGTGACGTACCGTTACAACACGCATTTCTAAGGCAGTAATTAATAAGCTATTATTTCTTAATTATTGTATTTACGTTTAGTTATGAAGTTTAATCAATATTTTTTTATAAAAATAAAAGAATGACTGTAAACACAACGGTTCCGGGTTCTATTCTGATTTGGTTAGAATAAATTATTTTCATACTACTAAGAGGATGTACAACTCAACGTCGCGAACGTACGACTTAAACTAACTTATAAATTAAGGAATGGAGTGTCGTAACAGTACTAGCTGAAGAAAGCTGAAGTGCAAAAAAAAGAAAAACATTAGCGTGTTCATACTGGATGGTAGTCGGTTCAATTCTCTATTAGACTATACTGAAAGAAATGTTTTTTTGTCCACAATTTTAGTGTCAAAGACGAAGAATTGAAGATTGAAGAATGATGTATCGTTGAAAACAAATATGCTTACAGAAACTAACCAATTAAAAAAATCAGGTTAGTCTATGAAAAATAAAAGAGAAATATAGATATTTTCAAATAACTTATGTTGATTTTGGCGATATTCTCAAAACGTTTTGTATGTTGCCGGACAACCGGACGGTGGAGGTCGTCAGTCGACATTCCAAACCGCTTATTTTTAGGCATTTGTTGTAATATACTACCTTGCCTTGCCTTGCCTTTAAGTTTTACGTATTAACATTCTATATTAAATATTGTAAAGATTATATAGAAAACAGTCGCTTAAGTTTAGTGAAATGATACATTGGCCAGAGTGGGAATCGAACCTGCTTTACACTGTCGCACCACTATGTCACATATATATATATATATATATATATATATATATATATATATATATATATATATATATATATACATATATATATATATATATACATATATATATATATATATATATATATATATATATATATATATATATATATATATATATATATATATATATATATATATATATATATATATATATATATATATATATATATATATATATATATATATATATATATATATATATTAACTATGTTACAAATATGTATAGTATTACGTTAATATTAACGTAATATCCACAGTTAAATTAAACATATATCAATAAATATATATCAGAATGGAATTATACGTAAGATATGACAAAAACATTACACATTGACTAAACATTTATTGAATGACTAGAAGAATACACTTGTATATCAGTGGAAATACGAACGCAATATGTCATTACCAAGCTTATTACTAACATGACTAGATTGTTAATACACAAATACTTAAAGCTATACTACTTTGTATTAAATTAAGGCCAACATTTAAATATTGTTGTATATGTATATAAATACATAAAGAAAACTATGAAATCGAAATAACTGCAATCGGTATTTTAACATATATATATATATATATATATATATATATATATATATATATATATATATATATATATATATATATATATATATATATATATATATATATATATATATATATATATATATATATATATATATATATATATATATATATATATATATATATATATATATATATAATGTATATAGTATACAATAATATTCATAACAACTCAAAAGTACATAAATATTTATCAAATCTACTACCTAGGCCCTAGACACATTAACTAACACCAATTTAAAGGAAAGGAAAGAAAGGTCACAAACTATTTTTTTTATTGTAGGAACTATAATAACTGCTAAATGCTTTAAAAACAACATTACGTATTTAACATATATTTTTTAATAAATTTAAATATATTTTTCTATATAAATCACTAAAAATATAAAACGTAATATAAACTCAAAAACGTTAACAATAAAGTTGAAACGTTACGTAGGCCTGAGTTTAAAGCCTGAATTTTCATTTATTAGAACAAATTATACTCCAATTAATAGCAACATTTTAGATAATAAGTGCTAAGTTACGGAGTTAAACATCGTAATTTGCTTTTGAAATGATAACATAACATTCTCTTGCTATAATTTAATTAGTAATAAATAATAATTACTTGAACCATATCATATAAAATAGCTTTATTAAAAAAATCATAATTTGTTCTATATAGGAATATTACTAAAAAATAAATGTGATGAATCTGTTACCACAACAATATAATGTAAATAGACGTGCTCTTATATCCCTACTTTTTTAACCTACAGTGATTTACAATACTTTGTTTTCGATAGTATATTTATATTTGGTAATGAAGCATGTACTAAATAATACACACACACATATATATATATATATATATATATATATATATATATATATATATATATATATATATATATGTGTGTGTGTATTATATATATATATATATATATATATATATATATATACATATATATACATATATATATTTCTAATAGCTTCACGCTTTATCCCATATATAGCAATGTAGGTACAGGAAACTGCAAGAACCGTGGGAACCTATGAGAATAAGAAACAGTGTTCAGACACTCCGTTCCCCGCGCTTATATAATTATTATATAACAAAAGATATAATTCTATATTTATAATTTTTCTACAATATCATAGAATTCTTAATACAATTTAGTGAATGCAACAAAAAATAGGTATGAAAATATGTCTTAATGAAATTTAACGTGAGAAACCATTGTATAGTGCTACAATTACTTTAATTACTTAATACAAATTAATATATAATAGAAATTAATTAAAAAAAATAAAGCCAAGTAATCTTAACTTAGGTGGGTATTTTCTTATGAAGACATGTTGTCCCATTTTATTTAAGAACTTTTTTTCTTAAGCTGTCTTCCTTGTAAGGAACCAAGTCTGCATTGGCTCGGCTTTGCCCTTCATAGAGACATGTCCGCGATAGGTAAGCTCAAATTGTTCGTCGTAATTGTCCTCTCGCATGAGATACCTGGAAATAAATTAAATTACTTGTTATATATAAAATGTATAATATATTTTATCATGAGGACCGTCGTGGCGCAGAGGCGTAACGTCTGCCTGTAACGCGACGGCTTCTGGGTTCAATTCCCAGTCGAGGAAGATGGATTTTTCTATTTCCATTTTCTTCGCTCTGGCACCTAGGCAAAGGCGTTGAGTTCTGCCACTCAACACGCAATGCCTCCAAAAAAATGCGGGGACGGAGAAAGCAGGGACTAAGCAACGGAGTGTCTTAACTAGGTTCCAATAATTACTGCAGTTCCCTTTGCCTACCCTGCCATGTGCGGGATAAAGCGTGAAGTAAAAAATATATACATATTTTATTATATATTTATGCTTATTATGCTTATTTATCTATTTTTTTCATTTGCTAGTGGGGTAGTCAGTCAAATGCCATAGTCCCTACTTATGCCTTCATATTAGGTGGCACATATCTATGAGGCACCCTATTGCTTTATATGTAACGTTTCTTCAGTATCATCAGTACTGTATTCTAGTAGGGTGGCAGAACTCAATACCGCGCTTTTTCTTTGGGCAGAGAAAAGGAAAATGTCACGACCAAGGCCACGACGAATCTTCGTAATTTTAACTTTTTTTATAGTTTAACGCTTTATCCCGCACATGGCAGGGTAGGCAGAGGGAACTGTAGGATTCATAGGAATCTAGTGTTAAGACACTCTTTTACTTCGACCTTGCTTTCCGCCTTTTTTGAGGCATGGCGTGTTGAGGGGCGGAACTCAACCCCGCTCTATACCTAGTTTCCAGAGCGAAGAAAATGGAAATAAAAGAATTCATCTTCCCCGAGTGGGAATCGAAACCTCAAACCGTCGCGTTTACAGGCATACGCTACGCCTCTGCGACACGACGCCAATTACTTGTAACTACAATGTACATATGTTATGTATAGAATCTACGATTATTTATATAGCAAATACTATTTTATGATACATTGTTGTATCATAACAAGACTTTTATTTAATTATAGATGCAAAGGAAAAGTAAAGGAGATACCCACATAATAGCCTAGTTAGTATAATCCAACAATATTTAGGTACATTTTGAGAATATCCAATTACATATTAGGGGCACACTATTTTAGGAACAGTTTCACAATGTTATGCTTTTATATCTTCAATTAACTTGTTTATAACGTAATAAACGTAAATCCTAAATATTGAGATTGTTATAATCTATTTTCTAAATATCATCTATACGCTATTTATTTTGTTTCACTAAAAATTAAATTTAAAATTTAACGATCATGTATTTTAAATTTACTGTATCTCATCTCAATTTCTTTTGCTCTGTCAAAGTTTTGCTTTGTTACGGGTAGATTCTAGGGGGGTAGATCTTACATATTCTATACAAATAACCCAATTGCACCCATCCAATGGCGGGTATTGGATATGTCTTTTACTGCTCTATACATACGGGTATTATACATATTATATAATTATTCCACATTTTCCCACCTATTATTATGATCGTAACAAAAATAGATAGCAATATAAGCTTCATAGAACTATGAAATATAAAAAAAAACTGTTGGAACACTATTTTGTATAGGGCTTCCCAAGTAACCAAAGTAAAGCAGATTAAATGGCACTTAGAAGTATTCCTGCATTATCAAGGGGAGTATAGTGATTTACTTTCTATTACTAGTTTGGCTGTTGACTTTAAAGAACGTAACTAGGAAAATAAAAAAAAAACAATATGTATATGTTTTCGATCAAATGACAAAAAAATTATGTCAATATGTCAAATTATTACAATATATAAAGTACGATATGATATAGTAAAAATCTATTATTTTTCACGATTTTCATTGGTGTAAAATTTTTTTGTAAATCATGGATTCGTTTATGGAATATTATTTCGACGAAGTGTTTTGTAATATAAAACGTGACGGTTTAAATCAGAGGTTCAGACGACGGGAGCTGGTGGAATACTTTAATACAGTTATTGCTGGATGTGCTAAAGGTATAGTGTATATTAAGTAATTAGAAAAATTTTGACTTGTTCTTTATAATAGCATAAACTATATATGTATATACACAAAGCTTTCATAACTTAGTTACTGACAATAACATTGAAATTTGTGATTTGTGGGATCCTTGAGAATTTAGGACACACAGAGAGAACTTTCCGAAATTCAAATGAGAAGAGAAGACAAAGGAATACTACTCGGCTATTACATACAAACTTTAGCATTACATTTCGCTTTATCATAAATCGCAACTACAAACGTATAGTTATGTAACCACAGTACAAAAAAATACATTATTTTGTTTGCTATTCTTCCATAAGTATATAGTAAAATAAAATAAATATTTATTAGATATATGTAGGTAATATTTAATTAAAATTAAAATTAAAATGGACGAGAAATCGATCTAGCGTATCAAATACAATTATCTTTTTATTCAAGTTGAGAAAATTATACATAATATAATAAACAATTAAAAAGTTCAAGAATGCGTTAAATTGCAGCAATTCATATTTATTCGTAGTTTAATTGTAATGGAGCAGTCGAGATTGTTATAATATTGCATCTGATATTTCTTTTAGCAAGTTAGAATTACTGTAATAAATCTGTTTATTTTTTGTATATTATTTTTAATCCTTTCACAATTTATCTCATTTATCGCAGAGAGGGTGTCAAAACACTTTGAGCCTTACTTTCTGTTCAAATTCTAAGCATTGCGTCTAAAATGACGGGGGTTTTTTAAGTTTTTTAAAATAATATATTCTAAACTGAGTCGAAATTATATTGTAGATTACACTTTTATTATTTTTAATATATATTTTTAATACCGGTTTTTGTTTAAATATTTTAGTCCATACAATAATAATGAACCAATATAAATAAAAAGTCATATCAATGTCTATCATTCAAAGAAATTGTTACAATTATATTGTAAATTTTAAATATATAGTGTAATAATTATTACGCATTTAATAATAATGTTACATAATTATAATATCATTCTGTTATTCCATATATATGTACAAAATTTTGATTTTAGATATATTTTGTTATTAATTTTTACATTATTTGTTTTCAATTCAGGACAAAACAGGTCAGATAATGCAACATGTAAATCTTTCGTATCGTCAGCATTGAAATACCATAATCGTTGTAAAAGCGACAATGGCGACGTATGCCTTATGGGCAAATATCATAATTTACTATACATTGCTATGAAACTGGCATTCGATTGGAGTTTACAAGACAATGGCATTGTTGCAGCGTTGCTAGACGAAATGTACGCGTGTGAAGGAACTTTTGAAAGGATATTTTTAGGTTAGTTCATTGTGAGTTTTTAATTTGGCTATTGAAATCGATAATTTGGGCTACATAAGTTTCAAATTTGTAGTAAATATTATTTTCTATGCTTAGATTAAAGAAATATTTAAATTGATTTTATTCAAATGCGGTTGTTATGTTGTTTTAAATTGGAAAGCTCTATTTAGGATCAATTATGTTAGTAAAATTTGGGCTTTTTTCAGCTTAAGACTTGCATACTTAATATGTTATAAAACACTCCGTTCCTCGCTTTCCAATCAATTTTTGAGACATTTTATTTTGGTTTCCGCAACTCACTGTCACTCTGTCTCATTACCATAGTTAATAAGTAAAATAATTTCAAGGAAAAATAAAAAGGTTCAACAAATACTTCTTCTAAATAGAAAACAAACCCCTAACCGACGCTTTCACAGTCAGCCACTCTACTGTGCCCTTATAAAAATTAATCAACTTAGATATCTTAAAGTACAATTATTGTGAATACTTTTTACTATATTACAGGGGCTATATTTGGCACATCTGCCCCATATTTTTTAGCTGGATGGAAATCAGATTTTTCAGACAAAGAGGAGAACGTGCACGCGTTAGTATTCTTCCTAGATCATGCTACGAACGCGAGCTTAGAATATAAAGAAGGCAAGAAAACCTACAGATTTATTGATGTTCCTTTAGAAAGCTGCGGAAAAGCTTCTCCAGTCAGAGTTGTCATACAAATGGGCGCGTCCGAGATATTAATGATACTATTAAGATTTGGTGCTAGAATAACACCAGATCATGTGTCTAGTAATCCTATAGAATCTATCCTGGATAGATTGAAGGAGTACAATAGAAAATATCCGTACGAACTAGTAAGCTGTCTCAAATTAGCTTTGAGAGCAGTTCCTAGAATTGTCTTTACTGTTGACAAAGGTGCGCTAAAACATTTGGAATTACCAAATGATTATAATTATCAAAGAAAAATGGTGTTGGAAAAGTATGGAGAGATTATAGAAGACCATTTGGTTCCTTCTTCAAGGTGTGGATTGAAACCGGTTGAATTAAAACACTTGTGCAGATGTAAGATAAGACAAATGCTTTGGGAAAACTTTGAGCTACCGTTCGGCATTCAGAAGTTGCCAATACCATTAGCGCTAAAGAAATACATAGATTTGTTTGATGATTAACATAAATGAAAATTGTAATAAATTTAAATTATAATTATATATTCGGTTTTATTACTTAGCTTTTGTAATTAAAATTAAAGAACTTAAAGTTATGTAATAAATACAAAGTAAGTGACTGATTTTATTTTAAAATTTTCAGAGGGTTATATTGGAATAGTTGACGTTAATAACAAAACCTACCTTGGTACGTAATTTCTCGAGAAATAAACTATTCAACAGTAAAATAATGTTTCTATTTTAAAAAAATTTAGTGATCCCGAAAAGTACCATGTTAAACCAAACAACCATTCTATTTATGGGGTAGTCAGACAGAACGGAGCGCCAAACGCTGCGGTCCCTGCATACCTCTTTCGCCTCGTCCACTGTCATTAACCTCTTCATGCATGCTCTCCGGGGAGTCCTCATGCTTTACATGACTTTCCTCCAGTATCTTCGATACTGTTATCCCATACCTCTCTTACCACTCAGATTTGTATATACTTCGTATATATTTTTTATTTATGATACTATTATATAAACTTATTTATAATATATTATAAACAAAAAGATATTTAAACTGACACTAACATTCTGAATTCATTCATATTCATGTTCTTTTTAATAAATTAATTTAAAAAAATGTCACATATAACATATTATAATAATATCAAAAATAAAAACCCGACTATTATAAAAAATAAGAATGATACTAGCCAGATATCATCAGGAACACAACCTCTTCAAATAACATATTAGTAACACATGAAACAATTCTAAAAAAAAACAAAGAAAAACAAAAAATCTACAAGTAATATAAAGGCACACTCTTTTTTTTTTTTAGCTTCACGCTTTATCCTGCACATGGCAGGGTACGCAGAGGGAACTGCAGAAACCATAAGAACCTAGTGTTAAGACACTCCGTTACTTAGTCCCTGCTTACTCCGTCCCCACTTTCCGCCGTTTTCGAGGCATTGCGTGTTGAGTGGCGGAACTCAACGCCGCGCTTTGCCTTAGAATGCCAGAGCGAAGAAAATGGAAATAGAAAAATCCATCTTCTCCGACTGGGGATCGAACTCAGTAACCGTCGCGTTACAGAAGTTGCACCTCTGCGCCACGACGGTCCTCACACGTAAGTATCCTCGTTCCGTTAAAAAAACACACACACACACGCAAACAAAAACTCTACATTTCGTATAAAGGTACGTAGCACTAGCGTTACTCACGCGTAAGTGTCCTCGCTTCATTTAAAAAAAAACACACACACACGCACACACATACACGCACACACACACACACACAAAAGTCTACATCTCATATAAAGGTACATAGTCGTAGCGCCACTCACGCGTAAGTGTCCTCGCTGACGTTGATGGTGCCGGGCACGCCGGTGGTCTCGCAGCGGCTGGTCAGGTTGACGGTGTTGCCGAACAGGCAGTAGCGCGGCATGCGGTGCCCGATCACGCCCGTCACCACCTCGCCCGAGTGGATGCCTATTGTTATACCCTGGACGAGCGGAGGCCATATATTATATTACAGAAATTTAAGCTAAAAAAAATATTTTTTTTACGTCTTCACGCTTTATCCCACATATTGCAGGGTAGGCAGAGGGAACTGCAAGAACCTTAAGAACCTAGTGTTAAGACACTCCGTAGCTTAGTCCCTGCTTTCTCCGTCCCCGGAATTGAACACTCAGCGTTGTGATTTCAATTCTTGTTTTTCGTTTTTTTAACCTGAGAAATTACGAGTTATAAAGCAGAACGTAACGCCGCGCTTTGTGTTATTACCAGAGCTCCATAAAATAATTAGAGAAGAGAAAAAATTGTTTAGTATTTCGAACTGGATGGAAATCAGATTTATTTGAACCCATATTCACCGTGCGGGTGCCGGGCTCATCGTGTTGTAGGAGGGGGAGCTCCAAGCAGCCCTTGGGACTTGCTACCTAAGTGTAGGTTTAAAGGGGCCCCTTTAAAAATGTATTAACGCTCACCTTCTATGTCCGAGCTCCTCCTAATATCTAACCCAATTAGAAACAATTCTACTAATGCCGCCTTTAAAGTACGTACTAGAAACGTATTAGTAACAGTTCTTGGTAAGTCGAGATCTTTTAGCAAGCGAGAGAAAGTTTTTGCTCTTATACCCTAAACCTATTCCTGGTTAGCTCGAAATACTTGTTATGATATGAAAAATTTATTATTATTTTTATCTTCACGATATATGGTGCATATAACAGGGAGCATGTATCCAATTACCGCTTTCAGATTTTTCACCTAAGAAATTACAAGTTGTAAGGCAGAATGTACCGTCGCGCTTTGTCTCATTACCAGAGCTCAATAAACTAATTATAATAAAAATATGAATAATCCTAGGAAAAAAAAAGTAGCTTAACAAGGCCTAGTGATTTACCAAAGGTAACGTGAAAATACTTCATTCCTCCAAATAGCAATCGAACTCACAAATTTCAAATAAACTGAAAATTAAAACATATTATTAATAAATTCATTTAAAAATGTTCAATACGAACCACTGGCTCATCATCCACGGTGACGGTTCTAGAAAGATCCATCATTTCCAATGCGAGAAGGGATATGTGTTTAGCGTGTGCCACCTTGTACTCCGGCAAACCGGATACCGCCATATATTTATCTCCCACTGTTTCAACCTGTAACGTAATTTCATTAAAGAGTCGTTTCATTAAAGTCGTTAGTTAGATCAATATAAAGGTCCACAGCAAAAGTATCATGATAACACGTCAGTATTTGTTATATATATATGTATGTATGTATGTACTCGAGGGAAGTACTAAAACCATTATGGTAACCACAATCCAATCCGCTTTAAGCGGAAAACGTACATAACGTTTCAATCAAATCCAATTACAATATAAAAAAAATTAAACACACACACACACCCACCCACCTTATACACATCCGGGTTCCTCTTCGGGTCGGTGAGCACGTCGAAGGCGGTGTACAGGTCGTTGAGCATCTTGACGATCTTCATGGCGCCCTTGTGGTCGATGTTGCGCGCGCAGTAGTTGGCGAACCCCACGATGCCGCTGAACAGCAGCGTGACGGGGTCGTAGCGGCGCGCCGGCACCGGCCGGCAGTGGCGGAGCTCCGTCGCGACTGAGATTGGCAGCACTGAGTATAGGAGCCTGGAATTTTGTTCGAGATGTTTAAGTGAATTTGTTTGGATGTATCTAAAATGGATATTTTTTTTTGGTTTTTCGATTCTATTAACCTGCAATAATCCTAGTAAAAATACAATTCATTGTATTAAAAATTTATGTATAATTTTATTCACATATGATTGTTAGTGTTTTAGATTGAAATTTTAGTGAATCTATTCTATAAGCAAAAGTAAAAAGCGAAATTATTCTAATTTTCTATTCTTATCCTGAACAATACCAGAGAAAATAAAAAAATACATATATAACAACCTATCAGTTTTCTGTTTCTCAGCCTCCAATTCTCGGAAAGTTTGCTGCAGTTTGTCCGTTAGTACTTCCAGGTTTTGTGTCAGTTTGTAATCGGCTTCAAATTGCTCCGACATCAGCACGAGGTCCCTCGTAGCGTCGTGGAGGGGAATGTCGGATATGCAAAGACCACGACTGTAAGGAAATCGTAGGAATCTGACTGCAGAGGAAATCGTAGGAACCGTAGGAACGATTAAGAAACGATTAAGAAACGTGTTAAGACACTCCATTCCCTGCTTCCCGTCGTTGAGTTTCGCCAATCAACACGCAATGCCTCGAAGGCATTGCGTGTTGATTGGCAGAACTCAAGATGTTTTTAGTGGTGACTATTAAAAAGCGAAGAAACGAGAAATGAAAAATCCATCTTCCCTGCATGGGAATCGAACCTACAATGTCGCGTTTACAGGCAGACGCTACGCTCTGCACTACGACACTTCTCATATATTTTATATAAAACTCTTTTAGTGCTAATTTGTTGACTTGATGATTAGTTTTCAATTTCATGATGAAATCAAAAGATCAAAAGTAAAAAAGGCCTATAAAGGTATATAATAAAAAATTTTAGTGATTTCAAAATAATTGTTTTTCTTTTTCTTTTTTTTAGCTTAACGCTTTATCCCGCATATTGCAGGGTAGGCAGGAACATAATGAACCTAGTGTAAAGACACTCCGTTATTTAGTTCCTGCTTTCTCCGTCCCCGCTTTCCGCCTTTTTCGAGGCATTGCGTGTTCTATGGCGGAACTTAACGCCCCGCTTTGCCTAGTGTCCAGAGCGAAGAAAATTTTATTTAATAAGCCATTACATTTCATTTTCAAAATTTTTAATAAGCTTACCGGGTTAGATCATCAAGATTTGTCACACTAGGGTAGCACTGAAAAACTACAACATCTGTTTCAGGAATGTATAACATTTGACCCTGGAATTAAACAAAGGGGAAAATAATTGAGGCTCCCATACGTAATGATAAAACAGAATCTATATAAAATTACTCGTGTGTTTGTCTATTTACAAGTCACAACCAATTTGCTCCGTAATTATTACATTTTGTAGCTTCACGCTTTATCCTGCACATGGCAGGGTAGGCAGAGGGAACTGCAGGAACCATATGAACCTAGTGTTAAGACACTCCGTTGCTTAGTTCCTGCTTTCTCTGTCCCCGCTTTCCGCCGTTTTCGAAGTATTGCGTGTTGAGTGGCGTAACTCAACGCCGCACTTTGCCTAATTTCCAGTGCGAAGAATATGGAAATAGAAAAATCCATTTTCCCCGAGTGGGAATCGAACAGATAACAAAAACTTAGTAAATTGTACCATATTTTTTATTTTTTATTGATCCCTAGTTATCATAAAATAATAAAGTATTTTTGTTGTTTTTTAAGCTTCACGGTTTCATACCACTCGTAGCAAAGTAGGCAGATTGAAACGCAGAAAGCCTAACCTCAAATGTTAATACACTCCATTCCTTTTAATCTCAATTTTAAAATTACTTAGGTATAAATAAAATGTTCGTCGTAGAAAATACTACAATAACACAAAAATATTAGCTATTATTACCTTCAAACGCAACGAGGCAATATCTTCAGCATCCGTGACGGTCATCTCTTCCGGCTTGGTCTTCAACACGTATACCGTATTTATATGAGCCAGTACATTCGCAAATGTCATCTCTAGATGTGGTCTTACCTAAAACAACCTTGAAAACTTAATTCTATTACATTTTTTAAAGGAAATGGAAAATTTATTTGAGTTAGTGATTCTTCATCACATTTCATTTTATGTTACAGTGTGATTAAGTTTTAAATAGAGTTGATTATTAATGGTATTATTATAGAATAAAAAAATAGATATGCTAACACTTATGTTTTATATAAATACAAATTTACTATAGCTGCGTCAATACTTTACGACAGGTGCTTGAACTTCCGACTTCAAAATAAAAATATTTTTATTTATTTGACTATTAAAAACATTTTGAATCGTCAATTTAAATGTTTAATGTAAGTAGTGTTAGGTCTTTTAATTTTTTATTTATATTTAAAAAAAAGGCTTGTTTATAAAAACTAATTTCTAGTATAGCAACACTTAATACGTAAAAATATTTGGCGGGCTGCTCGACGATTGGCTGATGACAACGTGATGTCATGAGCCAATCGGGAGCAGAGTGTTATAGCGGGAAAAAGTTACATTTTCTTGGCCGGTTGGCGGTGTGGGTCATTCTGGTGCTAACTTGAAAAGACGAAAGTCTAGTCGAGATATATTGCAATAATTGTATAATTTATATTGTAGTACTGCTATTATATTTGTTTGAATAGTATATGTAAATGAGTGCAGTGTAAAGTCTAATAAACTTAATAAGTACATTATGGTGTTTCTTTGGGAGTGATCTCACATTTCAGAAGTGGGATTTTGCAACCAAAACGTAAGTAACACGCCCAGTTATTATTGTGGTTATATAGACTGTTTCTTATCTGGATATATCAGTATTAACACTAATTAAACGTTATTCGTTAAATTTTACATCAATTAATAATCATGAGGGTAGATAAAAAAAAATAAGTTATTAAAATTTTATAGGGTTACTATGGCTGGAATATGGAGCTTTCTAGGGCTTTCGAGGCCGTTTATCTAGATTCTCTTAGGCCAGAATAGTAATTCCGTTACCTTGTTTGCATAACCTAGATATTAGAGATTTTGCTTATGAGGGAAGATGGTGTGTTGATGGCTGGTAAAGGGATTTTCTAGGGCTTTCGAGGCCGTCTATCTAGATTCCCTATGACGAGCTTGATTACCTCATGCTTATTAAAACAGATACCATAACATTTATGTTTTATTGAGACTACTATTAATAAAGTTAACTTTTATTTCAATTTGAGGTACGTTACGTACCATGCTTATAGTATTGAATTAAAATGAACAATCCCAGCATTTCAAATAATTATTTTTGCAAGTTTTAACTCATTTACGTTCTACCGACGCCGGTTTGAAATTATTTATGTTTTGTTGTTTTTCTAGGGCTACCGCTGCTATGTTTTTGTATATCTAAAACCTTATTGTTGTAAGTTTTCAGACCATGTCAGAAACGCCGGTTAGAAGGCTAGAAACTCCATGTCGCAGTCGCAGAGAGCCTTACTCTGCCGCGCGGAGTCGAAGTCGAAGGCTGTCAGAAGAGCGTCATCGGCCAGAGCTGGACATGGAACTGAGCCGGGAGCGTCTTCGCATACTGGAGGATGAAGTAAGACGGGAGCGCAGCCGTATGCGAGTCGCCGCTGACACCGATCGCGCTTCGCATCACACGGGGCTACGAGACGACAGCCGTTGCCGCTCCTCCGCCGCGGGACGGCGCCGGGACGCAGAGCTACGTGCAGAGCATCGTGTGGAGCGTGAGCAGTTGCAGCGCGACCACGCCCAACGGACAGAAAGGTCACGTAGCCCTACTTTTTCAAAAAAAGATTTGTTTGATATTATTAAGAATTTGAGGGATGGTCTAGCATTACCACCTGTGAACCAAAGCGCATCACAACAATTGCAGAAAATTGATCATAAAAATATATTGCCGGACTTTGATCCATCGACTAAAAGTCAGCGGATGGACGTATGGTTAAAAAAGGTTAATGAGTGCGCTTCGGTTTACAGTTGGGATGAAAGAACCACCATTCATTTTGCTATGCAGAAATTGCAAGGTCTGGCCAAAACGTGGTACGAAAGTTTAAATACTATCTTATATACGTGGCAAGAATGGCAAGCAAAATTGTTAAGTGCATTTCCGTGCGAACAGAACTATGGCCAGACCTTGGAAGACATGATCAAGAGAAGGAGTAGATACAACGAATCCATAGAAGTGTATTACTACGAGAAATTAAGTCTAGTTAATCAATGTGATATAGTCGGTACTCGTGAAGTAGAATGTATAATACATGGCATTACAGATAAGACACTCAAATCGGGAGCTCTAGCATTACGTTGTACACATCCTGATCAGATTTTACAGTATTTAATTAGTAATAGGGATTACAATCAATCCGGTCCGGACAGATTTCATGCTAGGAGTAGGAATTTTGATAGTTCTCAGGGTTCTAACTCGACGAACTCTAGGCAAATGACTAGACCAGACCGGTATGCAGCCGGATGCTACAATTGTAAGGAAAGGGGCCATAGTTTCTTGCACTGCCCTAAACCACTGTTAAGGTGCACACGTTGCAACAAGATAGGCCACGTTGCGGAAAAATGCTTAAGTAGGTTAGATGATAAAACAACTAGTGGTAATGGTACGGTGCAGAAGGCTATGCGAATTGATTTTATGAACAACGAGGACACAAGTATCAATGTTTGCCCTAGTACGAAATTTATGAAAGAAATAAAAGTTAATGGTTTTGTACTTCAAGCTTTCATTGATTTCGGAAGCGATGTTACTTTGATTAAAGAATCTACAGCTAGGGAACTAGGGATATCTCACGACAATATTCCTACACTTATGAAGGGATTTGGGAATAGTGTGGTTCAATCGTTAGGTAATTTGACTGTTTGCATTAGTGTTGATGGTGTAGAAGCTAGGGTTGTTTCTAAGGTAGTGAGTAATCATCTGCTGGAGGTTGCTGTACTAATAGGACAGTCGTTCACAGAGCAGTCTCATATATCGGTCTATAAAGATAGGACTACGTTACAATTTTACGATATTGGGAATGAGATGCCTTATTCTGGAGTTATTGATAAGAGTGACAATTTGTTGAGATTTTCAATAGCCAGAACAGTTGACATATATGGTCCAGCGTCTGTTAGAGTGGAAACTAGGCCGGCGTTAGATGGTGAAGTTCTTTTAAAGTATATGATTTCGGGAAAACCTAATCAACAATATATAATTGTTGGTGGCATTCATCGTTCAATAGACGGTTATATTGTCGTAATGGTCGTGCCTTGTTCTGATTTTTGCCGTATATCGCCTAAGCACGTTTTTTGCCGCGGTGAAAGAGTAGATGTTGTAAATAGGATCGACAATGAGGCTGTTGTAGAAATTGAGCAGGGATTTGACGAAAGTCAGGTGCGCGTGGGTGAAGGAATCTCTGAAGATGTAAGGCGAGATCTCGTAAAAATACTTAAGAAATATCAACATTGTTTTGCATATTCCTTAAAGGAGCTGGGTTGTACCAATGTCACCGAAATGAGCATAGAACTTAATAGTCAGCGTCCAGTCGTTTATCGTCCATACAGGTTGTCGCACCACGAGCGGGAGAAGGTACGTTCTATGGTTAGTGATATGCTAGATGCTGGAGTGATACGAGAATCTGTTTCCGACTATGCCAGTCCTATTTTGCTCGTGCGGAAAAAAGACGGTTCTTCGAGGTTATGTGTTGATTATCGCATGCTTAATTCGGTGACGGTTAAAGAGAGATATCCTATGCCTCTCATTGAAGATGAGATAGCACGTCTCGCTGGGCAATCTTGTTTCATCACCCTCGACCTAGCCTCTGGCTATTACCAGGTGCCGATTTCGGAACAGAGTAAGCATTTGACCTCATTTGTTACACCGGACGGCCAATACGAGTACAATCGTATGCCGTTCGGGCTAGCTAATGCGCCTGCCGTATTCCAACGTATGATGAATACAATACTAGGTTCAGCTCGTTTTACTAAAGCAACAGCGTACATTGATGACGTCCTCATTTTCGGTAAAGACGTTAATCAGTGTTTAGAACGATTGGAAGAAGTTTTACAAATGTTAGAGAAGGCGAGACTTACCCTAAATTTGGCAAAATGCGAGTTCTTGAAAGACAAGGTAGACTATTTAGGTAATGAAATTAGTGCACATGGTATCAGGCCCGGTGAAAAGAAAATACGTAGTGTTATTAATTTTCCAAAACCTGAAAATATACACAACGTCCGGCAATTTCTAGGGCTTGCCAGCTACTTTCGTAATTTTATAGAAAATTTTGCGCAGATCTCGTCTCCTCTTAGCAAATTACTTAAGAAAGACACCTCCTGGGTATGGAACAATGATCAAGAACAAGCGTTTGTGAGGCTAAAAGAAATATTAGCTAGTAGACCGGTTCTAGCGATATATGACCCTGCCGCGGAATCGGAATTACACACCGATGCTAGTAGGCTAGGGATCGGTGGCATTCTTCTACAGCGAACGCAAGGCTACGCGAATTTCCACCCTGTTGCATACTATAGTCGACAGACTTCTCCCGAAGAGAAGAACTTCCACTCTTACGAGTTAGAAACCCTTGCAGTAGTTTGTTCTCTTCGTAAATTTAGAGTTTATCTTCTAGGGAAAGAATTCAAAATTGTTACAGATTGTAGCGCCTTGCGTTCCACGTTCTCAAAGAGGGATCTAATCCCAAGAATAGCACGGTGGTGGTTGACGCTACAAGAATTTAACTGTACAGTGGAATATAGGGCTGGTACTAAAATGAACCATGTAGACGCTTTGTCTCGAAATCCTGTAGAACCATCGGAAAATCTCGAGGAGCAGTTTCCAATGATATTGTCCATTAGTAGCGATGATTGGCTTCATACACTCCAACTAGGTGACTCGGAGCTATGCAGAATAATAGACATATTAAATAGCGATTTAGACGAAAAGGGCCTGCGATACATTAAGGAGAATTATATCATTAAAAATAATCGATTATTTCGTTACTTGAATGGGGATCAGGATAGTATTAGATGGGTAGTTCCAAAGGGTGCAAGGTGGCAAATATGTAAGCTTAATCATGACGACATTGGACACTTTGGGGCTGAGAAAACTTTAGAGAGAATTAAAAATAATTATTGGTTCCCAAAGATGTCCAGGTTCGTCAAGAAATATGTGGGAGCTTGCATTGAGTGTGCATATGCAAAAAACAACTGTGCCACTAGGGAGGGTTTACTGCACCCCATTGCCAAAGTAGAAATTCCATTTCATAGTTTGCATGTGGACCACCTTGGACCTTTTGTGAAGTCTAATAGAGGTTTTACTCATCTATTAGTAATTGTGGACGGTTTTACCAAGTTTTGCTTTCTCAAACCCGTTAGAAACACCAACACCGAAAACGTAGTTAGGGTTCTGGAGGATATCTTCAGCACTTTCAGGAATCCTGATCGTCTCATAAGTGATCGCGGTAGTTGTTTTACGTCACATTCGTTCAAGCGCTTCTGTCTAGATAGGGGGATAAAACATGTTCTAAATTCAGTAGCTAGCCCCAGATCAAACGGTCAGGTAGAACGGTACAATAGAACAATATTAGATTCTCTGAAGGCATTTAGTATTAAGCATGGTGAAAAAGAATGGGATAAAAACTTAGGTAAAATTCAATGGGGGCTAAATAACACTATTCAAAAAACAATAGGAAGGAAACCATCAGAAGTAATGTTCGGAACCTCTATGAACAGCGAATTTAACCCTATGCTTAATGACGCCACAAGTAATGCTAATAGTAGTAATAATGAAGATTTAGATGTCATACGCGAAGAAGTTAAAGCTAGAATAGATAGGGAGCAGGTTAAGCAGAAGGATAGGTATGATAGTAATCGAAAACCGGCGCGTACCTATCATGAAGGTGACCTAGTAAAAATAACACAGACATGTTTTAATAACGATGGACAAAGCAAGAAACTCATGCCCTCTTTTATGGGTCCATATCGCGTTAGTAAGGTACTAGGCAGTGACCGTTATGTTGTAGCACCCATACCGGGCTTAGGGTATACAAAAAACAGACGCCCAACGACCGTCGCTGCAGACCGCATGAAGCCGTGGATTCATGTGGCTGCTCTAGAGGTCGATGGGACCGACGAAGTTGATAGCTATTTTAACAACGAAATTTATACTGACAATATTTCGAACTAGTTTACTAACATCTTATTGTATTATGCCAAATTAAGGATTTATTATGTACAGAATATTTTTCGTTGTTACAGAGCCAGCATGCGAGAATCGATCGGTTCGCAGGCTGGATACTACGAATGTTAGAGAAAGACCTACGGCTGCTCCACGAGCATAAATCGATCGGCTCGTGCGGGCGTCGCTAGGCATCCTGATTAATCGATCGTTCAGGAGGTTAGGGCACCCTGATTAATCGATCGTTCAGGGATCTAGTTTGTTTACGACATAAATCGATCGGTCGTAAACTTACTCTGTTGTATGACCCAATTAATCGATCGTTTGGGTTCATTTCGATAAACTATTTAAGACGTTTCGTTACATATATGCAGAAGTCGAATATAATATAATGAATTGATTAAATATTTAATA
Organism: Dione vanillae; assembly: GCA_037178615.1. Taxonomy (NCBI): domain Eukaryota; kingdom Metazoa; phylum Arthropoda; class Insecta; order Lepidoptera; family Nymphalidae; genus Dione; species Dione vanillae. Next base: position 65,057 of record JAZFAU010000286.1, on the reverse strand, counting down.
TTATTCTTAAAATGTATTTTATTAACTATGTTCAATGTAATTGATATCAATTGATAAGTTGTTAAATCCATGACTTTCTCAGTTGGTAAAGATAATCGATCATTTAACTGTCTGGTTAGATTTGCGACATAAATCGATCGGTCGTAAACTTACACATGACGTAATAATCCAATTAATCGATCGTTTGGGTTGGTTTCGAAAAAAATAGCAAAAAGATTTCGTTATAAATATGTATTTGATATATGTATACTCGTTGTAACTCAATTTTACTGTTTTATTAAATTTATAACAAGTTTATTAGTTGATTGCGAATATTATGTAATAATTATATATAAATATTATGATATATATTAAAGACATTTGTTATAATTTGTTACTAGTACATTTTTAGAGTTTTTATTATTGTAAGAAGTTCAAACAACTGGCCAAGAATCCGATTGTTAGGTTTCCACCTGGAGCCGTGTGCAGGGCCGCACACGGTGTCAGGACGGACGATTGTTAGGTCTTTTAATTTTTTATTTATATTTAAAAAAAAGGCTTGTTTATAAAAACTAATTTCTAGTATAGCAACACTTAATACGTAAAAATATTTGGCGGGCTGCTCGACGATTGGCTGATGACAACGTGATGTCATGAGCCAATCGGGAGCAGAGTGTTATAGCGGGAAAAAGTTACATTTTCTTGGCCGGTTGGCGGTGTGGGTCATTCTGGTGCTAACTTGAAAAGACGAAAGTCTAGTCGAGATATATTGCAATAATTGTATAATTTATATTGTAGTACTGCTATTATATTTGTTTGAATAGTATATGTAAATGAGTGCAGTGTAAAGTCTAATAAACTTAATAAGTACATTATGGTGTTTCTTTGGGAGTGATCTCACAGTAGTATATATATATATATATATATATATATATATATATATATATATATATATATATATATATATATATATATATATATATATATATATATATATATATATATATATATATATATATATATATATATATATATATATATATATATATATATATATATATATATATATATATATATATATATATATATATATATATATATATATATATATATATATATATATATATATATATATATATATATATATATATATATATATATATATATATATATATATATATATATATATATATATATATATATATATATATATATATATATATATATATATATATATATATATATATATATATATATATATATATATATATATATATATATATATATATATATATATATATATATATATATATATATATATATATATATATATATATATATATATATATATATATATAATATATATATATATATATATATATATATATATATATATATATATATATATATATATATATATATATATATATATATATAAATAACACATACCGTATCCAAAACATCCGTAATCTTGCATCCCGGGCGGGAGACTCTAGGCAACAGCCTCGCTACGGTCCGTCCCGCCTGCACTATGTTGAGCTCGCGGTCGAACATCAGGTGGAAGGGGAACACACGGCAAAATGTCGCTGGACTCACTTTTGGTTCTAAAATATTAGTAAAATAATAAAAATAATCGTTAAGGTAAGTAATTAGTGTTATTATGTAGATATCATGTATTGTGGCAGTATAAATTAAATTATTTGAGTTAAGTAATAAGTGTTATTTGTATGTAGGTTTCATGTATGTATGTGATGAAATAAATACATATCTAAGTCATTGTATGGAAGAATATGTGACTATTATTAGAGACGTTTTTTAATAAATTAATTAGCTTCAAAGATATCTCGTAGAGGAAGCGTTTTTAAAAACACTTCGACCCTCGGTTTCCGCAAATTGTTTGAGACATTGCGTCATGAGTGGAGTTAAACATCGTATATTGTCTTGTTAAAATTAATTACTTACCTAAGTTCGAATACATGTGATTTTTTTAGACGCAGCGTATGCCAATAAACGCGATGATTTATGGGTTGAATTCTCACTCGGGGAAGATGAATTAGTTAATTTGAATTCTCATCGCTCTTGTAACTAGACAAACAGGGCGTTAAGTTCCGCCATTTAAAGCACATTGCCTTAAAGAACACAAAAAAGGAGAAACGGAATATCTTAACACTAGGTTCCCACATTTCCTGTGTTTCCATCTGCTCCGAACGAGATAAAGCGTGAAGCAATACAAAATGGCATTTACTTTTTGATAAAAAGTCTACTTAAACATTTTCATAAAGATTTCTCCAACATTAATTAAATAATTCATTCTTCTATCATGTAAATCGAACCCACAACCGTCACGTTAACATACAGACAAAAAAAGTGCTTCTACTAAAACACATATTAATCAATACATTACCAAGTGACAAAGTTTCAATTTCAGCTATTTCCGGTACAGAGACGCGTCCGGTGTTGGAAGTTTCCGTTATCAAGAACTGCACGTGGTCGCACTCCTCTTTGGTCTTAAGGATTTCCACCTTCACTTCAGTTTTATGCAACTTGCTTGTTACCGTCTGTAATATATAAATAAAAATAAAAAACCAAAGCTTTTTGGTTAAAGGTTAAGTGCGAATAGTATTTTGTTATCTAATTCATGGTTTTCCAAAGATTCCCACACTTTTACGGTTACGGTTGCATTTACTGTGTTGCATTGTATTTAACCTACTCATTTCAATTTTGATTTTTAAATAGAACTTTGATTTTTTTTTGAAGACGTTATTAACATGGATATTTAATATTAATTTCTAGTTTAACTTGATTCTTCCACGTGATTTGGAGTAAATGGTCTTGATAGACGGACAGAAGGACAACACAGGTCTTCTACAAATCTTATAAGGGTTTTGTTTCTTTTCCTTTTGTAGTTTCCTTTGAATGTTTTTAATTTTATTAAAGTGAAAAATGAGGAGATTATTATTATTACTGATTATGTAATATTTTTGCCTATTTAAAAATGTTGTATACCAAAAAGTATTTTCAGCACCACATCGTCAAAATAATACGCAATTAATAAACACCTGTGTACCTAAAAAATACACACGAAAATTGGTGGTAATTTTTGGATTTCAAGTATAATAATTATTTTTTATGCGACAATAGCATTGTCCATTTACAATAAAATTAATTTACAATATAGGTGTACTGCCATCTGTTTTCTGATTTGGCAAACTATTAATATATTAAACCTCTTTTTTATGAAATATTTATGACTTTGTGACTGTATTGCCTAAAACATATATGATTAATAAATATAATATATCAGTGACACATAATATTGCTGCTCTACTACTAATAGCCCTAGTATATAGGTTATAATAGCTTTGCTCAAAAAATTGGCTATTCAACAAAGAAAAAAAACCCAATTATAACCAGCAGTTCCCGAGATTCATGCAAACAAAGAAACAATAAACAAACAAGCAAACAACCAAACAAACAAACAAACAAACAAACAAACAAACAAACAAACAAACAAACAAACAACAAACAAACAACAAACAAACAAACAAACAAACAAACAAACAAACAAACAAACAAACAAACAAACAAACAACAAACAAACAAACAAACAAACAAACAAACAAACAAACAAACAAACAAACAAACAAACAAACAAACAAACAAACAAACAAACAAACAAACAAACAAACAACAAACAAACAAACAAACAAACAAACAAACAAACAAACAAACAAACAAACAAACAAACAAACAAACAAACAAACAAACAAACAAACAAACAAACAAACAAACAAACAAACAAACAAACAAACAAAATACACATAAACAAACAAACAAACAAACAAACAAACAAACAAAATACACACAAACAAACAAACAACCTACCTTAACAATCCCAATAACAATATGCTCCAAGCCAGGTCTATCAGAGTAGTAGTGTAGTACCAGCGCGCCGTCCTCAGGCCGCTCCGTACAGCGGAACGAGGGAGCTCGCATTCCCGGGTATAGAGTTCCTAGGTGGTCGTGTAGACCGTCTAGATTCTAAAAGATATCTTTATTTTTATCCTTTTCTTTTTTTAGCTTCACGCTTTATCCCGCACATGGCAGGATAGGCAGAGGGAACTGCAGGAACCGTGAGAACCTAGTGTTAAGACACTCCGTTGCTTAGTTCCCCGCATTCCGCCTTTTTCAAGGCATTGCGTGTTGAGTGGCGGAATTCAACGCCGCGCTTTGCTTAGTTACCAGAGCGAAGAAAATGGACATATAATCCATCTTCCCCGACTGGGATCGAACCCAGTAACCGTCGCGTTACAGGCAAACGTTGCGCTCTGCGCCACGAAGGACTTCGGTCCTTTTATTTTATTTCCCTTTATTTATTTTCTTTTATTATTATTTACATTTATATCCTTTTCTTTATTGCGCACAATAGTAAGTAAACACAAAGGCGGGATTAACGCTTCAACGCATCCTCTGTCAGCCTACCAGTCTTGTGGGAATATATGTGGAGTTTTGATTACTTGTCAATTGTAAACTAAATCATCAGAGGTCAGTACAATCAGAATAGTTATTATTAATAGTGTAACGATTTTTTAAAGTTTAAATTCACACTAAGGATAGAAAAATACATAAAGAACATATATACAAAATTTGAAAGCAGATGTTTTTGAAACTGCATGGAATGAATGGCTTAGTGGTTAGAGAGACGATTAACAAGCGCGGGTTGAAATCTCGCTTCGTTAAAATTAGAACAGTATCAGAGGTTGCATAGTGCACGACATCTGTATTAAGGAATGTTTATTGTATAAGACTAAATGTGAGGGAAATCACTGACGCACTTAACATTCTTAGTGCATATTCAGTAATATACTTACTTTAAGATACTAACTAATACATACTTGAAGGAAGTCGCGTGGAGTTGCTCCTAGTACTTGTAAAATCTTATCATATCCTGAATCTTGACAAAACTCAAAAAAGGTCATCCCAAATAACTCCAATATGGCATCCGCTGGCTTTTCTGTAGTTAAAGTATATAATGTTACACCTTTAGGAATATTTAAAAGATCATACGTATGCATTATGGGTATTTATACATTATTTACTTATTTAATCATAAATTTTATTTGTTTTAATATATATGGAATCTTTATGAAACTTTTCACCTCTCTACATTCTAGTTAATTAAATTCTTTGGTTTTGTAGTTGATTGTAAGATATCGCTTTTACTAAAAAAACGCTTTTTCTCTAAAAACACACTCTAAAAATTTTGATATATATTGTTACGCTATTTTACCCATTTGTGTAATTAAGTATTATTAAGAAATATATGAAATAGAAATATGTTTAATCGATGGCATTTGAACTACTACCATAGTATTTAATAATAATTGTAATATTCATATTTAAAAGAGCAACAGTAAAAAAGTACTTATAAAAGTATATTTGAATAATGACTATTTTAAATTTAAATTAGAAAAATGCTTTTATATGGTTTAAAATAAAATATTTTCAATAAAGATTGTGGTAAGACAAAGTGTAGCGTTAGAGAATAGAAAACGGGATATTTTAGTCTTTTGTGTTTACCTTTTTATACAAATTAATACATCACTTTATTTATAACTTTTACCAAATTTTTTATATTTATAACTTTTACGAACAAATCTCAATATATTACCTGTTCTTTTTTTATTGTAATGAAAGTCAGCTAAACTTTAATTTAAAATAAGCATACGCACCCAAGATTTCGACGGCTGCAGTTATCAAATTATACGTCATATCGTCTTCATATATCTGTCTAACCAAAAACGATCCCTCCATGGCCACTTCAGCTTTTTTCCTATTCAGAAACATTAAATGTCAATTTAGATTAGTAAATTAAATAATCAATTAAAATTACTTTAGTGCCTCTATGGCATGAGGTAACTAATATGATTTAATATTAAATATAATAAATACTGTTAACCTTTGCAAATACAAAAAGTAAATCGGTATAACAAATTCGTTGCTAAAATTAATATAATAAAAATTACCACTTGTTTAAAAACCAATCTGAGCATTTAAATGTTTTTTATATTATAAGACATACACAAACAGGAAAATCTGGTGCGTGATTCTAAAGATTTGCTTAAGTATTGATACACTCACTTTATTTTCTCCCATGTTTCCTCTCCATAGGTTTTTGTAACCAATAGCTCTAGAGCATAATTCACAAATCCGTACTGTAAACAAAAATTACATGAATTAAGAATTAATTATAACATTTAAAAGTTAAGACCATCGTGGCGCAGAGATTCAGTGTCTACAAACACAACGGATTGTAGGTTCAATTCCAACTTGGGAAAGATGAATTTTATTTCATTTTCACTTTCGATACGCATTGTCTCGAAAGGGCGGTAGGCGGGGAACGCAGTATCTTAACACTAGGTTCCAACGGTTCCTGCGGTTCCCTCTGCTTGCCATGCTATATGCAGGATAAAGCGTGACGTTATAAAATATATAACTATGTAATGAAAAATAAGTTACCATTTTTATTTAGATGATACAACTTAGGCCGTAGTACCCGAATTACACTCTGAAACAATAATTATAATTGTATTTTAATGGAAGTTGTCCAATATTTTTCTAAATATTAAAAAAAAAATGACTTAATATACACATATCGTCTGTAAGGATTGTATTGACCTCTTATAAATAAAGTGGAGTCAAAGATAGATGAGTGATTATCATTCTTAAAATAAATCCATTCATAAACCTAATATTTATTCTTATCCAAATAAATATGATAAATGTAAATATGTAGTTTGTTTGCTTGAAAGCTATTTTAAATAGTTCAATTATTTAATTAATAAATATTCGAGGAAGTCTGTAGGGTACAGATTATAATATGATAATTGCTTTTTTCTGTCACTTAGAATGAATCAGTTTAAATAAAATTGACTTATTTCTATTAAACTACGAGGACAAGGCCGCAAATAAAAGGTAAAAAGAAAAATATATACACAATTAAATCAGAATTTTTGTGGTAATATATTTTTATTACTATATAAAATGGAATTAACGAAAATATAGGTAGCAATAACTTTGACTTTCTTAATTAAACGCGTTAAAAAACAAATAGACGATCCAATACTTACAATTTATCCAAACCCTCTTATTAAGTTATAAAGGCTTTATTACCCATGACTGATGGTACCGAACTCATTTAGTCGCAAAGAACTTTGTGAGAGTAATATTACGTTTTTATCACAGAATCACTCTCTCGAAAGACTGAACAAATGGATTCGTCTGTTATTACGAATAAACCATTTCGAACGCTTATTACTTTTTATATTAGCTTTCAAGATTATTTTTTTCATTTTAAGCTTTTATTATGGGTTTTTCAGTAGCAAGTGTGAAGCCTAGAGGAGTTTTTATGTTGAATTTTAAGGTAAGGTCGTTAGATTAATAGGAAATATAATAATTAGAAATGGTCACGTGATTTTTGAATGCATTATGATCTCTTCAATTTAGTAGAAAGATAAAAGGCAGTACTGGGTTCCGTCACTCAAAATGCAATGTTATGAAAACTTTGAGAATGGAGTGTCTGAAAATACCACTTAGTCTATCGGGTTATATGCAGAATGAAACGGAAGGCGCTAGGAAATCGAATTTAAATATTTTTTAAGAAAAAAATATTTTAGATTCTTTTTTTTTTTAAATAAAAGTGTAATATTTCATAATTAAAAATAGCCGACACAAATTAAGTTTTTATTGTTAAAAAAAAATTGTTTGATAAAAATCTTCATCTTACTGTTCGTGAAATTAAGATTAGAAATTTAAAATTCCAAAAATTAAATTAATCAAAATAGATAAACATAAATTGAAAACCTAGTTTCAAATATACGAAAGCGCCATCTGTTAATTTATGTCATCAGTACATCTTCAAACGCGGTATCTAGAATTGTTTTGTTTTATATAGAACACTATTCCACAATAGATGGCGCTGCTATGCTGCAACTGGATAATTATTTAACTTATTTCATAATAATAACTGGAAAAGAAAATTATAAACCAATTATACACGCCTGTTTAGAAATAAAGAATAGTTTTACAATTTAAACAAAGTTTCATTTTAATTTTATTAAAATAACAAATATATATTAATAATCTGCTGTGTAATATTTTTGTATATTTTTAATTTCTTTGAACTTTATTTAATTATTAAAGAGCTTTATCTAAGTAGCTTTATTTTTATTATTAGGTGTATCATTTGTTACTATAAAAATAAATCTAAAAACAAAACTTGACAAATATAACCATAATAAAGTTTAAAAAAAATACTTAAGCAATAAAATAAAGAAATCTTACCTTTTATAATTTAAATATATTATTAAATTAATTTCGACCTATTTAACAGATTTCCTATAATTAACACTGAAGCCGTATAAATATTACGGCGTACGTGTTTGTTTTTAGGCCGAGGTCTCCTACATCACCACACTTAGCAAAAGTTGGAGCGAAACTGACATATTATGCCTGGAAAACCACAGATAATATATATTTTTAAAATATATAGTGGTAATGTAATATAAAGATAACAATATAATTATAAATTACAATTATTAAATATTTAAATACAAATGTCAAAATAATATTTATACTGAATATAATAACCCAGTTTGAATACATATTTGATGCTTGTTACGACATCTCTTGGCATTTTCTTTAACTATACGTTATACAGAATGTGGATGAAAAGACGATCTTAATTTAAAGCATAGTATTAACTAGCCTTTATAAACTTGATAAAATTATAAAAGAAGTAAAATTTTCAAAAGTAAAAAAAAACATTTCACAAAATAAATAATTAAATTATTGTTCCAAAATGTCAAGTACGACGTGAGCGTACATTGTACTGTCAGAGTGGGACAGAGTTATATCTCTTCTTCTTCTTCTTCTACTTCTTCTTCTCTTTAATTATGGCGTTTCGACTGTTTGTTTGGATATGTCTCTTTTTGTTTTAGTTATTTTTTTTAATGAGAGGTGACAGAATGACAACGTTTAATATTATTTTTGTACTACGTCATTCGTATATGTCTGCCTCACGCGTATAAATATCGTGAAATGGAAAAAATTATGCTGTACCTAAACTATCAATAATTATTAAATATTTTTTTTTATAGTATCGCCTCGAAATAATTTCCCCTATAAGTAATTTTGATAAAAGCCGCCGTGTCATATACACTCTGTATATATGTAAAAATTATGATATACCCAAAAGATATTTTCAATTAAAAACCGACATTTTAAAAATTACTTGTTATTGTTCGTATATATATTATTTGGTAAAAGCCCAGTATGTTTTTTTTTAAATATACTATATTTTTATATTTCATTACGTTAGTATATACAATTATGTGTAATCGTAAGGCCAGATTGACACTAAGTAATTATTTTTACGATTTGTTTTCATTCTTAATTGCCTCCACGTTTATGACAACGTATGGCGTCACCGTCACAGCTATTCATTAATATCGTTTAAATTTTCAATTAGCTAATAACGTGAAATTCATAACGTTTCATTGTAAAAAAATAATTTTAATTGGAAAATAAAAAAATCAAATAGTACTTATTTGATTTTTTAATTTTTTACCAAGTCATGTTTCAACGACAGTTGTCGGTTCGATTCTCACGCGGAGATATAAAATATTTTTATTCTTCTTCGTTTTATTCATGGTGTTTCGAATGAGAACGGAAAATGAGATAAGATAGATTTTTTATTATGTTTAGTAAACAGAGCTACAAACAAAAGGTTTAAATTGAAATTCACCACGCAAGAAGTTTGCTTTCCACATAAGCAGAAAGGTAGCCAGGATTTTTTATTATAACATATTTTTTAGTAATAAAAAAATCTCACTACCTTTACCTCCGGGGACGAAAAAAGCAGGAACTAAGCAACGTAGTGTCTTAACACTAAGTTCATCTAGTTCCTGCAGTTCCCTCTGCCTACCAATATGCGGGATAAATCGTGAAGCTAAAAAAATATTTTCAGAAAATATTATCTATATCTGAGAATGTACGTATGTATTTATACTTTTTCTAATTGCTACGATACATACATATATATTACAGAACAGATTGTCATTATTTGATTACCCATTACAAGTAATAGTCATTCAAATTTTATTAAGATATTTGTAAAAAAAAACACTACTTTTTAACATCGTATAGAATGGTATTAGAACTTTAATTAGAAATAATATGAGACGAAGAAATAAAATCTATTTTTCTCATAAAATAAAATCTATTTCTTTATGTTCTGTTATGTACTTGACCATTAACAGAATAAACGAAACAAGCTAGACAGTTTTTTATTAGAGTAACTTTACACTACAAAATTAATGGACTGCGCCTACGTTTTCACTTTTCACAGGTAATGGACTTAAAAAAAGTATAATGGAACATTACTTAGGTAAAATAGTAGAATGGAACAGTTGAAAAATATATTGAATATAAATAAAATAGCTACTTGCTGCCGTTGAGCCTTTTTTTTCTTGAATGCCAAGGAGTTTTGTTTTCGTTTATTTTTATTAATATCCATTGCTCTTATTTTGAATCTGTATAATAAATTATCTGTTACAGTAATTGCTAATTTCTCATTTTATATATTATTATGTATTTTGAACTTCATTTCAAATTTGGTTAGACAGTTAACGCATTCTAAAGGAGCCCCATTATCCTTACACTTGGGTCGCAAGTTCAAAGTGCTGTTTTAGTTTCTCCTTTAAAGTCTCTCCTTCTACAACCCGATGGATCCGATGAGTTTGACCCATATGAGATTTTTCTCATACATTTTTATATAATCGTGACACTACTTATTTTGCAAAATTAACTGATTTTATCGCTCTCGCTAAAGATTGAATATATATAAACTTAATAGTGTACTAAATATCAAATACTTAGTCAATATATTTGTTTATAGTAAGATAATTAATGAAATTCAATAAATTCGATTTTTTTTATATTTTATTCATTTTACTTATTTTATATTTATTTTACTTATCAAAATTTATGTTCTTAGTGGCGAAGATAAAGGCGAAATTCGGTATAACTATAAAAACTTAATAGTGTACTAAATATCAAATACTTAGTCAATATATTTATTTATAGTAAGATAATTAATGAAATTCAATTTTTTAATTCGATTTTTTTTATATTTTATTCATTTTACTTATTTTATATTTATTTTACTTATCAAAATTTATGTTCTTAGTGGCGAAGATAAAGGCGAAATTCGGTATAACATCAGAGCGAGGAAATTAAAATATTTCATTCCCTTGAGAGGAAACTGAACCCCTAAAAATCGTACTTACAGTTAGTTCCCGTGCCACAACGGTAAAATGTCATTCTTTGCAAAAATGTGATAAGAAAAAAAATCATTATATAATTCGACTTTGTGCTTTCAAGCACGTTTCGCTATGTTGTATGTTAATTAGTTGTTAATTTTACGCCTGACCTCTAGAATTTTAACCTTAGGAATAATTAGAAAAAGATCGCGTGTTGTATATATAGGGTAACGAAAACTTATCGTAACAAGATCATTTAAACACAAGGTATTAAAAAAATTACGTATTAATTAGTCTTATTTCAGATATTACAAGTATCACAACGAAGATATGCTAAGTATTACTTAATATAATTCAATAATTTTCTCAAAATTTCTAAAAACACTTTTAACTTACAAAATTGATCAAAAACTCGTTTTGTGGTATACTTTGGAATAATTTTATATTATCATCAAAGAAAATATATAATATTACAAGATATTTTAAAATCAGATAAACTCAAAAGCTAAAATAATAAGGTAAAAGCTGATAATCAGTAAAGAACGAAGCATTTTCAAAATCGAAGATTTTTCGTCTACTCTGAGTGATTAAACCAAGAACAGTGTATTTTTTAAACAACTCCCATTGGTCAACGTAAGCTTTAAAATTATAGTAATAACAATTCTTTAAATGATAACAATCATAAGCTTTGATTTGTTTTGATTTTTTGAGCTTTTGATTTATCGAGACGTACATATGTATGAATTTGTGCAATTTCTAATTCAAAATCTCCACTATAGACATACTAGAGATAGTCTGTAAATAAGTCCATTTTTGCACATAAACTGTCTTTTATATTTGAACGCTGTTAACGTTTTTGTACTTTTCTTTTCTTTTATAGCTTTTAGAATTAAGAACCACTAATTTCCAACTTAATTATTCAAATATTAACAGACGCTACAACAAATTCTTGAGAAAGCTTTTAAAAACTATTGTTAACTATTTTTATATTTAATAACATATTTTTCATTACAATTAATCTTTAAAGCAACTAAGTTATTAAGTCACATTGTATGCCAATCCCTCGCCATATCGCATGACTGCGACAATACGTAAAACTAACACGCCCTGGAATTGCCGCTTAGTTTGTACCACTCCATTATGTAATTAGAACCGCGCCTATACGAGATATACGGAAATCTGAAAATTGGACAATTCATCGTGTGAATGATGTTTTTTTAGGTGAAAAGCCTAATTGTATGAAATGAAAATTACACTACGTCCTTTGTTTCCATATTGCGTAATTTTCTTTGCATATGAAGCATAGTTTATATGATGGATCCAAAATTTACGTATATGTATATTAATGACAGAGGACCGTCGTGGCGAAGAGGCGCAGCGTCTGCCGCTCAATTTTTCCTCGAGGAGGATGGATTATTTTCATTTTCCATTCTCTTAGCCCTGACATCAAAGTTTCGAAACTTAACATACAATGACTTAAAAAGTGACAAGCACGGGACACTGTTTTACTATGATGCTATAAACACCTGCATATTTGAAGATTACTTTTTTGCAGGCTAAGGGAACTGCAGGAATTATAGGAACATAGTGTTAAGACACTCCGTTGTTTAGTCCCTGTTTTTTCCGTCCTCGCTTTCCGCCTTTTTCGAGGCATTGTGTTCAGTGGCAGAACTCAATGCCACGCTTTGCCTAGTTGCTAGAGCGAAGAAAATGGGAATAGAAAATTTGAGCCGTCTGCGCCGCGATGGTCCTCAAAACTAGACTAGACTAAATTTATCTACTTTTTTAAGGTAATGTATGATATATTACAATATAATATAATACTATATACTGTTTTTATACTTAAAACACATTTTATACGTAAAGTGAATGGGATTTTGGATACGTATTTGGATTTATTTAACTTGTCTCTTCATATCATGATATAGGGAGACAGACAGCAGTTAGCGATATGTCATTTTGTTATCCGATTTCAATCTAACCCATTTAGAACAGTTGCGTGTTGCAATAAATGAACATCGGTCAAATATTCAATAGCATGGACCTTGACGCTAATGAAATTGTACAAGAGGAGTTCCATATAGATTTGTTAGATATGGTAATGTATATATATATATATATATATATATATATATATATATATATATATATATATATATATATATATATATATATATATATATATATATATATATATATATATATATATATATATATATATATATATATATATATATATATATATATATATATATATATATATATATATATATATATATATATATATATATATATATATATATATATATATATATATATATATATATATATATATATATATATATATATATATATATATATATATATATATATATATATATATATATATATATATATATATATATATATATATATATATATATATATATATATATATATATATATATATATATATATATATATGTGTGTGTGTGTGTGTGTAGTGGGTTCCAAAGAAATGATCTAGCAACTTCCACCTAATTTCTTGTGCCACAAATTGTTCCATTTTTACATTTTACAACACAATTTACAATAAATTTATAAAGATTTTTACACGAAATCTCGGTAGGGGAACAAAACATGCAGACATGTAATTTGACGAGATGGGTACAGACAGAACAAATTTCCGATGTAAAATGAGTATTTTTGAGGAAATTAAGGTTGTATCTCTGAATTTTTAAACGCACGTTTACCAGTCCTCTTGTTGTTTCAATTAAGGATTTTACGGGCTATGTTCATTCTACATTCATATATACGCATTAGCGTGTATGGAATGAAAATTTTCCCGTCTTATTTACGAGTCAAAAAGGTTTTATTATTATTTAGTTTATTATCTGGCCTAGCATAGATTTAGGTTAGATATCCCTAACCTTTTTTATCTGTAACGTTGCTTTGTGTCTGACATATCAAATGGAATATTAATTAATTAAATTAGATCCAGTAGCGCAGTTTGGACAAATGAACTCCATATGAGGTCCTTCGGGTAAATGCTTATGCTTTTAACTTCTTTTTGTTTTATATGGACAGAATTCAGCGTTCAGTGTCGGATGAGAATGAAAATTAAAGAAGCATAATATAATAATAAGAATTGTTTCAGTATAAAGTCTTCATAGAAGTACAATTGATAATGATATTTCATATGCAAAAAAAAATTTAAAAATATTCTTGAACGCCTTCAGTACATGCCATTTCTATCTTTAAATTTATAAAAATACATCAATAGGTATTTTATTTTTAGTAAATGGCTAAATATGTGAGCGTAACATTAATCGAAACGAATATTTCTCGGATAGCGAATGAACTTGGCTTGACTTAAGGTTTTAACTTCTTCAAGCTTACTTTTTAGTTTATAATAATACTTTAAAAAGTGTTATAGTAATACTATTTTTTTTTTAGCTTCACGCTTAATCCCGCACATGGCAGGGTAGGCAGAGGGATCTGCAGGGACCTTGCGAACCTAGTGTTAAGACACTCCGTTGCTTAGTCCCTGCTTTCTCCGTCCCCGCTTTCCGCCTTTTTTTCGAGGCATTGCATGTTAAGTGGCGGAACTCAACGCCGCGCTTTGCCTAGTTTGCCAGAGCGAAGAAAATGGAAATAGAAAAATCCATCTTCTGGGGATCGAACCCAGAAACCGTCGCGTTACAGGCACATGTTGCGCCTCTGCGCCACGACAGTCCTCGTAATACATAATATATATATATATATATATATATATATATATATATATATATATATATATATATATATATATATATATATATATATATATATATATATATATATATATATATATATATATATATATATATATATATATATATATATATATATATATATATATATATATATATATATATATATATATATATATATATATATATATATATATATATATATATATATATATAATATTGGAAAAATACATAATATATATGTTTATCTTTTCACAACCAAATACACATTTATTTTAATATAAAACATTAGTTCAAAAAATAAACGCATTGTTCGCTTTTATAAAATGACAAAATATTTCTGTATCAATAAAAAATATGTGTTTGATAGACAACTATGAAATACGAAAGCAAAAAAAAAGTTTTTATAACGTGATACATTTACTGCATACGCGATGATTGTGGGTTCAATATTAATTTGAAAGAAAATATTATTTTCATTAAAGCTGTGAACAGTTTCATTATTATAACAGAATCTCTCTACTTACTATATTATATGCGGGAAAAGACGTGAAGTCGATTTTTTGTTATGGTAATATAGGCAGGTCATGGGATCGGAATTATTATGATCTAGTCTAACTTACTACTTACTTAGTTTTAATTTATGTTACAAATTCTCAAACATGAAATTGACTTTAAGAAAATACGCTGAATATTCTCAACCGTCTATGATGAAAGTTTATCACTTACATAAAACCCATATTGTATATATTAAATTTAATATCGTAAACTTTTAAATCAAATTAAATTACGTAAAGAATTTGTTGGCTTTTCCTTTATTGTATATAAAACAATTTAAAATAAATATTTACATACGTGTATATTACGTATATATTACTATAGTTCAAGCAGGCAAAGTGACAATCAAGACACTTCATACATATTTAAATTTTTTGAGCAACAGTTTAATGTGAACATAAAGTCAAAAACCTACCAACTTAAGTCAAATAAAAGTTTAAACGACTTGTTTTAAAATTTTTTATCAGTCACTAGCTTCTTAGACTTTGTAGATAAGAAACTTTGACAATTATACCTTTTAATTATCATCATGAGTCTCAGTTACTTAGTGACGGTCATTTATCAGAGACAGCAAAAAGGAGCCTCTCCCTATAATTGATATGGCCAATTAATCACAGACTACAACAAATAAGGGCAAATGATCACGAGCTTCGTATTGCAAACAAATACAATTCATTGTTAAGCTGATTACTTAGTGATTGGGCAAAAATAAGCTTAAGAAAGCTTCTCTTTGGACGTCACCAAGCACAGAACGGTAAATATTAAAGGAAATTACTAATCGAGAGTATATATTATACTTTATAAGTATATATTCTTTAATTTTTATGCAAATTATGCTTTATTTTTACGCACTATTTTTCTATTTGTCATTTTATTTAAAAAATATTAACATTTTAATACTAACTTCAATATTCGATAAGTCCCGGCTTAAAGTAATAAAATGTTTTTTATACTGATAAGTCCATTTACTGAAGAAAGCTTATTTTTATTACATCATATTAATTGTATTTTACGGATGCTTTCGGCACTTAAAGTTATAGTTATTTCAATTTAATAGCAATACTTTTATAATAATAAATGAAATTGAAAAATATATTGGTATGCTTATATCACATTCATAATAAAAATATAAAACTACAAAGACTGCTAATATTTACAAAAACTTTTTATTTCAATATACAGTAACCAAATATTCATGGACTAACCGAACAATAGTGTTTTATATTGTTTATTTGAAGTAACTTCGTGATCAATAAATAATGAATATCATATAAACCCTTTGGTCCATGTAAATTTAATCCCGGGTTATCCTCAACCCTCAATTGGTCATAAAACTTTATTAATCATAAAATTTGAATTGTTTTGCCAATAAATTGAAATTATAGGCAGATGGGTGGACGGTTTGTGTACAGTATATGTATACACCGAAAAGGTTTAAAAATATAAGCTTACATAATATATAAGGTATAAGAGTTTACTTAAATATTTATTTTAAATTATAGCCTGTTTCAACCAAACATAGTGTAGCTGATTCCAGAAATTGTAATAACTAAAATGAATACTAAAAAATAAAAAATGGCAAAGTAAAATTCGTTCAAAGCTTAAGTCCAGAAAGTTTTCAATTTTCAAATTCAATTTTTGTACTTATTATATTATTTTTTAAATTTTAATTATATACTTAAGTATGATATTTGTATTAGCGGTGGAACTCAACGCCACGCTTTGCCTCGTTGCCAGAGCGTAGAAAATGGATATGGAAAAATCCATCTTCCCCGAGTGAGAATCCAACCTACAAACCCTCACGTTTTCAGGTAGACGCTACGCCTCTGCGCCACGACAGTCCTCAATAAACATAAAATGACCTATTAATTTAAATAAATAAATATGTTAAGTTACACAATCATATATACACACAAATATTATTTAATTTAGTTTCTGGTACCTCTTTTAAAAATACTACTTTTGTTAGAATTTCGACGTACTATAAAATTAAGTATAAACTCACTACACCCACTCATATCTAACAAAGAACATACGTACGTGCGTCCATCAAACCTACTCCAAATAATGACGGCTTATACATTACGAGTTTATAGCAACGTTAATGTAGAAGGCACATTGTGTGAAACGGATGAACCGTGAAGTTAGGTCGATTGCGTTGAATCCCTTGCTTTAGTGGGAAAGTGGCTATCGTCTTAGATAGCCCTATATAAAAAGTATGTTTCTCTTTCTGCAAACTTTGCAAGTTAAAAACAGTTTAGGCTGCCGTGACCCAATGGTTTCTAAATGTTAGCGTTGTAACCGCGTTGTGAGTACCTCTTTCAATGCAGGTATAAATTCCCTTGCGTGAAATAATATAAAAACTGAAAAAATATAATTTACAAATTATATAAAGAAGAAAAAGAATTTTAGATATGAGAGCTGGAAGTGAAGAGCTTTCAAAAACTTTTTATTTTCAAATAGTACTCTGTATATATATATTTATTTATATTTATATTATATATTTATTTATATTATGTCTAATTTCAAATTTTATACACAAATTTAATTTGACAATAAATCAGGTCCTCTCACACTCCATTGTTTTGAAACCCTAAACTGCACCTTGGACCGTAGACCTTTTAAGTACTTGGCATTTCGAGACATAAATAATACGATGCAAATTTTCATTTTTAATTGTACTTATTAATCAAAGATCTAAGAAAAGGATTTCTTATGTAAATCTTTCATGAAAGCTTTACTAAGCTTAATGTGTATAGCCTCTAGACTATTTTATACTAAATTGCTGTAATAATTCTAACCATTAGTTCCCGATATCAGTTATTTTCAGCCAAATATACAACTCAGTTTTGTAATATTAGTTAAAAAGTATACTATAGATAGAACAATTTTCGGGAAGGCTAATATAGAACGTTTTTATTTTTTAAAATTACACAGATATAATAACCAAGATTACGTACTACGAACTCTTTGCTGATGGTAATACTTGTAGGTCATTTAAATTGTTATTGTTTCCGTAATTAAAGGCGTTTCAGTAAGGCGACTGGTGACCCAGGTCAAAGCTGTAATAAGTATACAATAGAACTTCGTTAACTTCGTCAATATTTGTTTATAATAAACTATACGCTTAGCTATTAAATTACGTTGCCATTTTATTCGTTTTAATTTTTTGTATTGAGCAAAATATTACTACAATGTTAGTTACACATAAACTTTTCAGTTTTAAGTAGTACTTTCCAACTATGAACGTAGTTTTAGAGAATTTCTATTACACACGCACACAATGTACATAATGTCGTGCTTTCTTCAGAGAGCAGAGAAGGGCTTTTTATTATTGTAAAAATTGATTTAATTAGAAGCAATTTAAGTATAATTACTTCACCAAATTAGAAATGCTGTTGAAAACCTAAAACCACCCACAAAGTTATGCATATCTGGATACTAAGTATATTAAGGAACAAGTAATATTTTTTTTAATTTCATTAGAGTTACGTGAAGCGAAGCAAGGAAGAGAATTAAAATAATTAATTCTCCCCGAATGGAAATCGAACCCATATACCGGCCCCTTTACAGTTATACGACGTGCCGCTTTGCCGCAATGATCTAAATTAAATAATATTCAAATATATTACTAATACACAGAATTTCTTACGTAATTTTTGTTCAGCTTTATTCCATTTCATAATTGGTCAGACAGACAGAATGAAATATATAATATGTTTATATAATTTTATAGCTTCACGCTTTATCCCGCACATGGCCGGGTAGGCAGAGGGAACTGCAGGAACCATATGAACCTAATGTAAAGACACTCCGTTGTTTAGTCCCTGCTTTCTCCGTCCCCGCTTTCCCCATTTTCGAGGCATTGCGTGTTGAGTGGCGGAACTCAACGCCGCGCTTTTGCCTAGTTTCCAGAGCGAAGAAAATGGAAATAAAAAAATCCGTCTTCCCCGTGTGGGGATCGAACCCACAAACCGTCGCGTTTACAGGCAGATGCTTACGTCTCTGCGCGACGACGGTCCACGGTATATAAAAATTGGTTTATATAAAATGATATTTCAATAAACTTTTTAACTTACGAATAATAAATAGCGAAAACAAAGATCTTAAGCAAAATGACCCCTTTTCCAAAGTAATTATTTGAAAAACAAGAAAGTGCAAAATATAATATTATTTAAACGGTGTCAATGTTTAATTTGAAGATTTTAATTAAATACAAATTATGTTTACAAAGGCAAAGTTAAAGTCAATTAAGGGAACAACACTTGAAATTACGAACACTCTGAAGGTGGAACAAAGAAAATTTCTTAAACAGTAAATGAACAGATGTTTCTGGAAGCCGTTTTAATATACAAAAACAAATATCAGCCTTGTGATTTTATTTCTGTTTGAAATCGGCGTTGTAGCAAAAGGAATTAGATATATATGAGTGACACTATCCACTCAAAGTCTTACACTAAAGACTCCGTGTTAAGTGGTGGAACTCAACGCAGTTTCCTTGTCCTATTAGAGTAGAGACAATAATCTAATAATTATTTAATTACTGCATCTAGATTGTAGCGTCTACCTACAAACGCGAATGCTTATGGGTTCGATTCCCACTCGGGAAAGATGGCATTTGAAGGCACTCTGGCAACTAAGTAAAGCACAGTGTTGAGTTCCGTCACTCGTAATGCTTCGAAAAAGGCGGAAAGCGGGCAATGAATTGACTTAACACTAGGTTCCCACTATTCTTATGGTTCCCTCTGCATATCCTGCTATGTGCGGCATAAAGTGTATAGTTTAAAAAAGAAAATATATATAATATACAGAAAATATATATAATATAAAAATATAGACCGATTGTTATTTTATCTGCAATAAAGAATATATATTTCTCCTTTTTATGATAACATTTCAAGTAACAAGAGAATATGTATTGCAATCACAAAAATGAATGACAAAAGTTACCAAATTTAATTAATTCTCAACTACCAAAATTATTGCATTGCATTCAGGCTCAGTCGAGACTAACTAATAATAAGCTAGTACATAATAAATGATATAACTACAGGCGACATGAGAAGTGAAATATTGTTTTGCCGTCACTGTAGCAAAGTTTGGATTGTAATCGTGCTACGAAACTAGATAACTACCAACTATACGATTAACAAGTGAATGTGCTTCCAATTATAAAGCTTCAAATTATAAATTTTATATAGACAAACCTTTTATTTTTTTTTACATTCACGCTTTATCCCGCACATGGCTCGGTAGACAGAGGGAACAGGAACCATGCGAACCTAGTGTTAATAGACTCCCTTGCTTTAGTCCCTTCTTTTTCTATCGCCACTTTTAGAAAGCTTTATTTTTGTATTTTTTTATATTAAAATTCATAATTACAAGGATTGTTGATAATTAATTTTTGGTCTACTACTGTCTCACGTAAAAAATACTATGCATAGGTAGTGTAGAAACAATTTCACATTTTGTAAGGAGATTTCATTTAGTAAGTGGCAGGAAATAATGCCGATTTTCTTAATAAATCAAATATACATAATAACTAGCTTTTGTCTACGATTTCATCCACATGTACTTTATTTACCAGGCTACAATAATACAGAAAGTATCTACATATAAACAGTATTATTTAACAGTTTTAAAGCTAGTAGCTAAAGTGACCAAGTTAATTGTTCACACAAAACCCGAGCAAGCTACGTAAATCCTCTGCCTAACCTGGTGTACTGGAATATATCGTGAAGCTAAAGAGAAGATAATGTTATGCAAATCTACACTTTCCTTAACTACTAAATTAGTAACGAAAAAAAAAATAAAAAAAATCATTCCCCGAAAAATCATCAACTGGAAATTGAACCTACAAATCATCACGTCATTTTGTGGTAGATTACTTTTTGTGTTAACTTAAGAAGCTATATATTTTTAATGATGTTATATCATAAACATTGTCATTATTGAAGTTAGTACGGTCTTGTAATAAAATTTGTTTCGTTCGTGTAGCAAGCTCGGGAAATGGAATGTAGGGTTACCATCTCTTTATATTAAGGTCAGCTATATTAGTTTTTGTTTTAGTTCTTGTTTCAATGTAAAATTTATTTATTTTATGTTGAGAGTGAAAATGAAATACGAAATGATGTTTTTACGGTAACCGTTGTACTTTTTGTTTAAGGCTAAGTTTTAGAATGTTAAAAGGGTAACTTTTTAAAGTTTTTTTCCCGTTATTCATTCAAACTGAAAATTTAAGATAAACTATCGCACTTATTATAGATTACATCGTTTACTACTTTTCAAAAAACTCTCTATTATTAATCGAATCAATCAACAATTCACGAGTAAATTTAGATTAAGTTTTTAAATGTTCACATGTGTGAAAATTAATTGATATAAATCTTAGTAATCTCTGTCTCTGTCTCTCTCTCTCTCTCTATATATCTCTGTTCTATTTGTAAACCACTTGAAGCTTTAAACAAACAAACTGAATATTCTATTGAAGTACTAATAACGTGTAATATTTTGAATGATTTACAAATACAATAAAAATATTAATTTACAGTTACAGCTTGCAAAACATCAACCACTAAATTAAACAAAATATCAAAAAATATGCCTCGTCCTGAAATAAGAATCGAAAATCATACAGAAGTACAACTTAGAATTACTGTTGGCACTTTAATAAACTCAACTACCAAAATGGTGTAGATTTAGTATCAGTTATACTTTACATATTTCGTCCTGCGTCGATTTATATACTAAAAACTAAAAAAATATTCAAATAAACTCTAAAAATGAAGACAAAACTTACATGTACCGATGTTTTATTAAATTGAGAAGATATTGCATCAGTCGCGTATCGCGATAGTGGAGTGATGCTTATTGAAATTCCCGTTCGCCTCCGCGTTGCAGCGTAATGCAATTTTAATCGCTTTACCTGAGAACGAAGAAATGTACTGAATTCGTTGGTATTTTTAATTATTTAAATGATAATTTATTTCTTATATATACAGCTTGAGGCATTTCAAGGTATATTAGGACGGGTTTGATTTTAACCGCTTTGGTTACGTGTTCGATCCTCATATGAAGAATACATTCTCCAGATTTTCATCTTCTAGGTGTTCTAGACAAAGTGCAAAGTAAAGTTGCAATATTGGTTCTGTTAGCTGAATAAAATTCAGCATTGCAAAGGACAAAAAAAGAACTTTTACTGTAAATGTGGTTGTATGTTCGTTTTCTACAAGAGGTTTTCCTCTCATGCCCTTGCTTTGTTAATAAGATAAAAGTTTCGCTACACACACAGTTTAGAACATTTAAAAGAACGAGTGAAGTGAAATATCTTTACACTATTATTATTACTTATAGAGAGAAGATATTGCATGAAAAAATAAATTTTAGACCTACAAAAATAAATAAATATTTAACGCAGTAAAACGGCATTCTCTCTCGCCAAACGATTGTTCTTTGTAATGGTCTTTGGTTGTGCAAACCATATAAAAAATTTGACGCGGCGTGATGAAGAACGCATGGCTCAGCAGTGAGAGCGCTTACACTATTCGCAAGAGGGCGCAAGTTAGAGTCCTGTTGCGTACAAAATTTTATGTTTTCTTTAAGTATTTTTTACTGATTTTAGTTATTTTATATTTATAATAATATAAAATGAAAAAAATATTATTTATTTATTTATTTAACTTTAAACATAGCAATAAGATACAAAAACAGTACTATACAATCGAAATAAAAGATCTTACCTAATGTTCCACGAATATAATTATCAAGAGTTATGTATTCTTGAGATTTTTTAAATGTGTTTATATTATGTTGAAAGCACAGCAGTGTATGAAATGTTAAATGAAACCCGTAGTTACGAGGTATCAAGAGCTCCGAGCTCCGGAATTGCCGTTGCTTTGTGACATCGAATTGTCGCACAGATCTATGGGAGAGGAGTGCATATTTGCTCAACAAGCATTGACATCTAAAGCCATATATATATATATATATATATATATATATATATATATATATATATATATATATATATATATATATATATATATATATATATATATATATATATATATATATATATATATATATATATATATATATATATATATATATATATATATATATATATATATATATATATATATATATATATATATATATATATATATATATATATATATATATATATATATATATATATATATATATATATATATATATATATATATATATATATATATATATATATATATATATATATATATATATATATATATATATATATATATATATATATATATATATATATATATATATATATATATATATATATATATATATATATATATATATATATATATATATATATATATATATATATATATATATATATATATATATATATATATATATATATATATATATATATATATATATATATATATATATATATTTCCAATATCGTGTTTATTTACAAAGCTAGTCGAGCTAAATTTATACACATATTTTTCGTTCATATAACTCAGTTGAACATTTATGGTTCTATACAATGAATAAATGGTGCTAGTCTTGAATATCAAATAAAGCCTAGATCCTGCAGTGACCGAACACCTTTACAACCGAAAAAGTTTGATCAAAAGATGTGCTTGTACAATGAGACGAACAAAATTTATGAATTCGTAAATCATTAGTGTAATTACATAATCCTGCATATATTTTGTTTAAAAGTATTTATTCGATGTAAACTGACATACTTTTACCATTTCATTTTAGTACAGAAAGCTTCTCCTCTAATTAAGATTTGAGCTCGTTTCCAACGGTTATATAGTCATTTATTAAGACAAACATAAACCAGGGCGACTCTAAGAATACAACGATCAAAAACTAATTTTCTCCATTCTTTATTTTAATCCAAACATTAACAATTACCGATCATAAACAGAGGAAGCGCAACGTAGGTAATATGATTTTTATTAAATAAAGCAAGAAAATATTGCATGTACCGCAGTACAAAGAGGCATCTAATGAAATTTTTTCTCAACTAGCAGCTGAAAGAACGTTATTCCTTGTTATATCTAACTATATGAAACGGGTTTCTTTAACATTTATATTATAAGATATCTGCATTTGAAATATTCGTAGAAATAAATATATATTGCATATTATTGTAATATGTATGTTCATAGCCAGTATTTTTCATATGACTTTGCTTGTGTGGACTAAATGAAAGCATATAAATTGACGATACATATAAATTGACGATAACCAGTTACAATTTTTAGTATTAAATATATGCAAACACTGTAAGTATAACTGACCCATATATTATATATACCACCATATATTCACCTATAATATTTGCAAATAATTTTTTATAAATAATATATTTACCTACCTTAATTTTAAAATAATTGAAGTAAGAATTTTTAAAGCAATTGTAATACTAGATATAATATAAGCTTAATATAATTCTGTTTTTTTGTTAAAAATAACTTTATTTCCTACTTTTTACTTTTTACATTAATACTTGTAATGTGATATAATAATTAAGACAATATTTATGTATTCATCTTTGCTACATAATTTAATATAAGCAAACAACAATTTAGAGTTCAGAAATTGCATATTCCATCATCATGCTACAAAAATAGACAAAACGACAACTAAAAATAATCTAATTACATATTCTAATGTAATTATATTATTTTTAGTTGCCTACGTTTTAAAAAAAACACCATAGCGTTTAAAAATATATGTTTAAAATTATTTTCATAGAAAGTGAATTTTTCATATCCTTTGCGAAGAAATGCTGACTGCAAGTTATATTTATGACTGCTCGATAGCCGATAGTATAAGGCCTCTGGAGTACAAAATTAAGCTTAGCCAGCTTAGAGACTTGATGATATACATATATTTGGCATCAATTAGAGTCGGTCAAATATTGAGCATTGGAAAGACGGCTGCGTTGGTATAATAAGAAAAAAAATAAAAGAAAAGAAAGTGGGGACGGAGTAACGGAGTGTCATGACACTAGGTTCTTATGGTTCCTGCAGGTCTCTCTGCCTACCCTGCCATGTGCGGGATAAAGCGTGAAGCTAAAAAAAAATAAAACATTAACAGCTCTGACTTGTATGGGTAATCTATGGTAAAAAAATTATAATATATTAGAAACGCAATTTGATATAAGAATATTTCTTATATCAAATTGCGTTTCTAATATATTTAAAATAGCAGCCATATTTTGTTATATCGATATTTTTAAGCATAGAACCAAACCACATTGAAACGATTAAAATAAATGACAAGCCAGTATGAGATAACCAATTTAGGTTCAACAATTTTCCCTAACCATAACGGTTCAAAGGATGCACGGGTTTAGCTCCGTACGTGATATAAACGGGTTAATGCTGTCATAAACTAAATTGACCGGCAATAATTATGTTACGACCGCTACAAAACCGACCACTGTGGACTATGTATGAATATTTAATATCATTCATCGGGATAGCGTTATAACAATATATCTGTATGAATCATTAATACTATAAATATTTTGAGCTAGTGTTATAGTTATTGAGAATTTTAATTATTATGTTTTGAATAAATTCAATAAGTAAGTATTAACTTGATATTTTTGCCATTTTCGACGTTTCATTTTGAACAATGATATTTTTTTTAAAAAAATATTTACTAAATATCAAATTCTAAACTAATGTTATAATATTAAAACTAGTGTAAAAAATAGTTTGTTTATTTGAAAGGACTAAGTCTCAGGATTCACTAAAAATTGGTTTGAATTTAAAATAACTTTTGCGTTGTATAGTGCTTTTATATCGGAAGGCTGTATCAAATTACGTTATTTATTTTGATTTCGTCCACCATGCCTCTTATATATGTCGTGTGTGTCTGTATATGTATGTCGACTTTTAGTTATTTTTGGCCATTTTGTTTAACCATGAGGATCAAGGCAATACGAGCATTATATTGAGCTTCACGTGACTTATGTTAAATGTTATAAAATGACTAAACTGTATCTTGCATATTATGAGGATTAAGTGCCTGTAAGGGTTACAGTAAAAATGTAAGCACGTAACAGAAATATGTAAATAGCAAAAACATAATTGCTTCGAAAATACAGTGTCCAAGATAATGGAAGTAGGTACAAGGCGTGAGCATCCCTCAGAATGCATTTATGAAAAGGTTAATGACAATGGACGAGACGAGGATGTAAGCAGGAAACGCAACGTTGGCACTCCATTTTCTCTGATTACCTCGTTTGGGATAAATAATATCACAGCCTCGTATTTTATAATTTTTATATAAGTGTGTCATGCGTGAGATATACATTACAAAAGATCTCTCACAACAAAAATATTATCAAACGTTACCAAGGTGTCATTTTATTAAAATAACATAATAAAAAAAGATATATCTTTTACAAAATAGTATACGCTTGCGTCATAATTAATAGAAATAGTTTTATTTTGAGACCATTATTAAATTATTTACCTTGTTTGAAAGAAAACATTATTTTAATTTATAAAATATTTCTTCTTAATATATATAATTTTACCACACTTATGAAGACTAGTCAAAGCTATACTTTGATTTAAGGGTAACTACACTCTGTATAAATGTTAGCTATTCATGCCAAAAGTTAAAGTTAGTCTCAATTTTATTATATGTATTAAAAACTTTGATAAATAACGATTTAATAAATATTTTTTTTTAACACAAAACCTTCATCTTTTCATAATTTATGGCGTTTGGAGCATGCCAGTTAAGCACAATTCACCTCGCCAATGTCACGTTGAATGGAGAACACACAAAAAAATATTACACATCAGAAAGATGCATGTTTATAAGATATCCACTTTTAATCCTTCACTTTTATATATATATATATATATATATATATATATATATATATATATATATATATATATATATATATATATATATATATATATATATATATATATATATATATATATATATATATATATATATATATATATATATATATATATATATATATATATATATATATATATATATATATATATATATATATATATATATATATATATATATATATATATATATATATATATATATTTATATATATATATATATATATATATATATATATATATATATATATATATATATATATATATATATATATATATATATATATATATATATAAATATATATATATAATATATATATAAATATATATATATATATATATATATATATATATATATATATATATATATATATATATATATATATATATATATATATATATATATATATATATATATATATATATATATATATATATATATATATATATATATATATATATATATATATATATATATATATATATATATATATATATATATATATATATATATATATATATATATATATATATATATATATATATATATATATATATATATATATATATATATATATATATATATATATATATGCATTATCCAATGAGATCTACTCCTACAAACACACTTCAAGTATAGTGTCGACACACTCTACTTGAAGTGCGTTTATAGGAGTAGATCTCATTGCCCCCAGGATAATGCGCAGGCATTTGTACTGAATGCGATTAAGTTTCTCTGTGGCTGTTTTATTGAAGGGGTCCAGAACAAATAGAGAATATATATATATATATATATATATATATATATATATATATATATATATATATATATATATATATATATATATATATATATATATATATATATATATATATATATATATTATATATATATATATATATATATATATATATATATATATATATATATATATATATATATATATATATATATATATATATATATATATATATATATATATATATATATATATATATATATATATATATATATATATATATATATATATGCATTATCCAATGAGATCTACTCCTACAAACACACTTCAAGTATAGTGTCGACACACTCTACTTGAAGTGCGTTTATAGGAGTAGATCTCATTGCCCCTAGGATAATGCGCAGGCATTTGTACTGAATGCGATTAAGTTTCTCTGTGGCTGTTTTATTGAAGGGGTCCAGAACAAATAGAGCGTATTCAATATAACTCCGGATAATGGCACCGTACAGAAGCTTCTGAGGATACGGGTGTGCACCCCACTACACACCAGACATAGCTCTTAGAGCATTGATGCCTTTCTCACACTTCTTGCTAAGGTATTCGGCATGAGCAATTCCGTTCAGACGTTTATCGAGAATTATGCCAAGAAATTTAACATTATCCGTAACCTGAATGGAAATACCATCATACACAATATCAACATGTGGTATATTTCTTTTTTTCGTAAATACCACCAACTGGCACTTATCTATAGACAGAGCCAGGCCATGATTTGATAACCACTGGTTAAGATAGTGCAAAGCAGTATTGAGACGGAAAGTTATATCCTCTACAGAGATTGAGCTGTAATAGAGGACGATATCATCAGCGTACTGAAGGATGTTACAAAAATTACTAACAGACAGGAGGTCATGTGTGTAGATGTTATACAACAGAGGACTAAGAGAGGAGCCCTGAGGAAGACCTTTCCAGACGAGTCTGGAGGGTACAGTAGACACCGTACGGCCGATGAGCAAATTACAAATGAAATGATTCATCCTCGGCGGAATACTCAGCTGTTGCATTTTCTGCCTGAGCAACGGAATATGAACATTATCATAAGCAGATGCAACATCTAGAAAAACACCCACCAAATACTCTCCTTTGGCAAAAGCTCTTCGAATGTCTGTAGTGAGAATGCTGAGACTATCTATAGTGCTTAACCCCTTTCTAAAGCCAAACTGAGAGGGAGCTAAGATATTTCTGCTTTCCACTATCCATTCCAACCGGTTTTTTTAAATCCGCTCAACAATTTTTGATAGTGTTGATGATAGAGCAATAGGTCTATAGGAATTAGGGTCAGATGAACATTTTCCAGGCTTAAGGATGGGGATAATAAGTTGGGATTTCCAAGAATTGGGGATATTGCCAGACTGAAATATATTGTTTATTAACTGTAAAAAATACAACATCGACTTTTTATCAAAGTTTTTAATAAAAGCATATGGGACACCGTCTTCACCGGGACTAGTGTCTTTTAAATCCGTTACGACGCTTTTGAGTTCCTCATAAGAAAAGGGGACGTCCATTTCCTCTGAGGATTCAGTCGGCAGTTCTACTAGGGATTGGTCATAAGATGGAACAAAAGGTGGAGCCAATTTGGTAGCAAAGTCGTTAAGCCACAAGGTAGGATTATTGGAAATAGGACTAGGGACATTATAAAGTGATCGGCGAAACCTCTTAACATTTGTCCACACAACTGAGGAAGGGGTGCGAGGGTTTAGGGATTCACAGAAATTGACCCAACCAAGTTTCTTCTTTTTCCAAATTAATTTCCTAAATTTCGCATCACTGCGTCTAAATTCAACAAAATTCTCCATTGTCATACAGGCTGCGTATGAAACTTCAGCTGCTGTCCGCCGATTGGCAGACTCAGAGCATTCCTGATCCCACCAGGGATTGGAAGGCATCCGATTCTGCATGGAGATTTTTTTGGGGATATGAAGATCAGCCGCAGATAAAATGGCAGAGACAAACCGATCAACCGATCAAAGTGACATTCTCATAATTAATAGATTCAGGAAGTTCGTCCAACATGCAATCAACAGAGTTCGAGTACAATTGGCTCTTTTTAAGTTAAATTTAAGAAACGGACTAGGATTGAGTGTGGATGGGAATCCATTATTGAGTGACAGATGAATAGGGAAATGATCACTACCATGGGTGGAGGGAAGTACGGACCATGATAGTAAGGAAGCAAGAGAAGGAGATGATAAGGAAAGGTCAATAGCAGTCCTAGGGTTCTGATTAGGATTAACCCTACGTGTCGGTGATCCATCATTGAGAATGCAGAGGTCCACATCATCAATCATGTCTACCAACGAAGGTGAAAATCCGTCACAGTAATAACACCCCCACTAAGTGTGATGGATGTTAAAATCACCCAGGACCAGCACAGGATCAGGGAGCGACAAGATTACAGACTTCAGCTCAAAGAAAAGGGAAGAGGAAGGATGAGGGATATAGACAAAGAGGAAGGAGATATCGAAAGCTCTCACAGCAACAGCATTAAACTGTTGACTGTGAGGAGGGATAGGAATACGGTTGTAGGAAGAGGAGTGCTGGATGAGGATAGCACTACCTCTATACCCATCATTCCTGTCCTCTCTCAAACAGGATAAACCTGGAACCCTAAAAGGGGAATCAGGCGTCAGCCATGTCTCAGAGAGGGCAACAATAGCAGGTTTATACAGTGAAATAATATTAAGTAGTTCATGCTTTTTAGGCCGAACACTCTTACTATTCCACTGTAGGAAGCTTAGTGGAGCCATTATTAAGGATGTTAAAGATTTTAGTTAAATTGGGGGCAACGTTGGACGGTAAGGGAAGTTCATCACAAGTACTGATTATGCTCACAAGGGTTTCTGTTAGAGCAACTAACAGGTCCTTTCTAGCCACCGTTGAGTTGTCAACATTTTGGCTTAGAGCACAACCATTGGGAAGGGAAGAGGAACAATTACCAACTAAAGATTGGTGAGCTTGTCTGTCAAAACCCTTTGCTAAATGAGCGCGGGGACGAGGAGACTGGAAAACAGTCTTGCGGTAGGATTTACCAGGTGTGACTGGGGTTTTGGTTTGATGGTATTGGGGATTGGAGTAAATTGGAGGGAAAAACATTTCCTTTGCAATGTCTGCATAGGAACGTTGTACTGGAGGGAAACGAGAGGATGCTTCTTGATATGAAATGCACTCCTGAGACATAACAATTTTGATAGATTATTGTCTTGCAAACTCAGGACAGTCCTTTTCAAAATTTACTTCACACCTATCACTAGTGTGAAATTGTGCTCACCTGTAGCACCTGGGCTGTGATCTACACTGTGTTTTAATGTGACCAAAGCGACAATAGTTCAAGCATTGGATCGTGGGGAACTTGTAAGATTCTACCGGGAGAGAGGAATGTTAGGAAAAGACCCTATCAGGCAACTCCTGTCCACGGAAAGTGACTACAACTGACTGTGTCGGAACCCATGTAGTCACTCTCTCACTCACACTCTTTCTGTTCAATCGTCTTGCCTTAAGCACTTGTCCACATCCAGAGGGAAAAACCAATGAATCAACCAGTTCATCTAAAGAGATAGAGAAGTCAACTGGGACCTCTCTTATAATACCCATTCTAGTAATATTGAAGGTAGGTATAACTGCAACATACTTACAAAGACTTAGAAGTGGGTTTGATAAAAATAAATTCGCTGCAGTAGCAGTTGAAAATTCAACACTAATTTTGGTGCGTACAACATTTTTAATACCATCATTTGTGATATTAGTAATTTTATTTTTGTGTAAGAATTGGCCAAACTTGATAGCTCTGATGGAGGTACCAGCTGCGGGGTCAGGTAAGGGAAACCTTGACACATATACTATGAAAGGGCCTTTGTCGGAATCTAGGTAAGATTTTGGGGTCTCGGATAACGAAGGATGTACATACAGATTCTGTATTGACGGGGTAGCACTAGACGAATCAATTATAGTTTTTTTGGCTGATTCACTTACAGCCGGTGAGTTATCGCATTGTCTTTTCCTATTAGGAATCTGAACCTCAAGAATACCAGCCACAGGATCGGGAGGGTCAGGCGGAGGATCAGGACCCATGTTAACAAAAAATAACCTAACTTACCCTTAAAACAAACCTAACAAATACAACTAAACACCTTACTGATATGGAACTCTTAACAATTTTATGTTTGATTTTACTTCCACTTCATGAAATATCAAATATCACTTCAAAAGTAAAAAATTGTCACTAACACGTGTGTCAACCAAAACAAGCGTCAGCGAAAAAAATACACAAAATCTTACCAGTGCCAGCAAGCTGTCAAGTTTCAATGAATTGACGCTGTCACTCAACGAATTTTTAATTTTGATATACGGTTCCATTACTTTATTGCATATTAAGTGTTATTATATTTAGCATTTAATATTCACTTTATATGACTATTATTAATTAAAATTCAA
The DNA here is from genome assembly GCA_037178615.1 of Dione vanillae. NCBI lineage: Eukaryota > Metazoa > Arthropoda > Insecta > Lepidoptera > Nymphalidae > Dione > Dione vanillae. The sequence continues at coordinate 32,325 of JAZFAU010000286.1, read as the reverse complement.
TGGTCATTGTTTGGTTCGTGATAAGTATTATCATTAGTGTATTTCATATTATAATTAAATAATTGGTAATATTTTTATAATCGGATAAATATTACAGATTTCTTAACTCAATATATATAACATATACATATATGTTTTGTGTCTATATATAATATTATTATATTTCTGTATATTAATATATCTGGTAATAAAGAAGAATTTCTGGTGCATGGAAAAAATTCTCTAGTCTTAAAGAAATATTGAAGGGAACCATGCCTATGAATCTAAAGAAAAAAAAATAATGGACATTTGTCTGCTCCCCTCCATGACGTACGGGTGCCAAACGTGGAAATACACGCTACACGTGAGAAACAAGATCAAGTTTTGCCAACGAAGCATGGAGAGAAACATTGCAGGTGTGAGAAAAATTCAAAAAATTCCTCACAATATTATACGGAAAACCACGAAAGTTACAGATGCACTAAATTTCTCAGAAAAGTTGAAGCCACTTCAACTGGACTGGCCATGTAGCCAGGATGACCGACGATCGTTGGACCTCTAGATTGACGTTATGGCGGGGTCCTACAGGTATTAGAAAGAGAGGTAGACCGGCAACTCGTTGGGACAACGACATAATAAAAATAGCTGGTAAAAACTGGTACACAATTGCCAAAGATAAAAAGAAATGGAAAAGTCTGGAGGAGGCCTTCACCCTCAATTCAATGATAACTATGCTCAGTATTATTATTTATTCTTATTTTTTTTTATCTATTATTATTATTAAAATGTACAGCGTATTTTATTTAGAAGAATAAATAAAGAAAAACTAGATGTTATTTAAATTGTTATTTAAAGATTATTATATTATTTAAATAGTTATTTAAAGATAACTTAAAGCATTCTGTAATTCTACTTTTTAATATGCGAGAATTAAAACGCTTTTTATTTTATTTTATTATTCATTATATTAATATATCTAGTCGCATAACGATATACTATCATGGTTTGTACGATAAAACAAATTAAAATTCTCTCAACAATTCAGTCTTGTTTTAATCACACATCAGAAGTTTGTATGAACTTTTTCGCTTTGAGGTTTCCCGTGCAATAAAACAAAACGTTCCAGCTATACCTTTTGAGGCTTTTACGATTTTTTAATTACAGGTAACTTTTTGTTGTTTCTTTTGTTTTGAAAGAAAAATTCATTTTAAAATTTTCATACTGTAAAAATTGTTTCTTACTTCTTGTTATATCCTACCTGTTACCTTTGGATGTTGTGTGAGTTGTTTATTTTTGAATCGACAGATATGGAACAAAACGCGATTAGACCAGTAAGAGGATTTCTTTTAAAAGTATAAATATCGTAAAAATCAAAGATTTTATTATAAATTATTATAATGTTTACATCATTGCTTTCTATATATAATTGATCATAAATGAAAATAGTAAAATAATTAGTCTTCAAATGTAAATCCAGTGGTAATTCGTCGATATGAAATTTTCAAAAGTAATTAAATCTCACCATCACACGTCTCGTTAACAGGCAGTTAACCGGATATTACAGGAGCCAATTAAGCCCTCTGGGCCGGTTTGCACTTGTCTTAATAAAGCTTATATCGGTGGAACAAGCAGGCTGTATTTAGATATGAGCATATATCATTTATATATGTAATATAATAAATATGCTATAACATGTATCTACATAATTACATATTTTTAGAATATAAAACATTTTTAAATAAAGTTAAAATTATTTTTATGGCATAAATGAGTATTTAAAACTTGAACATAAATTAAGTACCATTTTTAGTTGTATTTCAATTCGAGTACTATTCTTGTTAAAGTAAAAACCTATGTACGATAAAAATGCAGTGGTTTGAAGAGCAGCTTAGAATGAAGTCGCAGTAATTAAGGCTCCTACTTTGTGTAGACGCATCCAGCACAATCATTTGCTTTTTATTTTTATTCAAGCTAAAAACGCTTATTAAAATTAAAAAATATCTTTACAGAAATAAAATATATATGTCATTGTAATAAAAGGCTAGTGGTTAGGTTAAATAAAACGCACTGTCTATCATTTTGTATAATTTTTAAAATATTTCAATCTTATTGTATAATATTATTTTTATTACTAAATTAAACTTAAGCAGAACATAGAAATAGCCTTCTACCTTATCATGAATGTAAATCATCGCAATAAAATAAAATATAAATATCATTAATTTCTCCGTTCTCAGAGGATCGTCGTGGCGCAGAGGCGCTACGTGTGCCTGTAACGCGACAGTTTTTGGTTTCGATCCCCAGTCGGAGAAGATGGATTTTTCTATTTTCATTTTCTTCGCTCTGGAAAACTAGGCAAAGCGCGGCGTTGAGTTGAAACACTCAACACGCAATGCCTCGAAAAAGGCGGAAAGCGGCGACGGAGAAAGCAGGGACTAAGCAACGGAGTGTCTTAACACTAGGTTCCCATGGTCCCTGCAGTTCCCTCTGACTACCCTGCAAGCTAAAAAAAATAATTTGTCAATTTTACTTTTTTCTTTAAGCATTTTTATATGTCAGCTTCCTTTTATTTATGGTTTATATAGTAAAGAAAATTGTGCTAAAGAAAGAAAGTTAAGGGAAAATGATAGTGAACCACTTAAGTATTTACAAAAAACAGAGATGAAACTCGTACTTTTAAAGTCCAAAAATAAAACTTATGCTGATATTTGGAATACGCCCAAGCTTATTTAATCTATCTTTCTTAAATATCTCTAACTGTACTTTAATTTGCGATTTCCAATGTAGATGTTGGTCTAATATAGGTACATTCATTTTTTTTAGCTTCACGCTTTATCTCGCAAATACGTTTTAATATGTACTGAATATATGGATTTTATGTTAAAATCAACCTATCACCACTATATGACATTTCTTTTAACAAAGACATTGATATAATTATAAGAAAGAAATAATTTAGAAAAATCCCAAATCAATAATTTAGCATCTGTTAGAAACTACCTAGTGTTAATGTAAGTGAATAAAAAAGAAAAACTTAACACAAAAACAATATTACTAGAAAGTCCTAGAGTACGGTACAATGAAATGACATGTAGTACTTGTGGTAACACCATAATAACGATAAGGATATGGCTTATTTTAAATAGCACCCAGATGTATGCTTGTATTGAGTATGTAAATGTTTATGTATTTTTATTATAATGTGCATTTGGTGTTTCTATGATACTTTAAGGGAACAATACAAGATATATTCAAAGTTTTACTGTCAATAATAAATAATTGGAAATTGTTAAGGATTGAATTTGGAAATAAAAGTTTTCTGAGGTAATGGTAATGTATTTGACGTTCAAAAACGTAGCTTATAACTTCTTATTATACAGTGAATGTTTCGAGTTTTGGTCGAAGTTGGAAAGTAGTTTCTGGCATTAGATAACACTTTTCATTAAAATGTGGACACAACATGGAAAAAGAATTAAAATTAATAATTTATTAAGATTTTATTACTAGGAAGGTAATCAGTTATAAAAAAAATATTATTTTACCTTCAATCTGTATTCTTGCAATAAAGTCACTATGTAGTTTGTAAGCATGATACCTTACGTTTTTACAAATAAATATATACACGGCCTAGTGCAGTAAGTGTTCATTAGATCGCTCAGTACAATTTAGTTATTCAAACAAAACCACCACTAAACAAACACCAATGTAGTAGACATTTTGATACCTTTTGACAATTTTTCTACAGAGGTCATGTTATAATAGCCTTCCTTGTGTACAGCCTGAGGCGATATTGGAACGAGTTAATATCATTATAGAACAGATGCCGGGTATTATCGATGTATAGGAGGAACAAAGGCAGGAATTTGCTTAGACGAGTTGATTAAATCACCTCACTTGAACTGACGTGAGAATCGATATGGGTGACCCTATACAGATGTTTTGGTAAGGATCGCTTGGTAAGTAGTTATACATTAATTAACTAAATTATATAGTAGAATTGGAAAACATTTTGTTAAGCTATTATTATTTATTACGCAGTTTAAGTAGATATTTGTTAATTTTTTTACAATCAGCTTTGATTTTACTGATAAATAGCTGGAAAAAGCAAATTGTTAGGTACTTTAAGTTCTGAAGATGGAGAATCAACCGATGCCTCATTAAAGGAGGTATTTTTTTCACATGAATATAGAAAAATAAATAAAAGATACTATGTATAAATGAAATTTTAATGTAAAATATTATAAAAAATGTGGAAAAATAACGAAACCATTATAAAAAGCTTAACGGAGTAGAGGCGAGTAAAACAGAATGCTATTTAGACGTAATGGTACACGCGCCGTATATTTTTAGATTGCAACTAAAAGTGATATTGTGTGTAAATTTGGTCCTTTGAAGTTTAGCTTTTATAAAGTAAAATAAATTTTTACTATATCAAGAGAGATACTTTTGGAATAAGCTTCTATGTGATTATTTATAGCTTAATACGTTTATATTGGATTGATAACTATCAATGGGAACTGCAGGAACTATAGGAACCTAGTGTTAACACACTCCATTGCTTAGTCCTTGCTTTCTCTGTCCCCGATTTCCGCCGTTTTCGAAGTAAAGGAAAACAGAAAAATCCATCTTCCCCTGGGAATCGAACCCAGAAACCGTCGCGTTACAGGCAGACGTTGCGCCTCTGCGCCACGACGGTCCTCCGGTTTTATAGTTTTTGAAATCTTAATTACTTCATTTTGAAAATCTCACTGGTTAACATTTAAAATGGTTAAAAAATAAAATGGGATAAAATAAAACGTAGTCGTAAGTAAAATAGTCTGTACGTATCAACTAATATGTCTAATATATTTCTTCATCAAATTTCCATATAAGTTATAGGTAATAAGTTCACTAGACTACTTTAGAATTTAAAATTCTTACATAATAATAAATATACGCATTATATACCTCCTTTATAAGTATTTTTCTTCGTAAAAATAATATTCAAATAACCACAATTTCCGTGTAAAGACTTTAAGAAGATTATGATTTCTTTTATGGAATGTTGTCATAACTACCCTATATGTAGATATAAAAATACTTGAAAGTAAACGTTATATCAAAAAAAGCTTAAGCTTAGTGCAAATAAAGTCACCTTATGAAGGCAATTCCTTTTCCTGTAAATTTTATAACTTTTGCATTCAACGTCTAACCTCTTAGTCTTATTCCTTTGTCATATGAGATGTAATCTATGCAAAATAGCTTATGGTATACATTATTTGTATTACCATCTTAAAGGCCGGCAACGCTCTTGTAACACCTCTGCTGTTACACAGGGCCGGGGGCGTCGATGATCACTTACCATCAGATGAACCGACCGCTCGTTTGCCTTGTCCTTCCCATAAAAAAAAGAAAAAAAACCTTTTATTTAAGATATATTAAATTACTTTATAGTCTTCAAAATCAATTACACCATACAGCTCATTCATCTCAGCCAGCTTTAAAATAAAAACAATATTTTTAATTAAGCTCGTCCGTGAGAAAATATCCGAGCGCACATATTCAGCTTTTATTGATTTATTGATTTTAATTTTGATATGTAACTTGAAATTATTTCTGTTTGTTTTGTATCATTCTTATAAAATAATATCATTTGCCTTTCTACTCTACGTTGTGGCTGAAATATAAAACAACAGGTGTTGAAAACCTTGTTTCAATTAAAAATATCGGTCAATATACGAGTGGTACCAAGGTATCAAGTATCAAGGATTTCGTACAAATTTTTTGAGTACATGGTATAAATACAAAAGAGCTTATAATGTTTTTTTTTTTATGATAACCCACCATTTTTCAATTTTTCTTGTCCGTACGAATCGTTCTAACTTATTGACCAAATATATAATTTTGACCTACAACAAGAATTATTCCATATATTTTAATTTTATATTAATTCGAAAAAAAAAATAGCATAAACACTATGAACGTTTATACATTCCTTTGATTACATTTACTCTTAGTAAACGTAATTATTAAGTATTTGTGTTACTAAGAAGCTTACATTTTCTGTGCTCCAAGGAGTCGTAGATCTCGATATTTGACATTAATTTCTCTTGAAAATTCCACGAGATTTAAAGAACCTTGTCTCCAAGTTCTTTATATGCTTTTAAAGTCTCGTGGAAATTTCAAGTCACTCATTTTTTCTTTCATCGTGCGAAACTCCAAAAATGTAATAAATACCAGAGCTTTGAGATTTTGTGCCTTTAATTGAAGTATTTAAACATTTAGAATTCTAGTGTCATCACAAGTGTTGATAAAAGCTTACACTCAACAAAGCTTATTAAGTTTCTCAAATGATGACACATACACTTTTGTACGGATGCGATTTTATGTTGCAGTATTATGTAGTTTGACGCGTTTAAAAGAATTTTGGTAGATTTTAAAATAATAAAACAGACTTTACGTAATATAAAATGAAGAATTGTTTATTTTCACGTATATTACTATTTTGGTATATATTTTAAAAATACTTTTTCAAAAAAAAAAAAAAAAACAAAAATGATGTCCATAAATCCAAATGTGATAGTTAAAAAAAGTCAAAGGAATTACCTCTTGTACTGATTCTTCTGTGATCTGAATATGCCTGAGTCTTTATTTACCACATTTTTACTTCTGAGTTTAATGAAAGTGTAGTAAATTAAGCTATAATACTTTAAACAAATGAACCATATAAAGATATTTTATTATTTAAATTTAATAAAATTATTTAAATTTTATAATACAGTCGCAATAATCGGAGTGACATTTTTAGAGAGTTATTATAACGCATAATAAAAAAAATGTTATAATAAATTTTCTACTGTGAAAAAGTAGATATATTAGATTTATATATTGTCAAATCACTCTCCCATATCACGGACATGCCGAAAAACATAACGCACCTAGGACTCTTAAACTCGAAACGAAGGTGATGTCCATAAATTCAAATATGATAGTTAAAAAACGAAAAAGGAAATTTTATCAACCTCTTACACCGATTCTTCTGCGGTCTAAATATGCTTCAGACTTTATTTACCAAATGTTGACTTCTGAATTTAATGATGTGGGTAGGTTGAAATATCAACAACAAAAATTTTTGCTCTTAAGTTTTTATTTAATTAAAACTTCATTTTTCTGCAAATAACAATATATGAAGTGTTAAAGTTCTCACAAATTCCCACATTACCTGGTTCACAATCAATTCTCAACTTTAATACAAGTACAATGGATTTACATAACCAGCTTAGCAAGAACATGGATGACATTGTAAAAATGTTCGAGTCCCGCATGAATCAATTTGACAAAATGCTCTCACTGTCAACACAAGCACAAGGAAGCACCAAACCACCGACCACTACCTTTGGAGACTTCAGTTCTCTTGCCTCGGACTATGCCACTTTCAAAGATGTAATCTGGAAGACGCTTAGTATGCTTCGTCAACAATTACAGCTGCTCTCGGTGGGTTTTGATATGCAAGAAGCTCGTTCCCGTAGCAGAGTGCTACTTTTTCACGGTCTGCCGGAGAGTACTGACGAGCAAGTGGAGAGCAAGATTCAATCCGTGTTGCACAATCAATTACAGCTGACTAGTATTGATTCTTCACAGCTGGATATCTGCCATCGTCTTGGCACAAAGAACGAAAAACCAAGACCAATACTGGTTCGTTTTATGGCCACAAAGCACAGAAATCTTGTTTGGAACTCTAAAACATCTCTAAAAGGGTCTGGGGTTACTATATCGGATTTTTTTATAGATTTTTTTTTCTGCTTTGTTTCTCTTTTTGTTATATGTTTATCAAGCCAGGGACAAATAATGTGGGAGATTATTTGTATCGCTTGTGATTATAGTATTTTTATTTCGTTTAATTGTTTTTGTTATTTCTTTTATTTAGATTGAGGTATATATATTTATATATTAATATTTATTTTATATCTATATGTCTGACTTAAGTGATGCTTGTATAAATGATGATTTCTTTTCATGCTCCTCTGATGATTTCTGTAGTGTTTCTAGCCATAATCAATCTTTTGATAGTGAAGGCTTGACCGTTGATTCACAATTAAATTCTATTTTTTCCTACAATTCTAATTGTCCTAATTTTGTACATATAAATGCGCAAAGCATTCCGGCACATTACTCTGATTTTCTCGCATCATTTAGCAACGTGCAGGTCGACGGTATCCTTGTTTCTGAGTCTTGGTTAAAACCTTCTCTTCCTTCGACTCTTTACACTTTACCGGATTTCACTTTAATTCGTAATGACAGAGTTTCTCATAGAGGGGGAGGTGTTTGCATTTTCTTACGAAATAATATACCCTTTGGGTTAATAAAACAATCCTCAAATCTTTCCCCTAACATCCCTGAATACCTCTTCATAGAAATTTCTTCCCATCACACTAAACTTCTTTTAGGGGTCCTCTATTGTCCTTCCTTAAATATTAATTATTTTAACACCTTTGAAGACCTTCTTGAGAAACTATCACCTTCTTATGAACATGTGATCATAATGGGTGATCTTAACACATGTCTCGTGAAAAATGATCACAGAGCGATGAATCTAAAATCTATCGTGTCTTCTTTTAATTTTACTATTCTTCCTCTCTCAGAAACTCATTTTTCACCTAATTGTACTCCATCTCTTCTTGATGTCATTATTGTCTCCAACCCTCACAGTGTGTCAGCTCATGGTCAGCTGACAGCTCCTTTCTCCTTCCATGATTTACTCTTCGTTAGCTATAAACTCTCCTTCTCAAAGCGCAAGACTAAAATAATTTTAAGACGCAATATGAAAAATATAAATATGGCCAATTTATGTTATGACGCCAATGGCATTGACTGGAGTAATTTTTATGCGTTTACCAATGTTGACGATAAGGTGGCCTTTTTTAATGAATCTTTAACAAAGTTGTATGACAAGCATGCTCCAATTAGGAAAATTAAGGTAAAACATCTACCTGCACCTTGGCTTACCCAAACTATTAAAAATGTTATGGCAAAACGCGACAAAGCGAAGAGAGTCTCTAAAAGGAATCCTACTGACCTTAATATTGCGACGTACAAAAAACTGCGAAATCTCTGCAATAGGATGTGTAGAGATGCTAAACGCCGTTTCATCCACTCCTCCATCGATAAACTGACTAGTTCACAGATGTGGAGATTTTTATTATCTTTAGGCGTGGGTAATCCCTCAAAATCTTCTCAACATTCATTTGATCTGAATTCTCTAAATAAACATTTTTCTACTCCCCCTTTAACAATCTCAGCCTCTACGAAGGCTGATACATTGTTAAAGATGGCGAACGCCATCACGCCTGATTGTATTCCTTTTAATTTTCATACAGTCACAGAGAGCGAAGTCAAGAGAAGCATCCTGTCTATCACTTCCAAGGCGGTTGGTATTGACAACATTAGTCGGGATATGTTAATACCTGTCCTTGACTCTTTAAACCCTGTTATTACCCACATTATAAACTTTTTCTTTGAATCCAATACCTTTCCAACAGTCTGGAAGCTAGCACATGTGATTCCTATTCCCAAAATATCAAATCCCTCTTCTTTTTCACAATTTCGTCCCATCTCTATTTTGCCTATCCTATCAAAAATCCTTGAAGACGTTGTGCATAAGCAACTGTCAGAATTCCTAACACATAATCATCTCCTTAGTCCTTTTCAATCCGGTTTCCGTTCCGGTCACAGCACTTCCACCGCACTGCTTAAAGTCACTGAAGACATTCGCTTTGCTATGGACAAAAGAGAGTTGACTATTCTCATTTTGCTCGATTTTAGCAACGCCTTTAATTCAGTCGACTTTGATGTATTGCTTGGTATCCTTCGCTCACTTAACTTTGCTCAGCCTGTGATTGATTGGTTCCAATCTTATCTTCGTGGTCGTCGGCAGATGGTAAAGTCTGCTGAGGCTTCCTCAGACTGGGCTGATCTTTCTGCTGGCGTTCCGCAAGGCGGCGTACTTTCCCCTCTTCTGTTTTCAATCTTCATTAATGAAATTACCAAAGTTATTTCTTCTCACTACCATCTCTATGCAGACGATTTACAGCTTTATAGACACGCCACCTTATCGGATCTGTGTACGACCGTACATGATATCAATTATGATCTTTTAAAAATTAAGAACTGGACTGCATCTTTTGGGCTTCTTGTTAATCCCTCGAAGTCGAAGGCAATGATAATAGGTACCAGACAGTTACGTAGCAAAATTAACTGGGACATTGTACCATCAATTGTCTATGATGGAACTCAAATTGCATATAGTGACCAAGCTACTAATTTGGGGTTAGTCATAGATTGCAATTTATCATGGAGAGCTCAGATTAACGAAGTCAGTAAACGTGTCCATTTCTCTCTGCATTCTCTTAAACGTTTGCAGAATTTCCTTCCTTTCAAAACAAAAATTTTACTTGCACAATCCCTTCTTCTTCCTATCCTGGACTACGCTGATGTTTGCTATCTTGATGCGAATGAAGAGCTACTTGACAAACTAGATAGACTTCAAAATTTGTGCATTTGTTTCATTTACGGTCTGCGCAAATTTGATCACATTTCTCAATATCGACGTCAGTTAAAGTGGCTTCCTATCCGACTTCGCCGGAGCTTGCACATATTATCGCGTCTTTTTAATATATTAAACCATGGTAGCCCTGGTTACCTACATGAGCGTTTTCTATTTTGTCCTGCTCGTGAAAGACCAGTGCGCGCATGTGTGGCGTCGAAAACTCTTGAGGTACCATTTTTTAATACTACTTCTTATGGTAATTCGTTTTCCGTTGTTGCCGCTCGCCTATGGAACTCTCTTCCAGATAATATTTTCCATAATATCAGAGTTAAGCAACACTTTCTTTCCACTTAAGTTTATTTTATTTTATATGTATGTATATGTATGTGTGTATGTATATATATGTGTGTATGTATATATATGTGTGTATATGTGTATATATATATATGTATTGGATAATGGTATATTTATTTATATTTAGTGTGTAACATATTCATTTATCGTCAAGTCTACTTGAATTTTATAATATAAAACTAATTGATATTGTACCTACACCAAAAATATTTATTACAAATAATCTCCACTAGATCCAGGGGTTCTGGAAGAGATCTCTTGTTAGAGATAAGTTATCCCTTTGTACACATTTTTCATTTTTATAATTTTCTGTAATTTTCTGTGGTACATAAATAAATAAAAAAAAAAAAATATGGTAAAATAAGACTTTAAGCAAATGAACCATATAAAAATATTTTGAATAAAATTATTTAAATTTTATGATACAGTCGCAATAATATCTAGAAGCTAGTGCCAAATATAACTGGAGAATCATTCTCAAAGAATTATTATAACGCATGATAAAAGAAACGTTATAATAAATTTTCTACTGTGAAAAAGTAGGTATATTAGATTCACATATTGTCAAATCACTCTCCCATATCACGGACATGCCGAAAGTTTATCATGCGTGATGTAGCATTAAAGTTTACGAGACGATATTTTTTACTTTAATACAAATTGAGGTTGTGGAAAAGTTTTCAAGTTTCATATATCCTTTTTTGCCTTTTCTGCAATTTTCGGGAGTTCAATGTTCATTATAGTCATACATATTTAGGGTAGTGTGTTATTATATTCAATTTCAATTAAATTTGTATTAAGTTTAATTGAAATTAAATATGATAACTAATTGTATTTGAGAAGCGGAGTTTTCAATTTTCAAGTGTCATGGTGAAATAAATACAACTTTCTAAAGTATTCGGGTGCCATTTTAGATTATATCATCTTTAGATAACAGAAATCTCGAATTTTAGAAAGTCGAAGATATAGGAACGGTCCTCAACTTAGATTAATACTAAATAGTTTTTTGATACTCTAAAATGTAAATCTAATAGCTTTCAGATTCAAGTATTCATAAATATAAAGTACACATTGTATTGGCCTGCTGATCATTTATTTTATTACAACATTGAAATAAATTAACCATTTATAACGTTGATTTAATATATCAAAATACATGATGTGTCTTCATATTTGTTATGAAAACCTCATAGAATGGTTCTACTACTAGATAGAACTATTCTTTATATGTAAAATATGGAAATACCGTATTATATTACAAGGAGTACATTTTATTTCGTATGCACTTAAAATAATATATAAAATTATAAATATAAATTACCAACAACATAGTCTAATATTACATTGGCCATTGAAGACCTTTAACCTGATCTTTCATGAATGGGATCTAAAATTTTCACTTCAATAGTCCACTACACAATAAGTTGTCCATGTAATATGGTGTATTGAAATTTTTACAAAAGTTAGAAATTTAACAAGGTTTAGTAATCATCACTTAATTCTTAAATTTGTATCAAAATTTCTTGTGGTCGTAATGTAATAAAATTTACTTATTTAATACAATATAACCTTCTTTAAATCATGAACAATCAGCACAAGGTATATTAAAGAAAATGTAAATCTCACTTCTTTTGTGCCTGAAAAATTATAACTACTAAATATAGCTCAGTACTCAACATTTTAAATATGGAAGTAGGCAAAAAACTTTCTAAAAAGCAATTTACTCTTTGTTTTAAAGTTAAGAAAAATCCAGTAAGAACTTACAAAGGAATAATGGGGCATGTGCTCATTATAGTGTTTATAACTTCCACGGTTTGATGTTACTTGTCGTGTTTCGTAGGGAATAGTTATAATGATAATAAAAGCCCTTTATTCAGAACTGCTTAAAAACTAATACAGTGATAAGTTAGACTACAGTTGTACTAAATATTTTTTTTTTTTTTTTTTTTTACTAAATTAAATTAGTTTAAAAATAAAACTTAATGTTTATCATCTACTTCTAGCCTATTATTTGTTTCTTATTTATTTTCTGCAGATCCGTTTGCCAGTCGGCAAAGGCCTCCTCCAACCTCTTCCATTCTTGTCTCTCTTGGGCCACTCTGTTCCATGTTGCTCCAGCAACTAACCTTATGTCATCGTCCCATCTCTTCTGTGGCCTGCTCTTCTTTCTTTTTCCCTCTCTCGGATACCATCTTGTGACTATTTTGCTCCATTTATCGTCTCCTCTTATCATGTGTCCTGCCCATCTCCATTTGAGTCTTCTGATTTTGTGTATAATATCTATTACTTTTGTTTTACTTCTTATCTTATAATGTTTAATTCTATTTGTTTTCTTAATATTTAACATACTCCTCTCCATTGCATGTTGGCATATTCTTAGTTTGTTTATTGTGTTTTGCGTTAATATCCATGTTTGGCTGCCATACATGAGAACTGGTAAAATGCTAGAATTAAGGGAATAGTTACTGCGCCTAAATTTTTTTGTTCCTGCCATTCGTATAATTGCTATAACTTTAATAATATTATTGCCCAATGAACTATTTTGTAGTATGAATGTCAAAAGCTTAAATAACAAAAAAAAAAACCAATAACAATTTAAGCTTTATATTAAATAAAATAGATTTTGTTTAAGACTTAGCAATGAATTCAAGCCTATCAGTAGGTAGTCAATTTTTAGAACTGGCAACTTAAAAGCATTATATTAAAAAAAAAGTTTAAATTTTGAAAATAAAACTCTTTACCAATAATATTGAGTATACATTTCATTCATTTGTCATTTGTTTTACGAATTGGCGACACATTTAAATTTGTCTGTGCAAGTCAGAATGAATTTAAGCCGAGAAAATTTTCGTGCAATGATTTTTTATGACTTTCGACGTCATATAAGTCAACAAGAAAGTTATGATAGACTTCGATTGACTTTTCACGATGAAGCCCCATCTCGTGCCACAGTTTGCAACTGGTTTAATGAATTCAAACGTGGCCGAACTAATCTCACCGATGATTTGCGTGAGGGACGGCCTTCTACAGCGACGACTGAAGATAATATCAGTGTTGTGCGGCGTAAGATAGAGACTGACAAAAGAGTGACCTATCAGCAGATTCGGACAAGTCTAGGCATAGCTATGAGTCAAGTGCACAAAATCCTCCATGTACATTTAGCGGTCAGGAAGCTTTGTGCCCGCTGGATACCGCATAATTTGACCGAGGCTCAAAACCTCCGCCGTGTTGATAGGTGCCGAGAAATGATCCAAAAATTTAACGGAGGTGACTCAAATGCTGTGTTCGACATACTAACGGGTGACGAAAGCTGGATGTACTGTTATGATCCGGAAACCGAAAGACAGTCTGCTCAGTGGGTGTTTTCTTCCTAAAAGTTGCCAACTAAAGTGAAGAGAGGTCGAAGTGTTGAAAAAAAAATGGTGGCCTCGTTCTTCGGAAAGGCAGGTCATTACGCGACAGTTGTCTTAGAGGATCAGAAAACGGTTAATGCAGAGTGGTACACTAACAACTGTTTGCCACTTGTCTAGGAAAAAGTTCGAGAGAAACGACCTCACAGCAGGATCCTCCTTCATCACGACAATGCCTCGTCGCACACCGCCAGGCAAACGATCGACTATTTGGCGATCTTAGACGTGGAATTACTGGGTCACCCGCCGTATAGCCCCGACCTCGCACCCTGCGATTTTTATTTATTCCCGAAAATAAAAGAAAAACTTCGAGGAAAACATTTTATAGACGCCGAAGAAGTGCAAAGCAAAGCAGTGGCTGCGTTTCAAAACGCCGTTGAAGAGACCCCTAAGGCCGAGTGGGCAAGGTGCTTTTCTCAATGGTTCCATCGAATGCAGCGATGTATTGATGAAAATTTACGCTATTTGGAAAAGTTATAATAAAACTAATAACTTGCTAGAATGCTTTTTATATATATATATATATATATATATATATATATATATATATATATATATATATATATATATATATATATATATATATATATATATATATATATATATATATATATATATATATATATATATATATATATATATATATATATATATATATATATATATATATATATATATATATATATATATATATATATATATATATATATATATATATATATATATATATATATATATATATATATATATATATATATATATATATATATATATATTATATATATATATATATATATATATATATATACATATATATATATACATAGGCAAGTTAAATTTGTTTAAGAAATATTTAAATGTTTTGCATTTGAATTATTGATGTAGATTTTTTAATTTTTTTTTTAACATTTTATATGTAAATATATTTTTATTGTAAACATATTTTTTACACTTGCAAATCTAGTAATATTTTTACACTAATAATGACTAGTTTTACATGGTTTTGTGGTGGTAAGTGATTGTCGGTTTTTCCTCTCTCTTCCTGCTATGTTCCATGTTTCCTGCAAAGTGCAGCGTTGACTTCTGTCACTTAAGAGGCATTGACTCTGATTTAAACAAGAAAAAAATAAGTGGAATTCTTAATTATTTATTAAATATAATTATTTGAAGCACTTCTAGTATTTACTATTCGTATAAAAATATTGAACTAAATGTTTTGACGTTATCGAAATGCAACGAGGCACGTTTCATTGGCGTTTAGCTTTTAATTAGTAAGGATAGATTAAAATAACCCGTTCTTGACAATATCTATTCATAACGAAATACTTATTTCGTTTTGAGTTCGGTGCGTAATTAATCTTGTATTTAATTAAATATAATTGTAACTACTTAAATGAAAAAGAATTATTAATTTAAGAAAAGAATGTTATAATTTCCTTCAATCTTAAATAAAGTATAGTGTAAAAGGATTACACATTATTTGAGAAATAATAAAACATTATAGGCTTATACAAATGTAAAATGGTTGTTCAAAACTTCAAAATAAAAATGTAAGTCAAAATTTGCAATCATTTGAAAAAAAAAAACGCGGCAAAACGTAGCATAGCTCGTATCTTTTAGATTACCATAAAATAGAAGCTTAATTTGTTAAGTGTTACATCTTTTTTTTTTTTTTTTTTATATAATATAGGTGGCAAACGAGCTGACAGATCACCTGATGGTAAGTGAATACTGCCGCCCATGGACATTTGCAACACCAGAGGAGCTACAAAATGCGTTATACATCTTAGCTTGATATCTACGCAATATTATATATCTTAGCTTGATATCTACGCAATCTTGCGAAAATTATCTTGATAAACTGAAATACAACTGACAAGTGGATAACAAAGTGGATAACTGATGGTGTACATAACCTTAAAAATAGTAATTTTCTAAAAAATATATATTAAGTAGTAAACATAGAGCGTAAGTAAGAGCGTTTGTTACTATTTACACGGGAATGTAAATTTCCCAACACTGTAACAGACACTATTGTGCACATTCCTAAGATTCTCTATTGCACGTAAAGTGTCACACAAAGCAATTGCCACCTCAACCTTAATCCTGCAGACGCTAGCTACACCTAGACGAGATTAATATACACTGACTACGGACAACCGCTGCGGTGAAGCTACGCCTGGCCTAATAGATTCTATACGAACTATTCAATGTGTTTCAGAATATCTTTAAGATAAACTAAGATAAGAGGTAATATAACATATATAAACATTTTTTCACGTATATTTTGTATTTAAATTAATTATCAGAGTGAAAGAACGAGAGCTAGCAATAAACCATTTCATTATACGTTAAATTTATATAGAATTAATTAACATACTTAGAAATATATCGTAACGAAAATGTCAAGCACCACTTTTACTGAGCAATCAATGGATTTCCTTCTTTTCAGGACATGTTGAGTACTGAAACTTTTCTGGTTGACATAGTACAGTCAGCGTCTTAAAAATAGTTACACTCAGAGTATTCAAATATATAGACGCAACCAAAAAGTCAATAATATCGGTACATTCAAGTCGCTCAAAAAGATAGGGACGTTTAAAACGTCATATAGATTGTTACATTCAAAGCGCCATAAATATGGTGACACTCATTCTGTTATTTGGTATCTAATTATATTCAAATAGCATTATTTTCAAATTCAAAACGTTTACATGTCATTCTACTATCTATCAAAGATAGTAATTATTTTGTCAGTTGTATTAAAGTCATGGACCGTCGTGGCGCACAGGCGTAGCGTCTGCCTGTAAACGTGACGGTTTGTGGGTTCGATTCCCGCTCGGGGAAGATGGATATTTTTTTTCCATTTTCTTCGCCCTGGAAATTAGGCAAAGCGCGGCGTTGAGTTCCACCACTCAACTCGCAATACCAAACTCAAATAAAATAATAGCTATTCATGCTCAAATATATACTATTCTCGGCGGTAATCACAAAATAACAATTCTAGAATTATCATAATTCTTTGCGTAAATAGCAATGTCTATTTTATATTTTTATATTATAGCTTTCTAATCAGTCTAAGGTTAGTTCTGTGTATGTGCGATTATTGTTTTTAATACGCTTTTATTAGTTTCACTTGTAACTGAGTAACTCTCCTTGGACTGAGAAACCGTGGTTTATATAAGTTGTCAGTATTCTTAATTATCGTATGTGTCTCGTTAGCCGTGCGGTCTGTAGTGCAGCTTGTAGCAAATTTTTGATGACTTTACACGCGGGTTCGAATCCCGTCCTTACCAGTGAAAATGTTGTTTTTTAGTCTATGTTTATTTTTTTAATTTATTTTGTAATATATAATTTTTTTTATTTCATTTTTACTTTTTAACCAGTAAAAAATTAAATTTTTTATTAAATAAAAAAGAAATGAAATAATAATTTCCTATTGAGTTGGTCATTTCTTTTTCCTTACCCTTCATACTCAATCTCTATAAATATGCATAATATAGTTTTAGTTGCTTAATATACGAAAAATGTGGCACAAGGCGCCCACCCTTTTCTTCACAATAATATTAGTATTTTTCGATCATTACTGTCTTTTACTTGTTTTAAGAATTATAATTTACTTTTTAGTTTAATATACTTCAAAAAGCGTATTTTTTAGTTTTTTCAAACTATATTTATTAAAAAGCTATTTATCTGTTGGCGAAGGCCTCCTATCATTTCCATTACTTTCTGTCTTTAGCTCCTCTATGCCACATTCTTTCTGCCACCGGAGCTATGTCGTCATGCCAACGTCTAGCTAGTCTGGCTCTCCCCTTCTTTGGCCTTCTCTTGCGTACCATTGAGTTACTATTTAACTCCATTTTTACTTTTTTATACCTCTTGCTGAGTGACCTGCCCATCATCATTTCAGTCTTTTAGTCTGTTGTACTATTTTTTGAACTTTTGTTCTATACCTTGTGGACGCACCGGCGACGGTTTTCCACGGCTTTTTGACATTTAGCAAGTTTGTGTTGATATGCGTTACACACCATGTTTTACTATCATTTCTAAGAACTGAAAAAATGCATGTGTTAAATAGTTTGGCGATCAGCTGTTTTAGATACTACTGTACTCTTCTGTTTGGTTGTTTCCCACAAAAACTGAATGTTTTTCTCCATTCTTCATGGATTTTGTTGTTCATGGTTAAATTTCAGGTCAAGTTTTTCGTTTTCGATTACAAGATCTTTTAGCATTGTATCGATTTCTTCTGATGTTCTTGCAGATAGGACAATGTCATCTGTGCATCGAAGGTGTGACAATTTACATACATCAATGTTTATTCCCTCGTTTTCTTACTTTATTTTTCCAAATATAAATTCTAACACTGCTAAAAAACTTCAAGGACAGAGGATTCTCAGTTTTACATCTTTTTTATGGGGAATTGTTCACCTTTCTTCTCTAATTGGATACTTGCAAAGTTGAATTTGTATGGTCATGTAGTGTATCCCATATTTTCTCATGGACCAAAGAGATTTTATAATATTAAAAAAAAACTTAATTTAATATGATGTTTTAATTGCCCCCTTTTACTTCTACGATTTGTGAATTAGGGCATCGCATTAAGTATCGTAAATGACAATGCACAAATTTTACGAAACAAAAGACAAATCTATGACGACATGCTGAAAATGAAAAGGATATCAGTAGTTTCTATCCTTTTCATTTTATATATAAAATGTTTTAATATTAATTGCCATGACAAATTATATTTTAAATGCCAAGCAATAAAGTTTATTTTTCTAGTGTGTTCCATATTTTGAATACTTACAATGCTTAGATACCGATGACGGGATGAGTGTCACTATATTTATGGCGCTTTAAATGTAACGATCTATATGAAATTTTAAATGTACCGATATTATTGACTTTTTGGTTGCGTCTATATATTTGAATACTCTGAGTGTACCTATTTTTTTGACGCTGACTGTACCACAATCGTAACGTTTACAGTCAGACGCTGGGCTACGACGGCCTACGAAAATAAATTATTTTCCTATAGTAATATTTTTATTAGAATCGCTAGTAGTATCGACGTTTATCGGATAGTAAAATAAATATACTATCATAATTTGTTAAGTGTAAGGTGTTTTCTTTCGTTGTCACGCGTCTCTCTATGAATATTACGTACAGAGATACGATAGTAACAAATTATTGGAACGTGCCGGAACTTAATGGTGAATTTTTACTAAACAGATTGAAAAAATATAATATTTCAACTTGAAGAAATTGTGACATTTTTAATTTTAAGCTATCGCTTCTATGTACAGTAGAAATGGTGTACATACCAACTTTATAGGGACCTTTGTTTAATATATGTGATTTATTTATTCATGATGAAAAGCTGCTCAGCGTTGTTTAATATGTAATAAAATAGAAATTGTCAGAAGTTGTATGTGATATATGATACGTTTTCATTGCTCGAGATACCTTAGTTTTCAAATTAATATTAATGGTTTCTGAGATTTACTCGTTCGTGTAACAAATTTTTCTACTGAATAAGTTTTATTAATTCAACTCATATATTTGAATAAGTCATATCACTCATAAGTCTTAGTGAGAAAACCATACTAACCGATTCAATATTTTCAGTGCATTCAGTTGCTTGTAATTAAAAGTATTTACTTTATTAATCAAAACATAAGAGTACCTTGCGATTTTCAAAATAGCTTTAGCTTGGATTATCACATTGTGCGTTGCATTATTTAATCTGAGTGAAAATCGGGCACATAATTATTTAGAATGAGATGCCTCCTTTTACAACATTTTCATAAATAGGTTGTTTCCTGTTCCGACGATATTTCCTGTAAAGCAATTAATGAGCCTAAAATTTGACAGGCCTTAAAAGCTCGTCGAGTCCACAAAAGATACTGTGTTATAGATATATTCTTATTCTGTGCTATAGATATATTCACTTCTTTATTAATGTAGAATCCATATTTAATACTATTTAAAATGAAATTGTAGGTCATATTCTGCTATTCTACATTTAGAAGAATATGTTTAAAATAGACGTGACCTCTTTACCCACGTTTACGTTTTAAGATCAAGATACTATTTTAATCTCAGAAAAGTCAGAATGTTCTGATGTACCTTTTGTCTTAGGATTTCTTCTAACTAGAAATTTATTTTTTGTTAGTACCATTACAAATAATATGACTTTACTGATTTTGTAATTGAAATTAAGAAAAATTATTGATACTATTATGTGCTAAAATGCATGTACCTTGCATATTGGAAAAATTGGTTATAGGTGTTATTACGTCATCTAAGATGTCATATCCCAGGATACAATAGTCAGTTAAAAATTTCGCTACATATATATTAAAATCCATCCTGTTACAGCGGAATGTCTCTTTAAAATATTATAAAAGAGGAATTCTTTAAACTAAAGCTCAAGGCATATTTGTAGTTTTTTATACGTTTCACCCTTTATTTTGCCTAAAGGTGGTGCACCTGAGGTCCCTCTGCGTAGCTTGCTTTATGGACGTACTTGTACGATATTCCGCCCAAATTTCGGACACTGTACACAAAATTGTGGGGCCCAAAGTCGTCACCAATGTAGCAATGGATATTGGCTTCTAGTAAATTTTAAAAATTGAGTAAAATTTTATCAAAATTGAATTGATAAATATTTAAAACAATATAAATAAGTAAATCAAGTGAAAGCTTTTCATATAAAATAATAGCAATTACCTTTGTCGTATTTTGGTCAAACCAATATTAAGTTATATTTTATTCACATCCACATCCAAGTTTAATTTCGATATGATTGTTTATTTATTTATTTATTATTGAGTTAAAACGTTATATTTTTCGTCAGTAAAATTGTTATAAGAGTTTTTAAATATTTATATGTACACTAAATTAGTATAGTTGGGTAAAATCTAATTATTTGGGCAGCGTGGATTTCATTTCTATTGGAGGAATAGAATAAAATTAAGTTATACAAAATCTCCAATTTATCATAGATATGAGACAAAGGCATTGAGGAGTTGCTCTTGATTTTAACATGTACTAAATATATCTTTTGCAAATTATCTAATAATTAGAATTTGCAATGCAATTTTCATCTTTATACATATGTCCATTGCACGAAATTATTTTTTTTCGTGCCTATCTTTTTTTTTCTTCTTTATGTTAGCTTTTCCGTTACTGCTGCTGGTGCTTAATCCAAATAAGTATACTTATTAAAGCAGAATCTATAATTTAATCAGCCTGTACGATTCCCTGGCGGGCTGTAATGGGGCCAAAAAGTGGTCATTCTGTGAGCAGTACAAAGAGGTTTTACACGGTATACCGTCTAAGGAGGTAATAATAATTATTTTCAATTAATATTATCTAAATTGCTAAGTGCTTAGGCTGCGGAGATGTAATAAAGAGAGAAAACATATTTTAAGAACCAATTTTGTATCTGATGTGTCTAATGTTGAGTAGTTTCTATAGGAGTGAGGCAAAGTGACTTACTGTAAATTAATTCCTCGTGAAAGTTTGACTTCCTATTGTCTATTTGTCTTGAATTATATCATTTAATAATTATGACTATGTCCCGATAAAGTAATTAATGGAGACACGGATAATCAAGTGGTGATAACTGAATGAGCGAGTGTATATCGGCTTTGTTGTAGTGTAAACACTGAAAGTCTACATAAGAAACAATGCAGAGTCAAATCTATCCACTTATAACGAACGTAGAAACTCTACGTCACATTTGTCCTTGCTGGACAGAGAAATAAACATAATTTCACTATTATATTTTTGCAACTTATTAATGTTAACGGTACGGCCATTATTAACAGGAAGTGTGGTTTTACTGCTCATATGCTCCTATTACTAATAACTTATTATTCTATTGTAATCGAGATGAACACACATACGCATATAAATTGTAGTTTAATTTTGTCATTTATCATATTTTGTAGAGTGAATGACAGAATGTAGTTATGTCATCGTACTCAGTGGGACAGTGCCTGTGTACAAACGATGATTGTGGGTTCTTTTCCTGGCTAGGTAAATGCTAAAAATAAGACAAAGTAAAGTTTATGAACAGGAGATGCGTGAAGCCATAAAAGCCATTGATTTTATTTTGCTGTCTTCTCATTTTTTTTTGTCATCTTAAGCATCGTTCTTTGATTTCCTTCTATACACTAGTACAATAACTAAAATTAGCTTCATAAAAAATATATGACTACAAAATACCCTTGGAATGGATAAAATAGCAAAATATAAAAAAAAATTATACAGATAATGAGAGAATGTTATGTCTTTACAGAGATCAAGTTGTACGTAGTATCTTGGAAAGAAGTGGAAATTAAGCCACGACAGTTACATCAGGAGCACACAAATGTAATTAATCCAAATGAATTTCAAGTCAATGCATTATTCGAAAGCGATTCAATGTTTAAATTAAGATTTTAATTTAAACCTTTTTGATCAATACTATTCGACTTATTGTCTTTTAACGTGTGGCTGACATAACTATATCCATCTCATCTTTTGATAATAAAAAAATAGTGAATCGAGCTATATTTCGTCTCACTTTCACTTATTCGTGGTGACTATTAAAGGCGCCGCAAAGTAATCCTTTCAATTACCGACAGATCGTTAGCTCGTACGACCTTATTACTAAGTTTTAAAGACGTTCGAGATTTGAATACGAAATGCTTGTTTGCTAACGAAATATATGTAAATATATGTATGAGTTTGTAATGCGAAGTAAAGTACTCGAAGTCATCGTAGAAGAAATTGATTTTAATGCAATTGATTATGCAAGTAATAACTTAAAAAATAGTAATTTAAAACAATATGGCAGGCAAGACTTATACTAAACATGTATTAATTACTCTATCTTAAATGAATAAAACGAAAAGTATGACATCGAATTAAAAAAAATCGAATTAAAAATAAAAAGTAAAATAATTCATAATCATTTCACGTTTGTAGAATACAAAAACAAAAACAAAATCAATTCGAAGATTTCGAAGCTAAAACCAAAAGTACTCAGAAGTAGAGAGCTGAGTTAAAGTTAATAAAGTAAGATAATAGCTTTTACATATTCTTAAAAATATATGTAAATGTATTCCAAGAGTAACTTTCAAAGTTTTGTCTTTATGATTTCAATCAACTTTAAGTAAGGTTTATAAAAAAATCTAGCTAACCATAGTGTTTTATTTAAAACTACGATAATGCTTTGGCTTAATTAGAGTGCCATAATATGCTTTCACTGAATAAATCGAAATAAATACTTGAAACTAAATGAAAGAAAAACGAAGTTTTTGAAATTGTAAATAAATTATACAAATATTTATAAGAAATTTAAATTATAAATATTTATACAGTCTTAGTATAAATGGAGTTGCAGATTCGCATCGCACAATGAACATATTTGAATCATTTATTTTTATTCGTTCTAATAAGTAGCTCTGATATAATAGAGCGAAAAGAATATGTCATATATGTTTAACACAATATCTTTTTCTGCAAAAACAAATTCTGCAAAAACGAATTTACAGTTCCGTGGGAAAAAAATATCCCGAAAAGTCACCATCTTAAACTCAATAAGTATTTCGATCTTACAAACGAACTGACCAGAAATAGGTTTAGAGTTAGCTTATATGCGGTTGAAGTAGGATCGAGAGGTATAACAGCGAAATCTCTCTATAGTTTACTAAAACATCTCGGCCTGATAGTTCTAGTATCACAAATTAATTTCTAGAACGCACTTCGATGGCGCCTTTGGTAGAATCATTCAAAATTTGGTTAAGTAGTGGGAGGAGCTCGGACAGTGAAGGTGAGCGTTAATGCATTTTACAGAGGCCCTTTAAAATGCAAACCTACACCTACATTTGGGATGGGATGGGCCCGGCACACGCACGGTGAATCCATGGAACGCTAAGTTGTTTATTCTCCTGTAGCAAATATGTTTAAATCAAAATATGATGGCGTATCCAAGGATTTTTTATTTTTTTTATTTTAGCTTCACGTACATGGCAGGGTAGGCAGCGGGAACTGCAGGGACCGTGGAAACCTAGTGTTAAGACACACCGCTGCTTAGTCCCTGCTTTCTACATCCCCGCTTATCCAAGGATTAAAAACATTACATTTGCAAAGGCCAGTTGAAAATTATTGAGTTAGATTTTACTTTGCATTCTGAGCACACAGAAACCAAAACTTATTGCAGCTAACATTTTCAAAGAAAACAAACGAAGCTTATAACCTAATGGAATTCCCACGGTCGTTGCCAAGTTTCGCTTAAAAGGGATTTAAATAAATTGCCGTTTCCAGGTAGATGTATATCTATTTTCTACTTTAAATGGTTTCAACTAACATTAAAATTTTGCTAGACAACACATTTTATGACAGTGACACAGTAAATTGATTAAACAGCATCTCGAAACAAGCTTCGTCGTCACTTTTTACTTTATAAGTATATATATATATATATATATATATATATATATATATATATATATACTATATATATATATATATATATATATATATATATATATATATATATATATATATATATATATATATATTATATATATATATATATATATATATATATATATATATATATATATATATATATATATATATATATATATATATATATATATATATATATATATATATATATATATATATATATATATATATATATATATATATATATATATATATATATATATATATAATTTTATTATTTTATTATATATATTTACTTTATAAGTATATTTATATTAATTTTATATATATATAATTTTAACATATATTTTTTAGTGACACGGACATTTTGTTTATTGTAGTATTTAGTTTTTTATAAAATAAATATGAAATCGTAGATCACGAAAAGATTGGTGAAGCCGTCATGAGTCAGTGGAACTAATTGAAATTACCATATCAATTGTAGGTTCAATGATAATGAATTATTATCATTTTCGCTACAGCGCATCTTCGAGCCCACTGAATACACACAATATTTTTAAAATTAGACAAAACCAAGACTAGCCTTCAGGCATTGAGCTGTCATATTTACGTGATATTTTGACACTAGCGTCTCTCCGCTTACCTTACATACTTAAGTAATATTAATATTATAAACCAGCATTTCATTAAATTTATTAGAATATTTCTTCACAAATTAATAAATCTAAATAAAATAATTCTAAAAATTTTATCGAACAAAATTTGCCTTCTAAATCGACGCATCGTATAACTGGGTCAAAGTTTGTGAACTTAATCTGACGAACGATATTTCAAGATGAATCATTGAATTTCTACCGTTACGGTGATTTTTACAGAAATTCACCTGCCATTTGAGAAAAATGAGGAGATTTTAAGCGAAGCGTAAAAATAATAAGAAATTTGAGGTATGATTCAAATAACTTGACTAAAACTTGACAACACTAGTTTTGAACGCGGCTTTATCTACGCTTATTTGTAATAATAAGCTTACAAAATAATAATACAACATCATATGATACGGCAGGCAAATATGTTATATTAATTTTTGTAAAGGATTTAAACATAAATATACACTAATAAAGTAATCGTAAAGTGACTTCGTTTAAAAATGACCAAGAAGTTTAAATTAATAAAAAAATTAGAGAAGAAACAACTTAGCTTTCCATGGATTCATCGTGCGGGTGCCGGGCTCATCGTGTTGTAGAAAGAGGAGCTCCGAGCAGCGCTTGGGACATGCGACACAAATGTAGGTTTAAAGGACCCCTTTAAAATGCATTAACGCTCCCCTTCACTGTCCGAGCTCCTCCCACTACCTAACTAAATTTTAAATGATTCTACCATAGCCGCCTTCGAAGTGCGTTCTAGAAATGAATTTGTAATAGTTATAGACAGGCCTAGATCTTTTAGTAAACTATAGAGAGATTTCGCTGTTATAACCTCTCGCTCCTATTTCAACCGCATAAAAGCTATTCCTGGTCAGTTCGTTTGAAAGATCGAAATATTTTTTTGAGTTTATGATAGTGACTTTTCGAGATATTTGTTTCCCATGACATTTTAGAACTTACAGTTCAGTTCTACCAGTACTACGCGTTTTAGGCTTCGAGAATAAAGAAAGATATCCGGCCTGGAAACACAAATGTCTTCAGGGATTCTATACTCATACGTGACCATCACAAGTGTCCAATCAGGAGCTGGATCTAATATGGAGAAAGGCTTTCGTGTAGTTTTATTATAAGAACCTTTTTTCACAAACTCTATTGAGCGTTTGCTGGTTGTTATGTTTCTCTGTGCTCTTGCTACTGAAAGACTAACCACTTCACATATGATATCTAGTACTTTGTTTTGGCGCCGCGTGTATTGACCACTATCCAAGAGTACCCTACCAGCATATGTTTAGCTGTCCCCACTGCTTCTTTACAAATGTAGCAAGATTTATCGGTAGCTTTAACCCATCTCTTGCTAAATTACTTTGATCTGGAAGAGTCATTTAGAACGCATTTAGGTAGAATTTTAATAGTGGTGGAGACCAGTCGTGAATTAGGGTGCGATATTTTAAAGGTAAAGGGATACAAAATTCTCCTATAGTAACTCATTTTGCATTTCTAAGTTCATTGCGTGCATCTTATACTTATCGTTCTCGTCTTGCCTTGGATTGCTGTACTGTTACAATTGTAAACACATTATTTTTATTTTTTAACAGTTCACTTATTATTTAAATAAATGCATTTTCATTTTTAGATATTTATTTTTATATTAACTATAGAGTTATAAATATTAAACCATATTTAATTAAAATGGTGGTATATCCACTTTTTCGAAAACCACAATAAAAGAGTATTAGATAGATAAATATTAACTGAACACGTTTTTAAAGTGTTTTTTAAAGTTCTCAATCTCGGCCTTGCGGCGATTGTAGTGTGAAGATACAATAAAAAGTTATTGCTACTGCGATAATAATGCTGTAGAGGATGTTGATATTACAACTATCGCATTTTTCCAGCATTAACCTACTTTCTACTCCATTCCCTGGTTTATGCACAACTCTCTGTTATTCCGCGATGAGTGGCGGAGTGGCGAAGAAAGAAAATAAATTGTTCCAAGTATCAAATTCACAACCAACATTACAATTAAACAGTATGACGCTCCGCCACGGATTTAAATTTTTTTTGTTGTAATTAAGTAAAAGTATATAATAAGCTTTTCTTTAGTAGTACTAGTTAGATTTCATATTTCGTTCAGTTCTTATAGTGCAATGTTTATTAGACATGTACGGCGAAGAGTTGTGCCATTAAATATGTGCACATTTTCTGGTTATATTGAAATAAGAATTACTTCTAAAGAATTTGTTTTTTTTTTAATATGTTTTGTGGCCGTTAAAATTAAAATATACTCTTGTTCTAATTTTGTATGAAATATACAGAAATAAAAATCTCAAATGTATAAAAACTGCGGTAAAAAGTAAAAGCGGTTGGTTTTAATGTTGATGTTTTCATTGTGTTTAATTTTTTTTGCACTCATACGAACTATAGACTTTATTATATTACTTTAGTATATTTATATCAAGTTGACACTTTCACACGCTCTTTAGAATATAGTCTTGAGAGACAGACAGATAAATCAAAACACACAGTGGTCACAAAAACTGTAACAAAACAAGTGGGATAAAAATTCTAAAAAATTAAGAATACAATATAAAAGACAATCATTATTCGTAAATTGTCTACAGCAAGATATCTCAAGAGATTTAAGAACTTCATTCTTTACAAGGAAATATGTACACGAAGTGTTCCAAACTCCCAAGAGATTATGAATTTTCATGACAATGGAATTGGAGTACAATGTCACAAGATTTATAACAGGCAATTTTAATAATTACAAATGTCATTTATAATTGTTTCTTACTTACCTATTATAAAGAGATTCGTACCCAAACACTTAGTAACGAAAGAATTATAAATACAGTACATAACGTAGGCTCCTTCTACAAGTTTTTACTTGACAAATTTCAATATTTCAAAAGTAAGTATAGATTGTTTTGTATAAAAGTGCATTATATAGAAAAATAAATCATATTTAGAAAACTAAACAGTTCAAATACAATAATGATTAATTTATTTTTAATCCACAAGCAAACATAAGGAAAGAAAGAGTATTTTTTATAGCTTCACGTTTTATCCCGCACACGGCGGGGTAGGCAGAGGGAACTGCAGGAACCATAGGAAGGTTCCTAGGTAGTGTTAAGACACTCCGTTGCTTAGTCCCTGCTTTCTTTGTCCTTGCTTTCCGTCTTTGTCGAGGCATTGCGTGTTTAGTGGCGGTACTTAACGCTGCGCTTTGCCTTAGTTGCCAGAGCGAAGAAAATGGAAATAAAAAAATCCACCTTCCCCGACTGGGAAACGAATCCAGAAACCGTCGCGTTATCAGACGTTGCACCTCTGCGTCATGATGATCCTCAAGAAAGAAAAAGAAAGAGTAATCAAAATTAAAATAATATTTTATCAGTTTCTATATTTCTACAGATTGTTAGATAATTTTCTAGTGATAAAAGTAAGTAAGTCGCAAAAAAAAGCAGAAAACCTTCAATTTCTTAACTTTCACAATTAAATTCAAATTTGCATTCAAGAGACAGAATTCATCCCTTTTTAAGTACACTAAGTTAATATTCATAAGACAAGTTTATATTAAATAATGTCTTCTTCTTTAATGAAAGTGACATCGTCAATCTGCTCATAGTAATAATATTCTGTAGGTTTTCGTGCAGCAATTAAATAATATTGCACAAATCTTCAAAGAGTAAACAAAGTACACTGTACAATTTCTGACTGTAAACACGATGGTTATAGGAAGTTTCAAAACACACTATGCAGTATCTTGAATTCAGGTACTAAGCGTATATGAGGGTGGATTATTGACACTAAATTTGTCCTCCCTGCTTTGCTTTCTAAAATATCATCTAGATTACAACATAATATGACCAGTACACTTGTATAGTAAAGTAAGTAAATTATAAGCCAGTTATTAACACAAGCATGAAATAACAAAATGTTAATTATCTAGCAAAGAAACATCAAGTGACATCGATTAGAGATTGTTATCAATTTGTGAACCAAATCATCAAAAGTTCACAGTTGAGCGCAATTCACCAATGTCACACGAACGATAAACATAAGAAAACACGAAAGATATTGTAGAGTATCATTAAAAGATTTCCATCTGCGCCGTTAACTATTTATTTAATTTTTCATCAGGTATATATATGTATATATATATATATATATATATATATATATATATATATATATATATATATATATATATATATATATATATATATATATATATATATATATATATATATATATATATATATATATATATATATATATATATATATATATATATATATATATATATATATATATATATATATATATATATATATATATATATATATATATATATATATATATATATATATATATATATATATATATATAATATATATATATATATATATATATATATATATATATATATATATATATATATATATATATATATATATATATATATATATATATATATATAAATGTACCATACAAAAATATAAAAATTTGGCAAGCTGAGACGGCAATAAACCTTTCCCCATTAAATACTTACGCATCGTGCTTTGTATTATGAGGCGATGATCTCTTATGTTTCGAGGGCGTGTCACGTACTACAGCGAATGAGGTTCTAACAATATTTGCGCTCATTCGTGCTTATAGGAGGAGGTTCGATTTGAATTAAATTGGAAATTTGCTATGTTTATTTTTGTCTATATTGCAGTTTCAAGTAAATGTTAACTACATAAAGTTTAAATGTTAAAGTTATTGGGATCAAGGCTATAACTGTAGGGTTGTATGGATAAAAAACATACCTGGATAGATGGATAGAAAACAAAAATGATGAAAAATATTACTAAATAATTGATAGTTATTTCTATAAAATAATATCAACTGTAAAAAATAAGAAAATTGTCAGTAAACATTAACTATTTATTATAACCTTTACGTTTCAAAACACACGAGCCTGTGGCAGACAGCCGGACGAACGGAAGAGGTTTGGTAAAAATTAAAAGCTTTAAGCTTCCGGTGTGCATTGAGAATTTCACAGGCAGGATTTTTCTGTGTCATACACAGAACCTTGCTCTGATTTTGGAAAAAATACAGCACAACATTGAGGTATAAAGGTATTTCTTGTGTGAAACAAATGTAAGAAGTTCTTGGTTTTGATTTTTTAAGTTTGATTCTCTCAAGTTATAAATTAGCAGAACAAACTATTTTCATTTCCTTGTTTGATAACAACTGCGCAGTTTAAATTAAAGTAGATTCAATCAAAGCAGATTCCACAGTATTAGTTCTAGTTTATCGCTGCTTGCTTAACTTATATTAATATGACACTAGAAAGTCATGAAGAAAATTTAAATAAATATTTCTGTCAGCTAACCAAACTTTTCGAAAACACATTCTCTGTCCATATGTTATCAGTATAGGTTTTAGTACAAGTATGAAGAGACCGGTCAGACGTACGATAACACACCTTGATTGGAGCACGATATTTACACTTGTCAAATTGACAGCTCTATAAATAGAGCGATGTGACTTTAAATAGAATTCTGTTATAAAATGAAAGCTTTCAAATCTGCTATTTTGAAGTCATCCTTTGTTCTACTTTATAGTTATAGTATTTCCTTTAAGTTCTAAAATGTAAGTTTTCAAATTTCATAATATAAATACTTCATAGATTACGTTACACGTATACTCAACCTCGTTAATTAGAAACCTGAGTAGGCATCATCGCTGCACAGTGACACTTCCATTATTAAATAACGATTATTTTATTATTAATTAAACTTTAGTATGTCGTAATTAAATTATTTTGTAATTAAGAAGATTGTTATTAAAAATAATAAAAAATATAACTCATCTTCTAGTACTTATACACTGAAAATATTTGAAAATAACAAATTAATTAAATTAAATTCTGAGTTAGTATATATATATATATATATATATATATATATATATATATATATATATATTATATATATATATATATATATATATATATATATATATATATATATATATATATATATATATATATATATATATATATATATATATATATATATATATATATATATATATATATATATATATATATATATATATATATATATATATATATATATATATATATATATATATATATATATATATATATATATATATATATATATATATTGGTTTGTTTATATAGGGCATCCCCGACTATTTTAGAGTCTTGTGCGAACCCCCCCCGGGGCGGTTACAGTAGTGGTCGTAAGTATTGTCGAGAAGTAGTAAAGGGGCACGTGAACGGCCGCGCGAGCGCACGCCCTTCCCTGAATCTAATATTAATTAGGGGTGGATTTTCCCTCCCTCACCTTATTGATTTCCCTTTTGTTATTCCTCTTGTTTGACCTGACAAAGAAAAACCACAAAATAATAGTGCAAGTAACCCCGTGAAGAAGACTCAAGTGAGACTTCCATGCCGGCCGGGAACAATCAGTTTTTGTGTTGTGAATCATGAAGAAAAGGTACTGTACAATTTCTATTATCCTAAAACCACTAAAAAGTAAAAAATTAAATAAATAACCCCCACTTCACACCTTCCAAAATTTGCTGACCCCTCCCACTATTCAATATATATTTTTTGGTAGCAGAACGCAGTTCATTATTTTTCATATTATTACATATACTTTCTGGTAGCAGAGCGTATTTTTCATCCCTCTGGGCCCCCTTTTTATAGCGTATTTTCATCCCTCGGGGCCCCCCTTTAAATTATAGCGTAGTTTAATCCCTCTGATCCCCCTGTTTATGCGATTCATGCCCCTGAGTCCCTTTCATTACAGTGTTTTTTTCCCGTTTTGGTATTTTGGCTCTTAATTTGGTACCTAACGATAATTACAATAATTTGATTTCCAAACCTTTTAAAAACGTGTTCGCATCGAGTTTTTAAAATATA